>CAVLGL010000148.1:49953068-50553068 GCA_963668995.1 Parnassius mnemosyne
CATAAGCAACTATTAACATCATTTATAATAATCATAAGTAAATTATCCATATAAATAAAACTAAAATATACCATTATCTTCTGATTTATATCTTAGAAAAATTATTACAAAACTCTATGTATGGTTACATCACACATTTTTATTTAGTAAATGCGGCAACCTACTTTTTGCCTCGCGTCGCGTGTATTTAAATTTACTTAATTAATTGTAATCTCACAATCGGCAGTACGTCAACAACCGTCTTCTAAACACCAACTACTCAAGGAAAGATTTGCCACTCTAACTTTATAACTATTTTACTTTTATTAAACTTTTAACTTTAGTGTTCTTTTTCTTTTCACGTGCTCATTAACTAACTACAAATCTACTTCTTGAAAGTGTGTGGCCTTACAAACCATACACTCTATACATTAATGTATAACCAATTGTGGCTCGAGCAATTTCAAATATACAACATTAATTCATGAGCAATCGTTTTAACTAAGCATGGATAGTAGGTACACAGGCTGACATGATCTACACTGATTTCGAAAAGGCCTTTGGCAAAGTGGGTGACATTATCCTGTTACACAAATTAAAGTCATAAGGTATCCACAAAGATTTACAACGCTGGCTAAAATCATATTTAACTAATAGAATATAAACAACAATTACAGGCGTGTGCTAATCAGATTTTATAACTATAAAATTCAGAGTGCCGCAAGGTTCTTACCTAGGCTCTCTTTTCTACAACGCTTATTTGATATCCACTCATACCTTAAGCATTCCAAATTTCTAATGTTTGCTGACGATGAAAAAGTTAACTGTAATATTAGAAAACTTGAAAATTGCATACTGCTTAAATATGACTTATGCCCGGTTTCTGAAGTTCCTAGTTATCTTCCCATTAGCTATTGATTCGATAAAGTTATCTATAGGATAAACGTCGGTTAACTGTCACTGCGTTTCTAAATATGCAACGAATCGTTCAACAACTATGAAACCATTAACAAGTACCATAATTTGCCGCTAGATGGGTCTGTTTAAGACATAGAGTCTAAAATTGATTTTTTAATTTCAATTCTTCATTTATACTAGTATTATTTATAAAATATAATAATTCCATATTTATCAGAAACTGTATGAATGACATCATTGTATTGTCAAATTGTTAAAAAAGAAAACATCAAACTCATTGCTTTTATTCGAAAGTGGTTTTATTTTTCATAACTTTCTGATTTTAAGTTTAGTGGTATTTACTATCGTTTTTGCATTATCCATAACCTTATGGAATCTGGAAAACGTAAAAAATTTTTTCTGAAAGAGAGAAGAGTACTCGTATTCATTGCACTTCTATTAATAATTATTTTATCCCTTGAATACTGGCACTTTATTTTAATAATAACACGTTATAATCTAAAAGTTGATGTAGTTTGCTTGAAATTAAACGTCAAATAAACTTATAGAATCGATAAACGGCACATATTGGCCAGTTAAATTAAACTTAGCTTAAACGGAGTTTATCTTACATTGCGATGTTCGGAAACGCACTTTCACAAGTTATCGAACCAATAGCGCTAACGAATAGATAAACTGCCGATAAAAGTACCTCAGAAACCTAGCATTAGACAACTTGGCAAAATATTACAACATTTCGATTTGCCCTTGTCTCGTACCCATTACTCGTCAAACTAAATTCTGTCTAAGATACTACATAATAACAATAATAAATTCAATATAGATTCCTTTAATTAGACCACACATACTTTTTAACAAGTCGTTATCAAAAAACGTATGTAGCACGTTAATTATAAAATATTAAAGCATTTTTCACACACGTGTATACATCTACGCGCACACGCACGTTTTCACACACACACACACACACACACACACAAACGCGCGCGCGCGGGCGCACGCTGCACACACACACACACACACACATGCATTTCTTTTTATTATCCTTTTTGCTAATAGCTTAAGTTATGATTTTTCAGTAAGAAAACTGTAATTAGTTTTAATTTAAGAGTAAGTAAAGGTGAAATATTAAAAAAAAAGCATATTGAAAATATCTTAAAAAAAAGCATATTTTAAATAACTTCCGATAGATGGCAGTATAACATATATCTTACATCAAATGGTGCTAGAAATTTGGGGTTGTGGTCATCAATTCCCCTGCCAAGTGTGGCGGTTATAACAAATCTTTTCATAAATAATATACGAGGGGTGATACAAAAGTAATGATAATGAATATTAAACAAGTCTCATAAAAAGTCAATGCATTTAATCCAGCTTTTTGCTAAGATCAGAATACCCTTAGAAAAAAAAATCTTAACCTTGACCCTCCAAAAAACCTCAAAACAGCGTTCATCACTTCGCTATCGCCAGCAAATTTCTTGCCTCGCAGACATAGATAGAAGTCACTTGGAGCTAGAACAGGCAAATGGGGCGGATGTTAGAGCTGATCAAATCCCGTTTCTTGAATAGCAGCCATCGCAATTGCGGCTTTGTTAGCCGGAGCGTTGCCTTGGCGAAACTCGCAGTTTGCCACGTTTTCCTTAATAGCCTCTCGCAATCTTCTTATTTGGCCTGCGTAGAGTAACAGCCCGAAATAGTGACTCCCTTTTCCAAATATTCCACCAAAATTATTCCTTCAGCATTCCAAAAAACGGACGCTATAACCTTTCCCGCCGAATTTGACACTTTGAATTTCTTCGGCGTCGGTGAGGAGGCTCGTTTCCAAACCATTGATGGTTGTTTGGTTTCAGAATCAAAATGGTGGATCCAGGTCTCGTCAAAACGTGACAAAAAAAATTTTCTGATCTGCTTGGAACTTTCGTGATCCACCCTCGAAATGTCGACTTGTTTTTCTTTTGCTCATGGGTTAACATTCTCAGTACCCAACACGCAGATACCTTTTTCATGTGTAATTCGTTCGCAAAGATTCTTTGAACACCGCCGTACGAGATCACTGTGACCTCAGCTATATGCCTGATTGGTCACTTTTTGATCTGGCAATACGACATCTTCGACTTTTTTCACGGGGAATGTGGATGGGCGTCCTTCTCGATGTTCATCTTTCATGGATGTTCTGCCCAGCTTAAACTCCTTGGCCCAGTGTGCAACTGTGGAATATGGAGGAACATTGAGGGCTCTACCTCAATGTTTCCGCCAAGTCTCTGTGTATGTTTTTGGTAGACATTTTTTTTAAACAGAGGTACTTGATGACAAGCTCTAATTTCGTTTTTCTCCATATTGATGTTATCTCTTCGATGATTTGTATTCAAATGAATGTATTTATCTATTTATATGATTTTTTATGCTGATCTAGTGTACATAACCTAGCAAAAAACATTTTTTTTTGTTTTTTTATGTGTACTGGAAATAACCGATTATCATTACTTTTGGATCAGCCCTCGTATATTGAGATATATATCATACAGAAATACTATATATTAGGAATGTACTTATAAAAGTTTTTATAAATTAAGCTATAATTTAAATAGACCCACCCCAAGCTTGTATGTGTGAACAATCCCCATCAGCATCTATCCACGGTGCAACAATGTGCAGTTGCGGTCGTCGTGGAGGCTCTTCTTCTGCATCTTCACCCACAAACTCTAAATCCTCTATACTATCACTGAAAATCATTAACAATCCAAATAAAGCTAATGTCACTAAAACAGAAATGTTCTTATTATGTTTATCAAAGTATTTTATTCTATATATTATTAGCTCTGTGGCAGCTACTTTGTGCAGCAATTCTACTCAATAAGTGTGACATGCTGCATTTAAATCAGTTTTAGTTTAATTTAAAATGAACTGCATTATCTCATAAAATATCTCTAAATTAATTTTTATATTACAATAAATAATTATTGTGAGCATATCTGCTGATCATGGTGGATCCGAATCTGGGGTCAGGTGAAAATCAGTTGTCTAGTACTTAGTATTTAGTGATCCTAGAATAATAATATTTGTATTTCTTTAAAAGAGATTTAGGTGTTTAAGAGTATGACATGTTCTTTATTTCAACTCGCATGATTTTGTTTTATTCGTTACAAGGTTCTAAGTGCAACATTCATATGATAAGAGTAGGGAACCAAAGACCCTATGATCTATGACCACAGCATCCATCTACTAACAGGTGAACCACGTTGTTGACAGACATACTATAACATAATTAACAGTGGTAGAGCTACGCGGCAGCTTCTGCTGTCGCACGGATGGGCCGGCTCGAATCAGGTTGCTACCACAACCTCACAGAAAACCAGCGTGAAGTAGAGGTTTACCTCCGCGTTTCGCTTGGCGAGTGCAGGTGACCGGAGGCCCTTTTTACTGGAAATGAGGCATTCCATCTTAGTCCTCACGGGTGACAACGCATTTACATTTTGATTTGTAATAGAGGATAGATGTAGATGTCTATGGGCCGCAACCACTTACCATCAGGTGGACTGTGTGCTCGTTTGTCACCCTTATCCTATATAAAAAAAAATAATTATAACTATTAACAAAAAGTAAAAACCAACTTCAAATTGCTAAATAAGAAGTTATTCGTTTGCTACCCTTAAGGGTGAAATTTTTTCTCTACGTTTATATGGGACCACCATTGAAGTATAACCTATTTAATAAAAAAAGAACCATCAAAATTGGTTAACAATCTGTGAAGATATAGCATAACATACATACACAAAAAAACTGTCCGTAGTAGGACTGCATGTCAGAAGTAAAGTAAAAACTTCTTAGCTTCACAAACTTGCAGACATTATATTTGGGTTGTTAAGAAATATTTTTTAGGAAGTATTTTTTATTAGAAATTATTTTTTATCAACAGATTAATATAGTATTAAAATTGTCACTGTTTTACTGTTTTACATAAAAAATAACAATTATTATCTATATAATACAAACAAATTTATAAATACATACATATAAATTTTATGTATCTGAGTGTGACGGTCAAGCAAGTTCTGTGCCTTTTCCCTTCCCAAAAGTGCCGAATGTGCCTAAAGAAGTTTTCAATTCAAAAACATACAATAGAAATGAGAACCTTTTCTTTTTTTGAAGTTGGTTAAAAAGCTTTAAGTAACATCCTTCATTGTGTGAACACAATGCCTTTATGAAAGAAAAACCTCAATTTAAAATTATCAAATATGCAGTCATTATTAAGTATCAATTTATAAAATAAGTCAAATGGGATGCATTATTCGAAGATTGGCCCATCGTCGCCATGTACCAGGCAGCTTGCTAAATGCGTGGCTGGTACCTATTGCACTAATAATGTTCCTAATTTTCTGATCTTCATTACATGAACATGTCATCAGATCTCTGTGCAGGTAAGGCTAAAGAGAGGAGTATTCTCCAAAAACTACTAACACTTAGCATCTAAAAGTTGAGGCTTAATTTAAAAATTTCAATTATTATTTTCTTACGGATCTTTTGCTGAAATATTTGAAGTAATTATTGTTGATATTTAATTAGGAACTCAAAACAACTGTGCAAATAATAAATTATGAAGTAACTTACCTAGAATCATAACTCAAATAAACTGGAAAGATATACTTGGTGAATTGACGTATTCTTGACCTCCTCAATGCAGCAAGGGCTTGTGCTTGGTCATTATAAGTACTCATTTTATTTTGTAGTTCTATTTGTTGATTTTCAGCATGTCTGCCTAAACTGGATACTCTTTTCTGATATCTCGGAAGTTTTAGCCTCAATTCATTATTATAACTTGTTAGATCAGCTAGTTCCTTTCGCTTTGTGTCTATAATACTTCTTCTTTGATCTATTGCCAGCCTTAGTAAGTCCAGCTTGTCTCTTGACAGCTTTGTTTCTGTGAGGAGAATATCTTTTTTAAGTTTTGGGGCTAATAACTTTTCACATCTGTCTAAAACATGCTGTCTGTTAATTTTAAGGCGCATTAGTTTAGCTTGTTTTTCAGCAAATCTGAAAAATGAGTGATTTAGTTTATTTACTTTCACTATCATTTGCAAATATAAGCTTGTACTTTAAATTGCGCAATTAGTGAAAGTTTTGACTTTAGAATGTGGTTTATATAACATTAGATTAGTGTATAATTTACAAAGTAACAGGTGTCTTAAAGAACTTCGAAAGACATCAATTATAACGAATAAAATTATAATATTACCTATCAGAGTAAGGCATCGAAGAATGTACAAAGTTTCCATTTCTTACACATTCTGCGCAATAGAAGTTCTTTTTCACCGTGTAGCACAAAACACATTTTTTATAATGTCCGTCGCTCTCTGTTGATGAGACTTTGAAATCTCGCGGCGCTTCGCTCTCTGTGAAATAACTTAAAGACATTTTTTAGGATTTGTTTTTGCATTTCATGTTCAAATTACACTTGTCAATGTCAGCTGGTAAATGTGTTTGTTGTGTATTGAGTATATTGACGGCAAAATGACATTGACAAATATGACAATATAGTTTGGTGTTGCCATATTATCTTATAGTATTATTTGCAGATGACATTTCTTTAATTTTCAAATTAAGTCGACAATTAGTACTAAAATATGACGAAGTAAATAATGCTATATCTAAATTAGTAAATCGTTTCAATGTTAATAATTTGCATTTAAATGGCACTAAAACGAAATGTAGGAAATTCATGACGCCAAATGTCAAACAATTAAATACTAATATAATTTTAAATGGGGAGAAACTGAGTCTTGTAGATACCACCATTTTCTTGGAATTACAATAGACGCGAAGCTTCAATGTAGCCCCCATATATCAAAACTAGCAAGCAGACTTAGTTCTGCAGCATATGCTGTAAAAAAGATTAGAAGTCTTACCAGTGTTGAAACAGCTAGACTAGTTTACTTTAGCTGTTTCCATAGCATAATGTCGTATGGTATTTTACTATGGGGACACGCAGCTGACACTGAAATTATATTTGTTTTACAGAAGAGGGCCATACAAGCAATTTATGATTTAAAGCCTAAAGAGTCGCTGCGACAAAAATTTAAGGGAATTAATATATTAACTTTGGCCTCTCAATACATTTATGATAATGTAATGTACGTACACAAAAATAAAAGTAGTTTTACAAAAATAAGTGATATTCATTCTGTAAATACTAGGAACAGACACAAGCTAGTAGAACCAGTTACTAGACTCCATCGAGTCAGTAATTCATTCTTGGGGCGATGTATACGCTTTTACAACAAAATTCCAAAAAATATACAAAATTTGACCTGCTCAAAGTTCAAAAACTTTATCAAACTAAGTTTGTTAAAGAATTTATGGATGATTAGCCCTTGGAAATGAGGTGATCGCTACCAAGTTATTTCTATTTCATGTGTTGTTAATTTGTGTAACATACATGATTGTAAGCTGTTATTTTAAAAAAAGTCCCGCTGGGTTTCTTGCTGGTTTTTCCCAGGCCAGAGGTTTTTTTTTCGAACCAGTGGTAATTAAACAAAAGAGTGACTTTCAATAAGTATTATTTATAATCTATATTGAATAAAAAAGTTTCTGTTTCTATTATGTCTTTATTAATTTGTCGTTTTGCAAGGACTTGAAAACGAAATGAATTTCGTTTCGTTACACTAAATGTTAGCTCATAACGTTCCAAATTTTGTCATTATCATCATTACAGCCTTTCATAAGGCCACTGCTGAACATAGGCCTCCCCCAACGAATGCCACAAGCACGGTCATGAGCCACCTGCATCCATCGACTTACTGCATGACTTACCAGGTCGTCACTCCATCTCGTGGGGGGTCGCCCTACACTTCGCCTACCGGTACGAGGCTGCCACTCAAGAACCTTTCTTCCCTATCGCTTTTCGGGTCTTCGAGCTATATGGCCGGCCCACTGCCACTTCAGCTTACTATTCCGTTGGGCTATGTCGGTTACTCTGGTTCTACTGGGGATACACTAATTTCTAAGTTCATCACGCAGAGAAACCCCGAGCATAGCCCTCTCCATAGCTCGCTGAGCGACCTTGAGCTTCCTCATACGGCCAGCAGTGAAGGACCACGTCTCAGATCCGTAAGTCATCACTGGCAACACGCACTGGTTGTACAATTTCCAAATTTTGTAACGATCCTAAAACCTAAAATTATCAATAACGTTAAAGGATATCATTTTCGTAGAACATTATTTTTCGTTACGTTATAGGTATCAGTAACGTTATGCCTATATCCGCTTATAATATCGTTACGGATGAAACGTTACAGATTCACTCGGGAATAATCTAGTAGGGACGGGCTGCGTGGCCGCAGCGGGGTTGCCAGGTTGATTTTAGAAAAATTTAGCATCACTAGCGCTGACAGCATACAGCCAGTGAGTACTGCTACAGTCGAGCGGATGTTCTCAAGAGTTACCGTTATTAAACTAAGCTTCGTAATCGTATGAATATACCTTTATTATCGTCTATATTACGAATTAAGATGAGTTGAGAAGAAGATGGAGAGTACTGTACTGAATTTGAGTTTGCTCATAACATTGTTACGAGCTTGGGGTTTGAGGCAACTAAAACTGCCGAGTGAATTACCAAAATTGACACTTTAATTACAGAACACTAATTACAATTTTAAACCACACTAATAATAAAACACAATTGTACTAATGATCACTTTAGTTCGCAGTTATTTCGCTTCGAATTATTCGCTTATATCGCCAATTCAATACTGACTCGGTCGTGGTCTATACCGGTCTTATATAGGGCCTCAGATAGTTTCTAAGACCTTCTACTATAGCGACATCTAGAATGTTCGAGTACATATCGGCCCCGAAATTTCTAGGGTGATCTTGACTCTCCTAGTTCTGATACTCGACACTAGAGGGCGTTAGTGGTAACTAGTGTTGCCATGTACAAGTCATTAATAGTGGCGCGTAACAATATGTAAAATTTAACTTTACAATATGATAAGGTAGACGAAGAAGAAAACGTAGAGTAACTATTCACATCTTTTTACATTTATAATTAACTAGCTGTGCCCCGCGGTTTCACCCGCGTCATCACGTGTCCGAGATGCGCGACATGACCTAGTTCAAGCATTTTATAACGGCTAGCGTTTAAGCGTCGTTCGCGCGCCCCGACAAGTATTGAATTATTTTAATTTTACATTATCTCTTAAACTATGCGTCCAAATAACATGGTATAAAGAACAAAGTTTATCTTCATAAAATTGTCTTGACGATGAAGTAACTTTCGTTCGTAAGGATAAATAGGCCATGCCTAATAATAACGCTCATATATCACTTTTAAATTTTCAATATTTTTTTGTCACAAAATACCAAATTATGGCTTATGTATAAGAAATAGACATATGGTATCGCGGACGGATGTAGGAGGGGTAAAAATGACTTTCAATAAGTACTATGCAATAATCTATATTGAATAACATAGATATATTTTTGGCCATAGTCCAATATGTTGCGCTTATTCTTGTTCTCAGTAGGTAATTTATTTATTCTGTACGAGCACATGACTTTGGAGTTACTCGACTCCATGGGGCAATGTACCTATACGCTTTTACAACAATGTCCCAGAAAATATGCAGGCCTCATCTATAAAAAAGTTTAAAATTAATACTAAGCAAATAGTGCTTTATGCTACTAAAAAGAGTGATTGATAATAACCCCTGGGACTGAGGTGATCGCTAACATGATGTTTCTAAATGTTTTCATACTAATTGTATAAATTAATATAATATATTTAAAATTAATTTATTTAAAAAAAGATTCGCTGGGTTTCTTGCTTGCGTGGCTTTTTCAATAAGTACTCTTGTAATCTGTATTGAATTTTATTTATTTTATAGGATAAGGGTGACAAACGTGCACACAGTCCACCTGATGGTAAGTGGTTGCTGTGGCCCATAGACATCCACATTTATCCTCAATAAAGAATTAAAATGCAGATGCGTCGTCACCCGTGAGGACTAAGATGGAATGCCTCGTTTCTAGTAAAATGGGTCTCCGTCTCTCTACACTCACCATACGAAACACAGCAGCGTTAAGCTGCTATTATACGCTGGTTTTCTGCGAGAGCGTGGTCCTTCCCCGGTCGAGCCGACCCATTCGCGCTACAACTATATGGTCCGAGAGCTCATGACGCATTTTTCATGAAGTGTTTGATGCATCATGAAACTTTGTTTAAAGGTATCAGTCGACTCAATAAGCAGGTATATGACTGTCTGCTGGCCTACCTGGGTACACCTGGTACTGCGCATACAGTTAAGTCGAAAAAAAATTTGCCCAAAAAAAAGTGTTTGATTCAAATAATAATAATGACTATCCGTTAGCTAAGTTTATAAACAATTAAGAAAAAAAATGGCAGACACTTCTGAAGGGGTTTACATAGGGGCAGACGACCACAAAGTTGTATTTTCAAAAATTCCAAAAAAAGTGTTTGATTCAGTCTGCCATTTTTACAGCGTGTTTATTATGTATAATAAAATATTCTCACAAAAAGGCAGACAGTTTCTCCGGGGGTTACTAATTTAAAAATCTATACAAATAAATAATCACTTTTTAAATGGTCCATATTTCCTATCATAATAATTAATACATCTGTATCACATGATTTGATAAGTACATTGACAGCAGAATCCGATTCCAATTGACAAACATGAAAATAATTATACTTTTTTAAGATTATTTAAATAGCTGCTGATAAAATAAAAAGCTGTTCCCCGCGACTTCGCCCGCATGTAATTTAGGGTTTTATTTTTTTTGCGCGGTACCCTAATAATTTTTTTTAAATTTAAAAGCAGCCTAAAATACTCGTTATAACATCAATTATCTGCCAGTGAAAGTCCCGTCAAAATCGGTCCAGCCATTTCGGAGATTAGTCGGAACAAACAGACAGACAAAAATTTTAAAAATTGTGTTTTTGTTATAAATATCGTATATAATGTCTTATGCGTTTAGTAAAAAATTGTTATTTTGAAATTAAAAACAGACATTTAAATTTTATTTATTTGTATAGATTTTTAAATTAGTAACCCCCGAAGAAACTGTCTGCCTTTTTGTGAGAATATTTTATTATACATAATAAACACGCTGTAAAAATGGCAGACTGAATCAAACACTTTTTTTGGAATTTTTGAAAATACAACTTTGTGGTCGTCTGCCCCTATGTAAACCCCTTCAGAAGTGTCTGCCATTTTTTTTCTTAATTGTTTATAAACTTAGCTAACGGATAGTCATTATTATTATTTGAATCAAACACTTTTTTTGGGCAAATTTTTTTTCGACTTAACTGTATGCGCAGTACCAGGTGTACCCAGGTAGGCCAGGCAGACAGTCATATACCTGCTTATTGAGTCGACTGATACCTTTAAACAAAGTTTCATGATGCATCAAACACTTCATGAAAAATGCGTCATGAGCTCTCGGACCAATACTACTAATATAGCTGCAGCATGGTTCTACCACGTGTAAATATAAAATGATTCTATTCTATTCTAATAAGTTTTTGGGTTTCTTACCAATTGTAAAATAATCTAGCTCATCATCTTCTTCGGTAATTTCATATAAATTTTAAGAACTTTAGTATTGAGATACTGTAATTAATTATCACCGTTCATACGTAAATTCATTTTGCGGTTCCCTAGCAAAAGTTCCCTAAGATTACATTACATATTTGATCAGTTACTTATTTATAATATGTTTCTTTCCAATTACATAATATAATTTTTGTATGATATAATGTTTGTAGTAAAATTAATTTAAATCAAGACGTTTTTTATTGCACCTATCTATCCAAGCGATCGTAATATTTGATTGATTTATGTATTCTTTATTGCATTGCTTAAAACAAAATAATACAAAGTGAGGGCTTAATGCCTTGAGGCATTCTCTACCAATGAGGGAGTGGTGACAAATTGACGTAGGTGTAGCAATATTGAAAAAACCCAAATAAAATGTTAATTACCTACGTTATACATACATTTTACTAATAAATATATAAATACATACATATATACAAATATATACATATTTATATACATATATAATTAGTACATACAAATAACTATGAATATATACATCAGTTTAGCAATATAGGCAAATGGTGAAGAAAAATTAATTAAAAAAATCTCAAACATTCTGTCCTTTTTATCTTTTAAATTCAAAATGCCTGCTAATACATTATTTTAATTGATATTACTGCGCACGCACACACTTCGTAATGGCCAATCGGTAGGCAAAACCGTTGTGTTCCATAAACAAAATTAAATTTGGGATAATTTCAAATAAAGGAAGAAGCCTTATTTAATCGTATTTTCAAAAACTGCAATAACGGAAATATCGATTAACCTTTTATTTTTTTATATCCTTAAAGCTATAGTATTAATCGAAGTTTAATATAGACAAATCTCTTCCAAAATTTTATATACTTTTACAGCTTCCGCCAATACAACTAAATATTTCTCACCTTATTTTATTATTAATTTATCAATAGGTATTTTAATAATATTTTACTACGTTATTTAGTATGGATATGTCAAAAAGTAACGGAATTCTAGAATTTGGAATTATGAACGTAGAAACCATAGATTACTGTAGTATAAATATTAACGTATACATCGTTTAATTTAAAACTGCACACATCTATAAATTTTATACACCTTTGTATTGTGTTTAAGTAGATTGTAGCATTTTTATTGTATTTGGTATACCTTCATAACCCTTCATAACTCAACAAAGACTATTTCTTTAAAATATTAATTTTATGATATTTTTAAAAAATTAAAAAAAAAACACATACCTTTTTGTTATGAACTTTTTTTATTGGAAATCTTAAAACAGAGGAGGTGTGGCAGACATGTTACATTGTCTTATCCTGTTCCTTTATTACGTATGAAACGATTTAAAACAATTATTTTGCTTATTAAGTATAGCGCAATGTTACGCCACACTTCTCACAGACCGTCTGTGATACGCCAGCACAGTTGGGATACTTACAGCTTACAGCGAATTCTCTTCTCGGTCCATACAGGTTAATGCCCAATTGGGTCCTGTCGCATATCTGCTAGAGTGAGGTATTGCGTCTTTTAGCCTGCATTTCTGGCTCAATGCTTCTTTGTGTCGTTTTTGTTTTTGTCCCAACTTTACACAGTACCGTCTCAACCTCCTCACGAAAATCAGCTGAAGACAGTGGCGTGTCTTGTGAATTCTTGTTTTTGGATACTATTTTATACAACAACCAGGCATTGGACATAGTGAGATCCAGGAAATGGTAAAATATGCGAACCTGCTACATCTTGTTTTGCATCTTTATTTTGAATCTGCCCATGATACTGTCAATTAAATTGACACCACCCATATGGCGGTTGTATTCTCCCACGATGTGTGAAGGTCAATGATCACATAACTTTTCTTCGCCTTATCGTATCTCGAGAACTATGTCTTGGGCAACTCACCCACAAAACTTGAAGCGACTATAGATATGTTTCTTCAACGCTGCCAACATATGCGACTGACTAACCGCGTTCTTTTTAGAGATGTCTTTGTCTATAGGCAATTTACAATCAGTTATACGATTATATCGTACAGTTTCAAAACTAAGAATGCCTCGTTTGGCCAGAAATTCCAGGAGTGGTAAAGGTGTGAAATAATTTTCGAAAGAAAGGCGGTAATTTTGATTCCGCAGTATTTCACGAGAAAGCCTAATAAAACATTCGATGCAGCATCCAAGAGCAGCTCTTTAGGCTCAACTATGTTTTCTGCTCCTGTTTCGGGCTCAAATTTGTATGCAAATCCAATCACACCGCTTAGAACCACATCCATTTGGCTTTTTAGGATTGTATCCAAAGAGAATATAATCACATTGTATCTTTTTATGTTGTCTTGTCTGGGTGGAGCAAATTTGAAAAAATTTTCTACGCAAAAAGACTTTTCCAAGGGTACACTCAGGCAGGTTTCGTTTAATTTTTTGACAACTAGTCTAATTATGAAAAGTCGGTCGTGGTCGATATGATCGCAAGAAACATTTTCCGAATTATCGTTGTAATGAATAAATCGCCTGATCTTTTTGAATTTCTTTACTGGCAGTTACTATGTATATCGCGTTCTAATGAAGTCGATGCTCCGTCCCCCTCGTGCTCTAATCCATAGTCCCGAAAGCTTTCAGTTCGAGTTACAAAACAGTTTTCAGTGCCTAGAAGACTTCTATACAGTGGACGATTAAAATGACAAGCTCGACGAAACTGTCTATGCGGTCAGAGCTAAGTTCTGTAACACTCGACGCCGAAGAACACAAAAACTTTCTGATCGCACTCTTCATCCCATGGCTGTTAGACGGGAAAAGAAACTGCAATCTTCAGCAGATTTGACAGCATTCAGGCAACTGAACAGACAGATCTCCAAATGCATGCAGCGGGACTTACGCAACTTCAATACAGCTCGTATTAAAGAAGCGATCGAGCGGAACCAAGGCTCCAAAGTCTTTGCCAGAGATCTGTCTGCCAGAGAAAGCCAACTGTCAAAGCTGAAGACCGAGTTTGGCAGCATCGCTTACGGGACACCTGAGATTTTGAGTGAGATTGAGAGGTTCTATGGGCAACTGTACATGTCATCGTTGGAGCCACAAGCAAGTGTGAGTAACGATTCAAGAGCGAGTCTTATCCGACACTCATCATCTCATCATTACAGCCCTTCACAAGTCCACTGCTGAACATAGGCCTCCCCCAAAGAATGCCACAAAGCACGGTCCTGAGCCACCTGCATCCATCGACTTCCTGCATGTCTTACCAGGTCGTCACTCCATCTCGTGGGGGGACGCCCTACACTTCGCCTACCGGTACGATGCCGCCACTCGAGAACCTTTCTTCCCCATCGGTTGTCAGTTCTTCGAGCTATATGGCCGGCCCACTGCCACTTCAGCTTACTAATCCGTTGGGCTATGTCGGTTACTCTGGTTCTACTGCGGATATCCTCATTCCTAAGTTTATCACGCAGAGAAACTCCGAGCATAGCCCTCTCCATAGCTCGCTGAGCGACCTTGAGCATTCTCATACGGCCAGCAGTGAAGGACCACGTCTCAGTTCCGTAAGTCATCACTGGCAACACGCACTGGTTGTACAATTTCGTTTTAAGGTTTTGAGGTATGTCTGACGAGAAGATGTGTCGTAGCTTCCCGAACGCTGCCCAGCCGAGTTGAAACCGTCGATTGACCTCTCGGTCGAAGTTGGACTTACCTAGTCGGACTATTTGTCCCAGGTAAACATACTCGTTCTACTACCTATCCGTTGGGAAACACTATTGAGGTCATTGAGCATAGTGCTTAGGTCCTCCAGCGATTCTGCCATAAGGACTATATCGTCGGCAAATCGAAGGTGAGTAATGTACTCGCCATTGATGTTGATACCGTATCCTTTCCAGTCCAGAAGCTTGAAAACGTCTTCCAATGCAGCGGTGAAGAGTTTCGGGGATATGACGTCACCCTGTCTTACACCTCTCTGCAATTGTATAGGTTTCGTACTCTGGTTCTGTACTTGGATAGCCATCGTAGCCCTACTGTACAAGCACTTCAACACTTCGATATACCGACAGTCAACTTGGCACCGCTGAAGGGAATGCAGCACCGCCCAAATTTCGACGGAATCAAAGGCTTTCTCATAGTCCACATACGCCAGACATAGTGGCAAATTGTACTCTTCGGACTTCTGTACAATTTGCCGAAGGGTATGTATGTGGTCTATGGTGCTAAAGTCCTTTCGGAAACCGGCTTGTTCGGGAGGCTGGAAGTCGTCAAGTCTGCGCGCGAGACGATTCGTAATGAGTCTCGAAAACAGCACGTAGACGCGGTTCAGAAGGGAAATCGGTCTGTAGTTCTTCAAGAGAGCGTTGTCACCTTTCTTGAAGAACAAGACCACCGCACTTCTGCTCCACGCCTCCGGTGTAATGCCACCATGGAGGACGGAATTAAAGAGCTTCTGAAGGACTTCAAGTACCGGTTTTCCACCCGCTTTCAGAAGCTCCGCTGTAATTCCATCCTCGCTTGGGGCCTAACCGTTTTTAAGGTGCTGGAGAGCCATTCTAATCTCGCTCAGACTGACGTCCGGGATATCTTCGGAATAGTGTCGGATGAGACTCACTCTTGGATCGTTACTCACACTTGCGTGTGGCTCCAACGATGACGTGTACAACTGCCCATAGAACCTCTCAATCTCACTCAAAATCTCAAGTGTCCCGGAAACGATGCTGCCACATTCGGTCTTCAGCTTTGACAGTTGGCTCTTTCTGGCAGACAGATCTCTAGCAAAGACTTTGGAGCCTTGGTTCCGCTCGATCGCTTCTTCAATACGAGCTGTATTGAAGTTGCGTAAGTCCCGCCGCATGCATTTGGAGATCTGTCTGTTCAGATGCCTGTATGCTGTCAAGTCTGTTGAAGAATGTAGCTTCATCTCCCGTCTAACAGCTATGAGATTAAGAGTGTGATCGGAGAGTTTTTGTGTTCTTCTGCGGCGGGTCTTGCAGAATTTAGCTCCGACCGCATGGACAGTTTCCACGAGCTTGTCATTCATATCGTCCACTTCATTGCAGTCTTCTAGGCACTGAAAACGATTTTGTAACTCGAGCTGAAAGGTTTCGGGACTTTCGATTAGAGCACGAGGGGGACGGAGCGTTAACTTCATTAGACGAGACCTCTCCAACTTAACGTTTAGGTTCAGTGTGCCTCTAACCATTCGGTGATTGCTACCAGTTTTCACCCTCGCGATCACGGAGACATCACTGAACAGTTGTCGTCTGGTCGTCATAATGAAGTCAATCTCATTTTTTGTCGAACCGTCGGGGCTCGAACATGTCCACTTCCTGTGGGGCCGCTTCTGGAAGAAAGAGTTCATCATAAAGAGTCCCTCTTTCTCCATGAAGTCGGCCAGCTGCTGGCCCCTTGGGTTCCGTTGCCCTATTCCAAATTTCCCTACTTTCAGCTCACCGTTCTCTCTTGTGCCTAGTTTTGCATTGAAGTCTCCCATTAACACCGTATATTGGGCTTTGGAGGAATGCATGGCTCTAGAGATATCCTCATACATTTCCTCCACCTCCTCATCGGGGTGTGCCGAGGTTGGTGCGTAAACCTGTATGACCTTCAGCGAATACCGTTTGGTGATTCTGAGTATAAGGTACGCAACCCTCGTCGACACACTCCCGATCTTTACAACGTTGTTAACGAGAGACTTGTGGACGATAAATCCGACACCTCCTTGGGACAGATGGTCGCCCTCCCGGTGATAGAGCAAGTTGCCGGATTCGAGGATTACCGTGTCCTCCCCCTCTCTTCGGACTTCGGATAATCCTATAATATGCCAGCGCAACTTGTCTATCTCTTCTTCCAGCTCCACAATCTTCTCGTCAGTCCTCAGGGTGCGTGCGTTGTACGTTGCCAGGTCGAGTCGTCTAAGGTGGCAACCGAACCTCCACCGGAGATTCTTAGCACCCCCTGCCCCGCCGTTACCATGGTCGCCACCGTAGCCAGGAATAGCGGGGCCGCCGGGGACTGGGGGCCGTTTCTTTGTTACTGTCATTCATAGGGGGGTATTTGCCGTAGTTGCCACGCTTGGCGAGCGGGTTGGCAACCGCAGTTTTTTTTAGTGTTAGTTTGTTGTTATCAAGAAGATGCTGCTGCCCATCTCCTGCCTGTTTCCCTTTGTCGCCTTTTACGACACCCACGGGAGGATATGGGGTAGTGGATATTCTTGACCGCCACTACACGACACTATACCGAAGATATCCCGGACGTCAGTCTGAGCGAGATTAGAATGGCTCTCCAGCACCTTAAAAACAGTAAGGCCCCAGGCGAGGTTGGAATTACAGCGGAGCTTCTGAAAGCGGGTGGAAAACCAGTACTTGAAGTCCTTCAGAAAATCTTTAATTACGTCCTCCATGGTGTGACTACGCTGGAGGCGTGGAGCAGAAGTGCGGTGGTCTTGTTCTTCAAGAAAGGCAACAACACTCTCTTGAAGAGCTACAGACCGATTTCCCTTCTGAGCCGCGTCTACGTGCTGTTTTCGAGAGTCATTATGAATCGTCTCGCATGCAGACTCGAAGACTTCCAGCCTCCCGAACAAGCATGTTTTCGAAAAGGCACCTTTGACCACTACATACCCTACTATGCCGGTAGTTGTTGGGAGCACGAAGCTCGAAGTTGTTGACGAGTATGTTTAGCAAGTAGTCCGACTAAGTAAGTCCAACTTCTACCGAGAGGTCAATCAACGGATTCAGTTCGGCTGGGCAGCGTTCGGCAAATTACGGCACATTTCTCGTCAGGTATATCTCAAAACTTGAAAACGATATTGTACAACCAGTGCGTGTTACCAGTGATGACTTATGGATCTGAGACGCTCAAGATCGCTTAGCGAGTTATGAAGAGGGTTCGGAGTTCCTCTGCGTGATAAACATAGAAATGAGGATATCCGCAATAGAACCAGAGTGATCGACATAGCCCAACTGATTAGTAAGCTGAAGTGGCAATGGGCCGGCCATATAGCTCAGAGAACCGACAACCAATGCAGAAAAGAGGTCCACGACTGGCAGCAGCAAGTTTAGGGTGACCCCCTACTAGATGAAGTGACGATCTGTTAAGACATGCAGGAAGTCGATGGATGCAGGTGGCTCAGGAACATGCTTTGTGGCATTCCTTGGGGGAGGCTTATGTTAAGCAGTGGACTTGTGAAGGACTGTAAAGATGATGATGATGATGGCTACCTTAACTTTGATTTAATATATAAAAATTAATTATTACCTATACGTACGTATTTTATCTATATTCGGTTATAGGTACCGTTCATCAGATTGCGGTAAAACTTTGTCAACTTATTATTTGAACTTGCGCGAAAACTATAGGTATAGTACAATTAACTTACAGTAGGTGGCGCACGCATCGTACCAACAAATTTGTGTCAAAGTGTCATTCAACTTCAACGATTGTAATTCCATTTCTAATTTCCTAATTAAACAACATAATATATTTCCTTTTCGGCTGCAACGCACCGGCTTCCATCTAGTTGTTCATAAAATTTTTAAATTGAATTTCCATTAAGAGTGATTTCTATCAATTTTTTTTTAAAGAATAAGGGTGACAAATGAGAACACAGACCACCTGACAGTAAGTGGATGCTATGGCCGATAGACTCATAGATAGATTAAGCATCAAAATGCAGATGTATTGTCACCACTGAGGACTTTGATGGAATGCCTTGTTTCCAGTAAAAAGGCTTTCCGGTTAGTTCCGATAATTTCTGAGGTCGAGGAGGTTTCTGAGAGGACTTTAAGATGATGACGAGTACGGGAATTTTGAAGAGGTCAGGGTAAAGTATATAATAGGGAGGAGAGCTTAGAGATAAGACTAGATATGTCGAAAAATAAAATAAAGCTTGATAAAATTTATGTAATAATTTTTATAATGTAATAATATTTGTAATCAGAAATCTCGCTGTATAGATTTTGTGTGTAAAATTAACGCTGGAAATCCAAATTTCAAATACGGCTTTTTTGTTTTTATTTTTAGGTGATTATAATAAAAGTAATAACTATTTTGAAATATAAATACATATTTGTATCAGAATATAAATACATATTTGAAACTAGATTCACAAGGAAAAGTGTATGTTTATAAGTAGATATGTTTATTTTGCAACAGACTTGACTAGTTTTAATGTGTAATAGGCAACTTGATTTACGACTTTGTAAGTAAGTTTCTTGAAGAACCAACAATTTGAAAGTTAATTATGACGGAATTTGATTAATCGCGGAGCGCTGGTTTCAGTAGACGTTAATTTTAGTGGACTCTAGCCGTCTGAGATTCGTTGCTTGGAATATCAATGAGGACGGTTCGGGATTTCATGTGTTAGTTTCAATTTAGTTTGTACAATTTTATGTGATTTGCTATGTGGTGATGGCATAAGAGAATCTTTATATATCACTAATGTTATGAGAGATTTAGAAAAGTGCGTAGTAGTTGTGTAATTACGTAATTCATAAATTTATGTGTAAAGTAATATATAAACTGCTCTTTCAAAGTATTCTTCATTACATTTTAATCAATTTTTCATTCGTACAAATCATTTTTAAAACATAAGGACCAATGGTCTGCGGGCATGTTTTTCACGTGCTGGTTGAAAGCTATCACGGCCCCTTCTGGCTCCGTAAATGTTAAACGTGCCAAAATGAGCCAGAATAACAGTAGCCTTAAACGACCGTATGCCTAGATAAGTGGATGTGAAGGAGGCGACAGTGGTGTGTCAGGATCTTGCCAAATGAAAGTCCAAAGTCTGCGTACCTCTCTCGGTGACAGACGTGAGTGTTTATGTAAATAGAAACTATTTTATTCAATCTATACGAATACATAAAATCGAAGTGTTTGTAATGTCAAAATAACATCTTTTTACTCAATGCATATGAAACTATATACGGTAACTATTATATTAAAAAAAAATTAAAACCCATAAAATCCAATCGTAATAAATTTCCCGCGGGCGAAATCGCGGGGAACAGCTATATATTTTAAATAATATTTTCTGAAAGTCATTCTTATGTTTAATTTACCACTGGTTCGGAAAAAACTCGGTTCTGGGAAGAACTACTAAGAAACCCAGCTGGATTTTTTTTGATAAAAAACAGTTTGTAATCATATTGTATTATGTTATACAAAACAAATTACAAACAGATTGGTAGCGATTACTTCATAATTTGGCCGTGAAAGGAAAAGGGGCGTTCTCCCGTCAGGCAAGGAGTTCAGTCCGGGAAGCGGTCAACGCTCCGTGTGATAGTATAAAGCTGTTATATATAGCGCAGTCCTTCGGAATTTTGATAGCGTGATTTAGGTTTTGGTGAGTTTCGCTTTTGTTGTGACGATAGCGCCGCCACACATCCATAAATTTCTTCATATTATAATAAACCTTTTTATACATTCTTTGTTTAATAAAGTTTGTGAACTATGGTGGAGGACAAATTTGGTAGATTTTCTGGGATTTTGTTGTAAAAACATAATTATATATATATATGTGTGTGTGTGTGTGAATCTGTGAAGTCAAGTTACTGAACAATAAAGAAATCGTGTGGTCCGAAGTCTGGACTGTGTTAGGGACTGAACTTCATCATTTTAGAAGCCAAAAGAGACTTTATCTTGTTCTCGGTTTATGCCGAGGCATTATCATGGTGCAATAGGATACGACTTCTTGGTCGTTCTATCCTACTTTTTTCAAAGACACTGGGCAAGCAAATGTTTGTGTACCACTCAACATTAATTGTCTTTTGCTTATCAATTTCGATTGTAGATTTTTACGTGTTACAGCTATGCTGCAGCTATATTACTGGTATAGTTGTGTAGCGCCGCACCACAGTTGCAACACGAATAGTTCGGCTCGATCTGGGAAGGACCATGCTCTCATAGGATATCAGACAAAAATAACAGTTTTACGCAATGGTGAGTGTAGAGAACCTCACCGGTGACAACGCTATATATATTTTTTTTTATAAATATATATATATATATATATATATATATATATATATATATATATATATATATATATATATATATCTGTATTTTGATTCGTAATCGAGAATGGATGTAGATGTCTGTAGGCCACAGCAACCATTTACCATCAGGCGGACTGTGTGCTCGTTTGTCAACCTTATCCTATAAAAAAAAATCGTGTAGACAGGACCCGTCTAGGAGAAAAAAAAACACAAGTATTTTTTGCCCACGCGTCTTGCTTTGCTTTCTTTTGAAAACCCAGTGTAAACTTGCGGAGAGTGAACTTTTAAAGCCATGAAAATTCATCCCAAAAATGTTTTCGCGTTTTTTGTGACGAACTTAACTTGTGACATGAAAACAACTGACACGCGACTTCTCGCAATTTTTTTTTAAATTTAAGTGTAAAATATTTTAAATTACGTTATGAAAAATATAATATTGGAAATTCTAATATTTATGAGAGGCCAAGAGAACAAAACTTTCAGTGTGCTCTTCAAACCAAGTTATACAGAGAGGGCCAGTATAAAATTATCTCTCAGTGGTGACAACGTATATGTGGTCTACTTTGTAAAAACTTTGTTGACAAATCATATATCATCTGTCGGGCCACCACGTCGTTTATCACGTAAATGTAATTTATGGAATTGGCTCCCACCGGCGATTTTCCGGACCAATACGATTTAGCGATCTTCAAGAAACGAGCTTACTCCTTTTTTAAATGCTGGCCACGCACCTGCAATACCTCTGGTGTTGCAGTTCATGGGCAGCTTCGACATTTACTCAGGTGAGCCGCATATTCGTATGCTCCCTCTTCTATAAGAAAGACAACCTGACAAGACTGTTAATCAGCCAAATGATGTTATTCGTTAGATTAGATTCGTTTTGTCCGATGATTGAAAAATTGGCTCTTAATATTATAAAAGATTTTTAACAGATATAATTAATATAATGTTCGGCATACTTCCCAAATCTCCGGTCTGTAGTCACTGAATTGCCATCAGAACATTAACTAAAGTATTTTTTTTTTGCGCCCAAAGCAATTGGAAAAGGGCTACCCTTTAGGGAGGCGGAAATGCTTTACGCATACCACGACAGCCGGTCTATCGTGGTTATGAGGGACTCACTGCCTACCGGGGGAACCTAAGTGATACCCTCTAAAACCGCCTTTGGGGACTGGCAACCAGCTGTTTAAAGCTTCTTATGCCGTATCGGAAGCGACCCTCTTTTGGGAAAAGAGGGCGCAGATTAACTAAAGTAGTTATTGTTATGAGATAGCGCCAACGTTTCCGCGTTGTGCATGGGAACGCATCTACAGGCACAGTGACGTCACATTGCTACGCCTTCGCGTAGAATCTTTGTAGCAAATCATGCCAGTACGCTATGAGTTTAGTGTATCGTTTTTTTAATATAAAAATCGGTTGTCTGTAAAGTCGGTTTCCTGACGATAGTTGAACGTGACAACGCCGATTGTGCCTCTTTGTCGCTCGATCCGCGCTCTCGCTTGCACTTCAAGCCTTAAATGGAACGCCTCAGAGCGAGGTAACGCCGCATGAGTCATTTTTTTTTCGTGCGTGCAGCCAGCTTCATCGAATTAAAACACGTTGTCACGTCAATAATATAAGTGACGGAAGATTTTTGTGGCCTTTAAGACCTAGTCAAGGAATAGATACACGATTTAATAAAAATATATTTTTTATTGAATAAAACAGAGATACAGTGTTTATCTATAAATTAGTTTGAATCACAAACTAATAAGAAGTGCTAGCGCAGTTATGATTACGTTCTCATAGAATACCAGAATGTAACAGAAGAAGATTTCCGTGTTCGTATGGTGAGTGCAGAGAAGCGGAGACCCATTTCTCTGGATACGAGAAAGCATCTGCGTTTTGATTCATAATTGAGGGTAGATTTACATATCTCTAGGCCACAGCATCCACTTACCATCAGGTGAAATGTGTGCTTGCTTACTCTTCATTAAAAAAAAGTGGCATAATCACGATGTTACTGTATTGCTATCGATTCTTAATACGTCTACAATTCAGACATCTGGAAGTTCTTGACAACTTCATTAAAATTTTTCCAATACTACATACATACCCCAGGTCTGAGATACTCGTACATCGTACAAAAATTAATACAAGTCAAGCTTAAATGAAAAAAAAAATCTTTTAAAATACCTTATTTTCGAGAAATTATTACTGAATTTTTTTTTATAGGATAGGGTGACAAACGAGCACACATTTCACCTGATGGTAATTGATTGCTGTAGCCCATAGACATCTACAATTATCCTCGTTTGCGAATCAAAATGCAGATGCGTTGTCACCCGTGAGGATTAAGATAGAATGCCTCTTTTCCAGTAAAAAGGTTCTTCGGTTCTCTACACTCACCATACGAAACACAGCAGCATGAAGCTGCTATTTGACGCTGAAATTAAAATAAAAAGATCGATATCTTTATTTTTTATAAACAAGAAAAGAAATTAGAAACAAATTTACTTCGAATATTACTATTATTATTAAAAATCTATTATTATTATTATTAAAAATCTATAACGTTTATATTATATACATCAACAAATATACCTACTTTAGATTTGAGATGAATTCATACAGCCCTAGTTTTGTGAAATGACTGAAAATTAAAACTAAATCATTGCTTTCCTATTTTAATATACATATAAACTATATAGGTATTAATAGAGAGACCTAAAAAGAATTAGAACATGCAAGCTGAACTTACAAGTGTAGAGTTCTCAGCGTTCAGTTGGCACGTGCTTATCGGACATCGTCTGCAGCTGTGCGATTCGCGCACATTCAAATGGAACAGCAAACGAAGCGAACTGCTACGAACTGCGGCGTCAGCCTTAGAGTGTACATAAGCGTAGCTTACTTATGTATACACTTAAGGATTAATTTTAAACATATAAGGAACAGTCACCGCATAGTAAAGATTTTAGATCACCAGGCAACAAAGTCACTAAAATTATATAATATAAATTTCTAATATCTATGTAAGTACACAAATTATTTTCAACAGACCTTAAACCAAAGGCTCATTTAAAAGTTTATTTGATTTTAAAAGTGAGTATTTATTTAGGGATACCTAAGGAAATCAGACTTGAAATAAAAAGTAAAATCAGATATCAAAGAATAACAAAAAGTTAACTTTCGATAAAAGGTAGAAGCTGTCTTCAAAGAACAAAAACGAAT
This sequence comes from Parnassius mnemosyne, assembly GCA_963668995.1. Taxonomy (NCBI): domain Eukaryota; kingdom Metazoa; phylum Arthropoda; class Insecta; order Lepidoptera; family Papilionidae; genus Parnassius; species Parnassius mnemosyne. Next base: position 49,977,723 of record CAVLGL010000148.1, read on the forward strand.
AAAATACTTGTTACATAACTTCAAAAGTCAGTGCTAAGAAATAGTGTAGAGAAAGAATGAATTTTATGTGGAAATTTCTTTGACGTCGACTTTTATTTTCAACCAACTTCAAAACTTTTTTATGTGTGTTACCTCAGAACTTTTTTCTAAAAGATGATTCTTTTTTTATTTGAAAGCTGGCGCTTTTAAATTTGATCAAAATCTGACTAGTGGATTTTTGAGTTATCCTTAATAATGTGTATCTAATTGACATCGAATATTTTGATGATGTTCTCATTTTACTATATTGAATTTTACCATTTCTTTCTTAAATTTTTTTATATTATAGATATTTTTTATCCTAAAGGGTTGAATAAAAAAAATATTACTCCAAAATCCCTTTCGGAAGTGAGAGTAGGTCTGGGCCCAGTTTACTATAACTATTTTATTTTTATATGTATATGAAATTAATGAAATGTTTCATACCTTTCCAGTTGTTTCAAAAGTTAAAAACAATGTTGAATACAGCTTGCACGCTGTTCCGCAGCGTGGCACGCTTGCGAGAAAAAGCCCTGTTTACTTGTCACCTGCTGCGTTTGTATTGTGATCACCACCATTGAATTAATATGTATCTATTAACTACTAGAAGAGACATCGCACCGCTAACAAAATCTGTGCGGCAGTGCGGGCCGCGCGTTCGAAGGCACAAATTACCTTTTGACGTGAAAGGCAATTCAGTAAACTGATAAAAATAAAATCGGGGGATACAGTTTGGTGTTGCAGCGACATATCTATCATCTATATTTAAAATTTAATTACACCACTCGATAGCTAAAGGAGCAAAGAATTGGTTACGGTGAGTGAAGATTGTAACCATCGCGGGTGGCTTAGCACATCCATTTTAAGGTCTTTTCGTTTCGTACACGTATTATTCACGTAAAATAATACGACCGTGTCCACGACACAGCCACACTCATGTTTTTAAGGCATGGACTAAATCAGTCTGAGCCAGTGGTCGCGTGTTGCAAACAACCAAGTCTCGGCTTCTCTTCTAGTACGTAGTACATATTACATCAATGTTCAGCACCGTATTGTTAGTACACTAGCTGAATACACAATACTGTGAAGTTTGTGTTAGTTTAACGAGTTTGCTTATAGTTGCAACAAGAGATCTAATTAGGGATATATATGATTTCTATGAAATTAACTTACAAAATACTATTGTTTAGTAATCGAAATTAAAGAAAGGCAGTGGCGTGGCATGGGATGCCGCCCGGAGCCAAAAATGCCACTACTAACTGCCTGCCCCATTTTTGATTTTTAAAAATGTAGAATTGGGAAGAAACTTCTAAAGCCTTTGTATATTATTTAATTATTTAAAAATGAATAAAGTAAACTCATTTAACAAAGCAAAGTCAAAAACATTTAGTTTAAAAATCCCTTACAATTACGATAGATGTCAACACCAAGATTTATAAAATGTTATTCTGTGTCAGTACAGCGCTACTTATCGTTGACCTTGAAATCCTTTCTGAAGCACAGTTAATACAAATAACTAATAACGACATCTATTAACAATTCATCATACAATAATTTACTGCTTAATGAGTGAGTATTAAAAATGTATTTTTTTATTTACTTCCTTTTTATCCCTAAATCTTCCAAGTACATCGAAGTGCTGAAGTATTTGTACAGTAGGAATACGATGGCAGAGTACGAAACACAACCAACTGCAGAGAGATGTAAGACAGGGTGACATTATATCCCTGAAACTCTTCACCGCTGCATTGGAAGACGTTTTTAAGCTACTGGACTGGAAAGGATACAGTATCGACCGACGATCGACGATATAGTCCTAGTAGCAGAATCGCTGGAGGACCTAAGCACTATGCTCAATGACCTCAATAGTATCTCTCAACGGATAAGTCTTAAGATGAACATGGACAAAACAAAAGTCATATGTAACGTCCATGTCACACGTCACATCTATGACGGTAGTTGTTGGGAGCACTAAGGTCGAAGTTATTGACAAGTATGTATACCTGGGACAGATAGTCCGACTAGGTAAGTCCAATTTGGTTGACCGAGGGGTCAATCGACGGATTCGAACTCGCTTGGCAGCGTTCGGGAGATGACGACACATCTTCTCGTCTCGTTCCGTGTACCTCAAAATTTGAAAACTAGATTGTACAGCCAGTGCGTGATGGCAGGATTACTTATGGATCCGAGACGTGGTCCTTTATTGTTGGCTGGATGAGGAAGCACAAGGCGCTCAGCGATCTATGGAGAGGTCTATAAAGAGTAACTACAGTAACAATGGGCCAACTATAAAGCTCGAAGAACCGACAACCAATGGGGAATAAAAGGTTCTAGTGTGGCAGCCTCGTACCGGTAGGCAAAGTATAAGGTGGTCCCTCACTAGATGCAGTGACGACCTGGTAAGACATGCAGGAAATCGATAGATGCAGGTGGCTTATGACCGTACTTTGTGGCATTCCTTGGGTGAGGCCTATGTTCAACAACTGTAGTAATGATGGTGACGATGATGATGATGAAATCCTTCAAGTGCGTGTGTGCTTTGCTCTCTTTACGTTTTCATTTACATGTTTCTTAGCGATATAATTTTTTGCCGTTAGAATATAGACGTAAAGTCCATGATATGTGTTTCTTAGTTAATATAGTTAATGGATCTATTGATTGTTTTGAGCTACTTACTCACGTAATGATTCGGATCGATCTAGAGATTTATCAGCGACCCTAGAGGCAATCTATGGGGGAGGTCTATGTACAGCAGTGGACTTCAATAGGCTGTAACGGTAACGGTGCAACGGTATCAGCGACCCTTGCTTTGTATATATACCTCTTGCTTCAACAAAGTATAGAAGAAATTCTTTCTTTATGCGTAGCACAATGAAATTTAATAACCTTTCATCTGTATTAGATATTGATTTATTTTCTACTAGTTTGAAATCTGTAAAAAAACTGATACAACAGAGAGCTTTTGGCTCACAGCTGCGACTGGAATGACTAAAACTGCAAACTCCTTTGTCTCACGGCAGGTTGAACTAATATAACTTTTTTTTTATAACCCTGTTTGCGTCTTTTTGTAATTTTGAGGACACCGTACTCAAAGCGGACTGTATCTCATGATCCGTAACAGGTAGGCAGTTGAAATTTTCACAGAATGTGTATTTCTGTTGCCGCTATAACAAAAAATAATAAAAATTAAATTAAAAAGTAAAAGGGATTTCTCTATTAGAAACGTGTATTACGATGGCACGGAACCCTTCATGCGCGAATCCAACTCGCACTTCACCGGTTCTTTTTTGGGAGTAGTTTGAGCAATCCCTCGAATACTTTAAATTTGCATCGAGTGAGATGAAGTAATACGTATGTGGAGATTTATAATTCGTCATTCCTATTATTTTGTAACTTTACGAAGACTATCTTCGTAGTCTGTAAGCCTTCCTAAAATAAATAAATAAATAAATCTTTTTATAAGTAATCCACTTTTAAATATTTTTATCACTGATGCTAAAAGTCTTTTTAAACCAATCACAGAAAATGTAATAAATTAAAGCCAATGGCTTCGAATACGTTAACAACGTTACTAATTCGTTTATTGAATATATTCACGCGCGGGACAATATTTGAGATTTTCCAGATTTAAAATTATTTTATCAGTAACCGGATTTAAAACTGTCAACTTAATTAGCTAACGTTTTCGTTTTTCATCTATTGTACATTGACAGGGATGGATTTTATAAATTAAAAATGTGACATTTATTTTTCACTGACTTACACTAGCTCTAAAATTAGATTTTTAATACCCAGGGTGAGTAGCCATACGTAGGCGCCTGTACGAGTACATACATCGCGCTGCTGAATCGACGGCCTACAAAAATGCTAAATTGATCAATTTTTTGCTGCAAAAAGATATCTGTTACGTCAAATTTACAAAAGGATGGATAAAAAACAACCTTTCTTACATAAGTAATATTTAATCACATTAATGCTATTTCTTTCTTTTTCAACTTGTAACAACATCCCTCATGTTACACTGTCAATGTGTAATTGTGACGGGGACATATTGCGGTACGGTCGAACTGTAATTGCTCTATATTGAATGTACAGTTCAGTACGCTGTTTTATTACCACTAATGCTTAATTACGTAAGCAGGAAAGCAAGTTGAACATCCGCTCTCACATTATTATTATTTTTAACAATTAACTTCATGACATATTTCTGAAAAACTTAAAAATGACAATAATAACGAATATGTTATTTCGGAGTTGTTTACTATGGGCTGTTTGCCCTACACTTTAAACTATACCGGGTGAGCAGCCTGTGTTGTGCGACAGACGATTGTTTTTGTGTGCGTAGATATCCCCCCTTCGAAAAATTACATATAGTTATGTATCAAGAAAAAACGCTCTGGTCCACCGGTGGCCCGTGTTTCTTTATAAGAAATGCCGACTTCAAGGGAACTAAAAAGAATAAATATTTTCAATATAATACAAGTAGCTTCAGAAGTCAGTGCTAAGATATAACGTATAAAAGCCCCGACTTCTAAGGCTACTATGCGGAAATTATTTTTTTTTTAGTTCTTTGAAGTCTCTTTTAAGTGGACTAAGGAATATGAAAAGCTCAAATGTCGTCTAATTAGTTACATTAAAAAATTCATGCCCCCTTTTTATCCATCCTTAGGGGTTCAAATTTTTCTCTAAATTGATATAGGACCATCTCTTAAATAATATCAACTTAATAAAATAGGAATCAATAAAATCGGTCTATATCTACAAGGTAATCGAGTATCATACAAACTAATATTTAAAAATTTTGAACAACTTACTTCAATATAAATTATTAAGGATAATTCAAAAAATATTGGTCAGACCTTGATCAAATTTGTATTGGATCACAAGAGAAGCACCTACTTTCAAATAAAGAATCATCGAAATCGGTTCCCCCCAGAAAAAAGTTATGAGCTAATACATAAAAAAGAACACAGTCGAATGGAGCATCTCCTCCTTTTTCGAAGTCTTAAGAAAAATACACTCCTATTGACATTCTCATCTTGCTTTTGAAGTCGGCTAAAAATATTTTATTGCCAGCCTATTCCCCACTTCGACCCATTGATTCATATTATAATATGACCACTGTTATCACTTATTGTATAATAAATTAAATGGGAAACTCAAGTTTTATAGCAAACATTACTTTGAGTGTAAAAAATTGATTACTTCTTGGTTGAAACAGCTTGACTATGACAGTACTGAATCACTACTTTCACACAACACGTAACATACGTTTGTTCGTATGAATCTTATTATATTACAATTATTATTTTGTTTTATGTATAAATTGAAAAACACACACACTCATTCACTCACTCACTCACACACACACACACACACACACACACACACACACACACACACACACACACACACACACACACACACACACACACTCACACTCACACACACACACACACACACACACACACACACACACACACACACACACACACTCACAGCTATTATAATTATTTTACTTTTGTCTGTTGATTTATCTTTATGTAATACAAGTCATATCTATCATGACTTACTGATTAAAGAAAGAGCGGACTCATCCTAATACAGGTTTTTCAAACTTAAAAGGGTGAGATCCATATCTAACATTGTAAATGAGACTTGTGTTATGAATAAATATTTTTGTATTTTGTATTTGTATTTTGTATCATTACAGCCCGTCACAAGTGCACTGCATAACATAGGCCTATCCCAAGGAATGCTACACTGCATGATCCTCGTGCCACCAATGCCACCTGTATCCATCGACTTACCGCATATCTTACCTGGTTGTCACTTCATCCAGTGAAGGGCCGTTCTTCTACATCGGTTGTTGTGTTTTCTAACTATATGGCCAGCCCATTGCTACTCCAGCTTACTGATCCATCCGTATAACATAACAATCGCAGATATGCATAGTAAAATAATGGTAATAGACATAACCTTTTGGCTACCGTTATTTTACAGTAGTAACAGTACAGTACTAACAGATCGCATTATGCGGAAGTGGCAATAGACTAATGAAGCGTCACCGCATATCTGGAGCCCGTAGCTGTAGCTTGAAGGATCATCAATCGACGGATATGATATTTCTTGAGTGCCAGACTTGCACCAATAATCAAAGTGTACAAATAAGATTCTTTATAAATGTTAGTATTACTGTTCACAATATATAATTGGGTTCAAAATGTTAGTGTGGTTGTTTTTGTCTTAAAAATGGTTACGAGAGACCTTAATTGATGATAGATTGATTATTTTGCTGTTTTACGATGGTGATCTGTGCGCAGTCTTTCCTTGGTCGAGCCAAATCATCCGCGTTGCAGTCATTATACATTTTCGCATGATTTTACTACGAGTTGCCATTTTTAAAATCACACAAAACTGATGAGTCAGGGCAAATTATGGAAGAGAATTCGAATATGGAGACGAAATGAAATGACAATTTATTTGATAAATGTCTTACATTTATCAAATAAATTGTTTAAGATTAATACTAATTAACATTTGACTTTTATTTAAAAATATTGTTACTAAATTATCCAGCTCGAAGGACCACATAATGGGAGTAATTTATTTATTGATAACGATCGCGCCAGTTTAAATGAAAACCTTCGCTTATTGCAGAATGTTACCTACGTTTCCTGAGTTGGCAAACTTCCAAGCTGCAGATTAAATTAAAAAAAAGTAAAGTTACAGCCCATATACGTCCCACTGTTGGGTGTAGTCTACCCTCATTTCTGAAATGGTTGTAGAGCAATTAGTTTGCCGCGACGCTTCATTGCGTGTTGGTCAACTCATAGTTTAATTACTTTCATTACGTATTATATTCAGAGCCTATATCCTTCCATTCATCCATTCATTACAGTCTATAAAAATCCACTGCTGAACATAGGCCATAATCCGATACCTCATTGGGAGGATTTTGCTAAAGCTGCCAAGCTTGGCAGGCTGCTTCGCAATTGCAGTTTTTTATAATTTTTAGTTATAAGTAAAATGCTGTTGCCCATTTACGCTTACGATACCTGCGGGACGATATGGGGTATGTAGTGGATATTCTTACACAGTTAGAGCTCATATAAAATAGTGTATTTGTGCTCTTTACATGTATAGCAATGAAATAAAGATACCTACCTACTAAATAACTCTACTCTACACTCGTCTATGTACGAGTATACTGGTCTAAAAAAGTGAGCAAAAGCAGAACAACAAGATGGTATAATGAAAGATGTTATAACCATAAATAAGACACTTCATTTCACCTCGGACGGAATATAATGGAGAGAGGAAATTTACGAAGCACGTCTTTTGGGACCCCGTGAAAAAATTGTGAACATCTCCGTGCGATTATGTTACACACATAAGTAACGCAGATTTGGTCTGTTCCACTTGCGCTTTTGACTTCTAAAAATTACAGCACTTTTTTAGAATAAAAATGATGAACAAGCACACAACCCACCTGATGGTAAGTGGATGCTGTAACCTATACATATCTACATTTAAATTCAAAGAAGAATCAAAATGCAGATACGTTGTCATCTCAGAGGACTTAGACGGAATGCCTCTCCTGTTGCCTCTGAAAGTTTCTCCGGTTCCCTACGTTGACCATACGAAATACAGCACTATTATGATGATATTTTACGTTAGTATGGTTACTAATCTATGAGAACTATTTGAAAGCGTGGTCTTTCACTGATCGAGCCGATCCATTTGTGCTACAACTGTATACCTATAACTGCAGCATGGCTTTACTACGTTAAATATGATAATAATTTTCTTCAAACATCGTGCTGGGGTAATTTTTGCCGGTTCTTCTCAGAACAAAGGCTCTCCTGGAAACTGAATGCTGTACAGTTTCCAAATCCATGTTAAAAGCCGTTTAATGACATCTGTTAAGTATTAACTGTAATCTTTGTTACGTATCGCCGTAACGCCGTTCGAAAAATGAATGAAACTCTGGTAGCACGACGATCTTCTTTGTCGGTCTTCGTAGTACATGCCCCGTGCTTGTGGTTACGTCCACTACTCGTACCTCTCCATCGACGCCAGGATATACGTTGCTGATTTTTCCCCTGGGCCAGATGTTGCGTGGTAGAATGGAGTCACAAATGATGACTAGGTCTCCAATCTTCGGTGATACGCCTATGCTGCTGGGCTCCCGCCGGTGTTGGAGTAGGGGCAGGTATTCCTTTACCCACCTCTCCAAACACGTCGGCCAGGGCTTGAGCTCGTTTCCACTGCTGGCGGGCCGTCACATCGCTCTCGCTGAAGTGTCCCGGCGCAGGTACGTGCGAGTTGGGACCGATGATGATGTGATTCGGCGTGATGGCTTCTGGGTCTCCTGGGTCGACTGAGACGTGTGTGAGAGGTCTTGAGTTGACCGTGTTTTCGACCTCGGCGAGCAGGGTCACCAATGTCTCGTCACTGGGATAGCGCTCGTTGAGGGTGACGCGTAGAGCTTCTTTCACGGAGCGAACCATTCTCTCCCATGCGTCGCCCATGAACGGTGCTGATGGTGGTATGTACTTCCACACAATTTGTCGACATGTGGTTTCGTGCTCGAGGGCTGCGAGTGCTGCTTCGGCCAGCTTCTTGTCTGCTGCCTTGAAGCACGTAGCGTTGTCACTCCATATTTCCTTTGGGCATCCTCTTCTGCTCATAAAACGCCTGAGCGCCGACACGGCTGAGTCGGCGCTTAAAGAGTGGGCTACCTCTATGTGTATTGCTCGTGATGTCATGCAGGTGAATAACGCGCCATAACGCTTTTCACGATGTCGTCCCACTGTGACCTCTATTGGCCCGAAGTAGTCCAGTCCGGTGTATGTGAACGGACGTGCGTGATGAGCGAGACGTGCGGACGGCAGGTTTCCTGTAGATGGTGATGCAGGCTTGGCTTTTCTTTGACGGCACGGTAGGCAGCTTTTGACGACAGTTTTCACCACTGGACGTATTTTTCTTATGTACAGTCTCTGTCTTAATTCGTTCACGACTGTTTCCACGCCTCCGTGATGCAACCTCTCGTGTACGTGTGTTATGTACAGACGAGTGTATGCGTGCCTCCCGTCTAGTATGGGAGGGTCGTACGTGTCCTCTTCCACTTCTGATGCTGCTTTTATTCGACCTCTGAGGCGTGGGGTCCCCTCTTCATCGACGTATGTGCTCAGGTGGCCTAATTTGTCGTCACCTCCCGGAACACTTCCGTTGGCGATCCTCTTGAGCTCCTTCGTGAAGCTTTCCCGCTGACTGGCTTGCACCCACAGTTGATCGGCTCTTGTCGGTCGGTCGGTCGTGATAAGCGGCCGGTATTCCTACAAGCGATAAGACAGTAGGAGTTGCCTTTTTCTCCTTGGTGGGGATGTTGTGTTTGTTTGTTCTTCGCCAGCCAGGGTCGCTATCTTGTCTTGCTCGGTTGCGTTTACGCCCAGCCTTCACCACGTGCTTGTTTGGTCTGCACATGTCGATGAATAGGAGGACTCTCGCTGTCGCCCTTATGAGGCGAATCCATTTTGAAAATCTTTCTATTTGTGGCAGATGTGTTGTTGGCGAGTCTACCTTTTTAACTGCGATGTTACATACTTCTCGTTCTTCCCCGGTGTCGTATTGTGTCGTTTTCTCTTCCTGCGGCCATTCTGCTGGTGGACGTTGCAGAAACGGGGGCCCTCGGAACCACCGGTGCGACTCGTCGAATCTTTCTGGCGTGGATCGGGTCGCGTCGTCTGCCACGTTTTCTTTAGACGGTAGCCAACGCCATTCGTTCTTCTTGGTCGTATCTTCTATCTCCGCTAGGCGATGAGCGACGAAAGCTTTGTACGCGCGAGGCTCCGACCTTATCCACACCAGTGCAGTACGAGAGTCGCACCAGTATGTCTTGCCCGCTATATCACCATCGTGCTCATCGACCACGATCTGCGCGAGACGAGCTCCCAGCAGTGCCGCTTGTAACTCGAGCCGTGGTATGGAGATTGGTTTCAGTGGTGTTACGCGGCTCTTGGCGGCAGCCAATGATACGTTAACGCTGCCGTCTGCTCGCTCCGTTCTCCAATACACGGCTGCTGCGTAGGCCTCCTCGCTTGCGTCGACGAATGTGTGTAGTTGGCGCGTCGACACCGGGTTGTAATCGTAGCATCGCGGTATTCTCAGTTGTTCTATGGCGTTAATTGAAGTAATCCAGCCTTCCCATTTTTCTTTTAATTCTGTGGGCAGAGGGTCGTCGCAGTCCGCCTTGTAACGCCATGTGTCTTGGAATATTCTCTTCGCTGGGGTGGTCACTGGTGATATTAATCCCAGCGGGTCAAATAAAGCCATTATGACGCTCAACGCTTCATGTTTAGTTGGCAAGCGTTGTTTTTCTTTTACGTCGGCAGGCATCTTCATATTGTGAGTATTAAATCCAATATGATCGCTTTGTGCATGCCAGAGCAGGCCGAGCGTCTTCTCAGTTTCTTTTCCGCCCAGGCTCACGGTCGCGTCGTGTTGTTTATGTTCTGTCGTTATTTCTTCTATTGTTATCTCTTCGTTCGATGTCCACCCGCTGAGTACGAATCCCGCTTGTTTGTGGACGTGATCGACTGCTTTTACCGTTTGCTGAGCTCCCGTGACAGAGTGGAAGCTCTGCAAGTAGTCGTCCATATAGTGATTTCTTTTTATGGCGACCGCAGCTTCTGGGTATGCCTCTGCATGTTCTTCAGCATTTTTATTTTTGATGTATAATGCTGTGCACGGTGATGATGTCGCTCCAAAGATGATTGACGTCATCCTATATTCTTCCGGTTGGTCCTCCCGCCGCTTGCCTCTCCATAAGAAACGTAAAACGTCTCTATCTTCTTTGCGCACTTTGATCTGCATGAACATTTCTTTTATGTCGGCGCTCACTGCATACGGATACTGTCGGAACCTCATGATTACTCCGGGCAATGATTGTAACAAGTCGGGCCCCGAGTGAAGCATATCGTTGAGACATATTCCGGCTGTCTTCGCTGCGGCGTCGTGCACCAATCTCGGCGGCTTGTTTGGTTTCGCAGGGTTGATGACTGGAAAGTGTGGCAGATACCATGTCCTTCCTTGCGGCGGTGGCATGGGCGCGCGCTCTGCGTAACCCGAGTTGAAAAGGTTCTGTATGCGTTCTTCGTACTGTAGCTTGAGATTGCTGTCTCGGTCGAGCCTCTTCTCTAAGGTGTGCAGGCGCCTTTCCGCGTCCTTGTAATTATTTGGTATTTGGAAATCCTTTTGTTTCCACAACAACCCTGTTTCGAATCTGCCATCCGCCGACCTCTGGCTGGATTCCTTCAACATTTGCATAGCTCGTTGCTCGGGATCTTCTTTCGGTCTTCTTGGCTCGATGCACAGCGATTCCAATTTGAAATAATTTTTTATTTCCTCTTCTATCGGCTGTGTATCTTCCCTCTGATGTAGTCTGCCGCAGAAGGTGACCCTCGACGTCAATGAACTATGACAGCCATACAGAACCCAGCCCAGGTTGGTGTGTGAGGCGACTGGTTGGTTTCGACGACCGACGCGCAGTTTTCTAGACACTATGAGGTGCCAGTTATCTTGTCCGATTAGTATTTTCGGTGAGGCGCGCTCGTAGGTGATATCTTCTTTGATATCCAACAGATGTTGGCAATTCTCTAGGTGATTTTCATTCACGGATTCTGGCGTGAAGTCCAACCGCTCTACCGTACGCGCTGCTTCTACGTTGTGTTCCTCTTGCGCGTACTTTCCTCTTATTTTAAGGCTGACGATCTTGCTCCACATTGCGTGGGCTGGGCCGTCGGCGCCGATGACATCGGCGATCGAGGCATCGACTAAGGTGACCGTGCTTCCTTCATCCAATAATGCGTATGTTTCGACGCAGCTTAGCGGCCCCCTTATTGTTACGGGTGCAATCTTTAGATAAGCGCGGCGGTGTTTGTACGGTTGAGTCGCTGTGATGACCTCCCTTGCCGATGTTGCGGTTTCCATAGCGGGTTCCTTTTCAATTTCTGCTGTTCGGTCGTGATGCAGCAATTTATGGTGTTTCATCATGCATCCGCCTTTTCCGCACGGTGGAGCTTTACTCAGCAATCGGCGATGTTTGCCTCGCAGACAGCGGTAGCAGATATTATTCTTCTTTGCTACTTCCCATCTGTCATTAGTGGACAGAGCGGCGTATGACTTGCAATCGGGCAGTTTGTGTTCTTGTTTGCATTGAAAGCAGCGTTCTTCATATTGTTTCTTGCTTGTGGCGAAGGCACGTTCTATTTTTCTCGGTCTCCGCTCTCTCGTCTCGCTGTCCTCTGCTATGAACTCCGGCAAGGCATACGCGCTGCATTTGTCCGCTTCTTCGTTTAAGAACATTGATATCTTCATAAGCTCTGGGATATCTTCTTTCTTTCTGGCTGCATAGTCGTACCATTTGCTTCTCAATATGGGCGTGAGTTTGTCTGTGATAACTCGTGTCATTTCCGGACTATGCAGATAGTGTGCTTTCTTGAGTGCTTCCACGGTGCCCACTACGTTTGCTATGCGATTTGCGAATATGCATAGCTCCCTGGGATTGTCCGTTTTTCAACTTTGTTCAACAGCTTCAGCTTCTCTATTTCCAAGTGGATTAAAGCTTCTGGTCGTCCGAATCTCCTTTCCAAAGCTTCCATTATCATTCTGGGATCTGGTTGGCTTATAAGTAGGCAACCTGCGGCTTCTTTTGCTGTCCCTTTTAAGCTTCGACGTATTCTCGATATGTTTTCGTTCATCGTGAAGTACTTTGAAGATTCTTCGTACGTTGTTTTGAAGCTGAGCCATTCTTTACTGCTACCATTGAATGCAGGTAGCTCTTGCACATATTTCGGCGGCTCCCTTGTGCTTCGTACTGCTTGTGATAGAGCAGCGGTTAGCCGCTGCTAACCGCTGCTCTATCACAAGCAAGGTAGCGACGTCGATTTGTTGCTGCGCCTGTCCATAGTATTCTTTCTGCGGCGCGGGTTGTGATGCAAACTGCGGAGCGGGTTGCGATGCGAAGTGCGGCGTGGGTTGCGGCGCGGGCTGCGGCGCGGGTTGCGATGTAGACTGCGGAGCGGGTTGCGATGCGAAGTGCGACGTGGGTTGCGGCGCAGGCTGCGGCGCTGGTTGCGATGTAGGTTTTTCTTGCAACCATGTACTAATGCGTACTGATGCTAAATCGTCTTCTATTTCGTCATCTTCGTCATCGGTTGATCCGACTTCTGCTTGTAATCGCTGCACGTGTATTTCTTGCTATTCCGTTCTTGCTTGCAACTGAGCCTGCTCGAGCTTGAGTTCGGCTAACCGCTCTTTCGCCTCTAACTCCGCGAGGAGTCTCTTGCGTGAGGCTACGGAGCGGCGCGACCTAGTCTCGTCGGGCCTTAGTGTGCGCTGCGATCTTCGATCCCTCTCTTGTTGGGTTTCTTCCGTTGCGGCCGTGTTATCGGTCGCAGAGGTAGCGGTTGTATCGCTGACCGTTGTGGTTTCGTTCGTGGTGTTGGATGTACCAGTAGCGGTTGAATCGCCCCCAGAGGCCTCTTCTGTGGCCCACTGGGTTATTTGTTCATCCTTGCGACGCTTCGATGATTCTCCGTTGTTACTACGTGTAATCACCATTTTTCTTCACAATAATATTTTTTCGTTCTTGCGGTTTGTATCTTTCTTCCGGCAATACCAAGACCGATATTGTTTTTTTCTTCTAGTAATCCGGCTTCTCGAAGGACCATTAATGTTACAGATCGCCGTAACTCCTTTCGAAACGCGTTGGTCTTGCTTAAACTGGAGGCAAGCGGCGGTGAGGAGGAACTTTTTCTTTTCTTGCTGCTGTTTTCTTTTCTGTGGCTGGAGAGCGACTGCCGACCATTCCGGCCGGCCCGTCTTATATATGATTTGGCCGTTGCTTGCCAGCGGACCCTTGCCTCACCCGCGCGCCTTTCTTTATTGGTTAGATTTCTTACAAACTAACGAACAGACTCAAATATATAACATTCTTACAACTACTTATTAAACTAATACTTACATAACAATTTTTCTATATACTAAAGGTTACAACGTTGTTTTTCCAGCAATTTTGAGCTGAGGACCCTGCCCCCCGCCTCAGTACTATAAATATAAAACGTCGTGGCGCGGCGCGCGTAGCCTCATTCGCTCCGCGGCCGCGTCACGGTAACATGCCCTGTTTATTATTTATATAAGAAATTAAATTGCACTATATAAAGGAATAAAATTTACATACAATACTTATTCTACAATTTGGCATTAATTAATTTCTATATTCTAAATCTATGTTAACTCTTGCCATTTGTTCGGTGCCTTTATTGCGAGAGTTATTACATAGTTACAATACTATTTATTTAAAAATAAAAGCTATATTTCTCAATATTATTGCTACGGCGTTTCCCGCGTTGCTATGGGCAACCACCGCTAGTTGTGGAACCGTGAGCGCGGCCCGACGATCATAACATCCTCCTGGCTCCGCCCACCGCCCCTAGGTTGTTCAACTAGCGATGGTTACGACAAGCAATTCGTAAGTCATTTCGTTCGACGTATTACTATGTTTGCGTCGTGCACAAGCTTTATTTAATAAAAATAATTCTATTCTATTCTTTTTTATTATTCAGCGTACTTAAGTCATACACGACTATTCCTACAGCTGTCATAATGCTATCCATCTCCTGTTTAACTTTACCTCTGTCGTGTCGCCTCTTACGATACCCATGGGATTATAACACCAAACGGCTATTTCTAGTTAAGTAGATTGCAATAAATAATTGTAAGTAGCAAACAGCTTAAAATAAATTTAACGATGTGTTTGAATATTCTGTGTATACTTGTATATGCTACCACGCGAGAACGATGTAATTTACATTAATTATGTACTAAGGCGATATATGAAATTATAAGAAACAAGTTGAATGGTATAGTACAGTATGGAACAATCTCTTTTTAAGAAATTCTGCCTAATATATAACACATTCCAAAAGAATAACGCACCTACGCCGGTGCTTATAATATGCCTAATGTGATTCACAAACTCTTTGCGCTTGTTGTCTCTTTCTAACTTCAATATTCATACAATAAAGCTTCACTCAATGTCTGGGTACCATTATTTTATTTTATGGTTATTAACGTCGTCAGGTGCTTTCCATTTTTTATAAAAGTTAGGGTGGCAAGTAATAATATTAATAGTGTCTTCCAGGCCGAACTTAGGTCATGACGGTCATTTTTTTATACTCTACTAAGCCAGCGCTTATCTACGATCCCACCTGATGGTAAGTGGTGATGTAGCCTAAGATGGTGAAGCGCACTGACTTAACAAAAGCCTATTCACTCTTGCCTTGACGACACCCACACTGTAATTGGATGGAAAGACAGATGCTGGCAACTTATTCCACTCCTTTGCTGTACGCATGATGAACGACGTGGCGAACCGTTCGGTTCGAATGCGTGGTAAGACAACAACGAAAGTGTGGAAACTGGCCGAACGTCTGGTTGTCCGATGGTGGAAGGGAGAGGGAGGAATTAAATTATGCAATTCCTGCGCACAATCTCCGAAATGCATCCTGTAGAAAACCGAAAGGCTGGCTACTTTGTGTCTGTGTTCGAGGCTGGTAAGATTGGATTTAACCAAATTCGGGTCACCAATAAGCCTCTTAGCATGCCTTTCCATTGAGTCCAAAGCTGCTAGGTGGCATTTTGCAGCACCAGCCCATATATGGCAGCAATACTCCATGCTGCCATATATGGGCTGTCAATCTTAACGGATACTAGCCACCTGCGCAGGACAAGTTTACAGTGCCCAAGTGTATGCGCAAGCACAGGTGCATTCTTTGTTTCTTCACTCTTATTGGTAATCCGACACGACAGTAGTAAGATCAGTAGCAGGACCAACACCGCCAACTTCGTGATTCCAGACTGCAACTGAGAATTTCTTCACGGAAAACCCATTAACTGATTTTTTTGGCCTGACCCGGGGTTCGAACCCGGTACCTCATGATTAGCAATCGCGTTTACGACCACTCGACCGACGAGACAGTCAGTAGGTGAAAAGTTACCGTGTGTTGGCAGAGTCAAAATATCCATTGTCCTGTATAGACTCATGGATGTCGTGAGAGGCAACAGCGGGAAACAAACTTGAAGATGTGCAGAATCGTCTTTATAATGTGTTGCCAAATGTGGCAAATACGCCCTCGGTCTATGGGGGAGGTCTATGTTCATCAATGGAATTTTGATAGATATACCTAGTCAGGTCATAAGTATTGTCACACAGTAAAAACTTTTCTTTTAACAAAAATGTTTATTGAATTCGAATTTCGAATCGTTCATAAAAATAAAACTGTATACTTTTTAGAATTTGGAGTGGACGCTTAAAGGAGACCGTGTTGCAGTTACTGCGTTGCATCGTTGCGGTTACGCGCCAATACAAATTTTTGACATACTGAAAAATTTGAATATAACCAAAAGATTCGTTTATCGTACCATCAAACGATACAATGAAGACTCTAATGTAGATGACAGGTCAAGAAGTGGTCGCCCTCGGTCTGTTAGGACTCCAGCAGTGATAAAAGCTGTGAAGGCGCGAATTCAAAGAAATCACAAACGTAAGCAGAAACTGTTGGCCCTTCTGATGGGGTTAAGCAGAACCACAGTGAAAAGGGTGTTAAATGAAGATTTAGGGCTTCGGGCATATCGAAGAAAAACAGGACATCGTTTGAATGCTCGTCTAATGGACCTGAGACTGAAGAGATGCCGCGCTTTGTTGAAGCGGTACGCGGGAAAAAATATCGGGAAATTCTTTTGTCGGATGAAAAAATTTTTACCGCAGAAGAGAGTTACAACAAACAAAATAATAAGGTGTACGCACACAGTAGTGAAGAAGCGAGCAATCGTATTCCGCGTGTCCAACGAGGTCATTTTCCATCATAGCTCATGGTATGGTTGGGAGTTTCTTATTGGGGCTTAACAGAGATACATTTTTGTGAGAAAGGTGTAAAAACGAATGCAGTTGTGTATCAAAATACAGTCCTGACGAACCTTGTGGAACCTGTTTCTCATACCATATTCAATAACAGGCACTGGGTATTCCAACATGATTCGGCGCCAGCTCATAGAGCGAAGAGCACACAAGACTGGCTGGCGGCGCGTGAAATCGACTTCATCCGGCAC
Organism: Parnassius mnemosyne; assembly: GCA_963668995.1. Lineage (NCBI taxonomy): Eukaryota > Metazoa > Arthropoda > Insecta > Lepidoptera > Papilionidae > Parnassius > Parnassius mnemosyne. Next base: position 49,994,916 of record CAVLGL010000148.1, read on the forward strand.
GAAGACTGGCCCTCCTCCAGTCCAGATTTGAATCCGTTAGATTACAAGATATGGCAACACTTGGAGGAAAAGGCGTGCTCAAAGCCTCATCCCAATTTGGAGTCACTCAAGACATCCTTGATTAAGGCAGCCGCCGATATTGACATGGACCTCGTTCGTGCTGCGATAGACGACTGGCCGCGCAGATTGAAGGCCTGTATTCAAAATCATGGAGGTCATTTTGAATAAACTTTAGTGTCATAAGAATCTATGTTTTGTTAAATTCATTTTGGTATATAAATGGTTACGTAATGAATAAACTTGTTACAATTATTTTATATTAAACATGTGACAGAATTTATGACCTGACTAGGTATATCAGTAAGGGTGGACCAACAACAATGAAACAGTCCAACAGATTATAAGCCTAAGCCTATAGACATCTACTATCAAGAATCAACGTAAAGATGCGTTGTCACTTTTGAGGACTTAGATGGAATGCCACTATGCAGTAAAAAGAGTTTATGACTCACCATTTGTGGGGTTATATATCACGAGAAAAGTTGCATGTCCGAAAACTAAAATATTTCGATTAAGACGTGTGAAATGTGCCTTGCATTGGAGCAACGCGGCTGTCTCTTTGCCGCACTCTCCAATATCAAAACAATATCAATAAACGTTCATATGTGGGATGTATGTAGGCGATTATTATTTGATCTATCTGGTCTTGTAACTATATAAAAATATATTTATAGGACAACAATCACATAAAGAGCACATAGTCAGCCTTATGGTAAGTGGATGCTATGGCCTAGACTTCTACATCTGTGCTCGATTAAAAATCAAAAATGTAAATGCGTTGTCACCTCTGAGAACTAAGATGGAGTGTCTCGTTTCTATTAAAAAGGGTCTCCAGTTCTCTACATCACCATATGAAACACAGCAGCATTAAGCTGCTATTCTGTAAGAGCTTGTCCCTTCGCCAGTTGAGCCGAACGATCCATGCTGCAACTATATTATACTTCTACTTCATGGTTCCACCATGTATATGTTAGTTATAAATTGACTTATCAGCTGTGAACAGTCTCCACTGACGGCGTTGGCTTGCAGGACATTGTTGCAGCTGCCGCGATAACGCCTGACTAGTGAGCCTGTTTTTTTATGGAATATGGGCGGGAGACTGTCAACCCCTGAGTACGCAAGCATACTGGTAGCGTTGGAGATTCGTGGCAGCCCCATCAATGCTCTGAAGGCATTGTTTTATTGTATATGCAGGGTGTTAAACGATTTTTGGGCATAGCCAACCCACATATTGCTCGAGTAAAAGATGGCTTTGAAAAGTGTAAACTTAAAAATACCCTTCCACTTTCACTGTTGGACAAAGATGCGATCCACGGGTCTGCGCTTTTTTGTTGTCGAGATAAAGCAAATAAAGTTGCTTCCATTGTTGTGTACCCGTCTGAGGGGTATACAGAGTCAGTGTAATTATAGACTACGAGGCATCCCATTTTAGTACTCAGAGGTGACAATACATCTGGAGCCTTCGTTGTTTGAAGTTTACTGCAGGTGTCCATTGACTGCAGTATACGTGGTAGAGTCATGCTGCAGCTATATTAGTAGTATAGTTGTAGATCCAATGGGTCGGCTCGACCGGGGAAGGACCACGCTCTCACAGAATACCGGCGTAAAATAGTAGCCTAACACTGATGTTTCGTATGGTGAGTGTAGAAAACAGATAACCCTTTTTACTGGAAAAGAGGCATTCCATCTTATTACTCATTTGTGACAAGGCATCTGCATTTTGATTATTTATTGAGGATAGATGTAGATATCTATGAATCACAGCAACCACTTACAATCAGGTGGATTGTGTGTTCTTTTGTCACTCTATACTACAAAAAAGCTACTACTATTAAGTGGACTTTGTTTGTCACTTAACTTTAAGAAAAAAACATTTATTTATTTCCTTCATTAAATAATTTTGCGGATACAGTTGTGGATTTTCTAAAACGGCTCTTATTAAGTAGATTTTTTCTTATTAGTTCATCTGAGACCAACGTAACAGCGATCTGGTTACATTGTAGCTAGATTAGTTTAGTGTTAACTGCAGCACTAGCTAGACGAAGCTAAGTAACAACAACTTATACCGCTTGAGTACAGTTCCCATTTTTAAGCTCTACAAGTACGAGTATAGTTATAATTTTAGCTTCGCCATTAGGTTTCCTCATTCCTCTTATAGTACTACTTTCTGAACATTGTGAGCTATATTGGAGCTGATCATCTCTGTTTTCGATGACTCTGTGTAGTCGCGGTGTAAGAATATCCACTATACCATATTGTACCGCGGATGTTGAAAGAGGTGACAGAAGGAAACTGAAACAGAATATGGACAGCAGCATCTTTTTGATCACAATTCATAAAAAACTACGGTTACTAACCTACTTGCCAGTGATGGTAACTATGGCAATTTTCCCTATGAGGCAATATACAGGTGTGTGTACAGTGGCGGACTTTTATATGAGTCTAGAGTAAAGCACGTGAGTGTTTAACACTCGATTCTGTTCAAAAAGTTTTATTTTATTTTATTAAATAGTGTAGTGTCGCCGCCGTCGCGCCACAAGCGAAATGCACTGAAGCCTAAATCACGCTATCAAAATTCCGAAGTACTGCGGTATATATAGAACAGCTTTGTATTACCACATGGAGCGTTGGCCGTTTCCCAGGCTGATCAACTTGCCCGACGGTAGATCTCCCCTTTTCTTTACATGACCAAAAAAGTAGCATGTGATGGCGCTGCATGGTAATCCATCATCCCATTTCATCCCGTGGTTGTCGTTAGGGGCGACTATGGGAAAAGCCTTATGGCATCCGACAGAGGGCGTTACTCGTTTACACCAGACGTATAATCTCGACCGGACCGGCGGCGGTTTGCTGCTCCTGTATTAATGTTTAAATAATGGTTTGAAATGGTATTTGATATGTAAAAGTGGGGCGATTTTGTGTATTAAGTGTCTGCGCATGTGAAATATTAGTGGAAACGGTGAAACAAGTGCTCTGATGGTGATGTGATTCTAAAGATAAGGTGTCTGTCTGCTTAGGCACCTTAAGATACCATCGACAACTGTCAGCTGCTGGCTCAAGTTGTCGTTAAAATGTAAATGCACAATAAAAAAACAACAGTGCAGAAGCTTAAGCTATGTACACATACACAATAATGATACACTTGTACATGTACGATAGCTTGTACACATACACAAGCCGGCAAAATAAAAAAAAACTCATCGGAAATTTTTATAATAATATGTATTGTAAAACTTAAAAACACCAGTTTCATTCAAGTTTAGTGATTCTACTTTTTAACCGACTTCAAAAAAGAGGAGGTTTTCAATTCGAGAGTATGTTTTTTGTATGTAGGTCACTATCTTTGCAGATTGTGAAACGATTTTGATGACTCCTTTTTTATTAAATAGGTAGAAAAAATTTCACCCCTAAGGGTAGCAAATAAATAACTTCTTTTTTAGCAATTTGAAGTCGGTTTTTACTTTCTGTTAAAAGGTATAATTATGATGAATTTAATCCACCATTTTCTCTTCCTTCATGTATAAAAATCGTAAAAATTATTTCATTCAATCAATCAATATATTTTTGTACACCAACACACATTGAAAATAAACGGAATGAAATAAAAATTATATTGTAGAAGGTACAACAAGTGGTCAGGTCATATCGCTCTGGAAGCGATTTCTTCCAGACAATCTTTTTGCGCAAAAAACTGTCACAACGAAAGGCTAATAGGGAAGGTGTGCATAAATTAGATCATTGGGTAAAGGAAAAAATAAATAAACATAAAAACAGTTGAGGATAGGTATGATAGATACGATTAAGGGCGGGGAAGTACGAGTATGATGGTCTATAAAGGTCTCTACAAAGCTACTGCTAGATATCGACTACTCTCACGCCTCATTATATGGACGTGGTTATGCAAAGAGGATCCAACCCGAGTTTGTGTCAAACATGTTGACTTGAAAAATAATGTTTGTGGTCTATACTATTATGATGTGACAATTTTAGCAAACGTAACACAAATAAGAAGAAAAATTACAAACAGAAGCCATACCAATAATTTGAGTTTATGATATTTAAAGAATGGATACTTCAAATATCATAAACGCAAATTAACTTATCGCGGGTTGGATCCTTTTTGCATAACTACGTCCATATAATGTTGCGTAAGTGCAGTCAACTTCAAACAAAGAAGGCTACAGATGCGTTGTCATCTCTGACAACTAACATGGATGCCTCACAGCCTTAACTATACTGAGTACTGACTCTCTATACCATTTACACTAAAGTACAGCAAGTGTAGTAGTAAAGTGTAGACGCTGTTATTTGTTGGCAGAAATAGAGAGGGTGGTTCGTAAACAGACGGGCTCCTATACAAAAAGGAGTCATACTACCCGATCCTATATTCAAGAAACATTTCGTTTTCCGTAATTTAACTTTGAACGGTAATACAGTAATGTAGTTGAATTGTTTAAATATTTTGTTTTGTAAATGGGATTGAAATGCACCTAGTTTACTGCAAAACGACTCTTAAAAGAAAACGAAGCGTTTATTAAATATAGATAACCGATATTAGTAAAGTCCGAGTCCGAGTCAGAGACCACAAAACATACTCATTTAGTAGCTATTGGCTCTGCCCGAATTTCAAATAGCTTTAATATTAATCCCAATCAAATTTCAATCACATCCGATATCACTTGAAATCGGATTATACTTTTAAACAATCCAATTATGTGCAAACATCATGTTGCTGTCCGGCGTCGCATAGGTGTTGCTGCTGTTTGCTTGCATACATCATTTCTTTTGGCGATAATTTGTTTTATCTTCTTACTAATAATTATTGTGTTCTATGAATGTTGATATGAATACTTGGCGATTGGCGGTCTTGTGGCCGGTGTGGTCGGTGGACTTCTAATCGTTTACCACCGGCAACTTTTCAGGATCAATAAGATTTAGAGACCTTTAAAATCAGCAACGCATCTGCAATTCTCCTAGTGTTGCAGTTGTTCGTGGGCGGCGGTCGACACTTATTATCACGTTGGCCGCGTGTTCGTTTGCCACCGTTACCAAGAACTTTATTTAAATAATTTTGAGAGTAGGATTAGTAAGCTGAAGTGGCAGTGGGCCGGCCATATAGCTCGAAGAACCGACAACCGATGGGGAAGAAAGGTTCTCGAGTGGCAGTCTCGTACCGGTAGGCGAAGTGTAGGGCGACCCCCCACTAGATGGAGTGACGACCTGGTGAGACATGCAGGAAGTCGATGGATGCAAGTGGCTCAGGACCGTGCTTTGTGGCATTCCTTGGGGGAGGCCTATGTTCAGCAGTGGACTTGTGAAGGGCTGTAATGATAATGATGATGATGATGAGAGTATTTCCCAACCATCTTGAAATTCGCCACGGGCTTGTTGTATTTAACCTTTATATTCGTATTATATTCCATATTTATCTTTCTAAAATACGTGAAGGGGACCAAGGAGGGAAAATATTAAGATAGTGTTTCTGACGCCTCATATTTGTGCCCGTCGCAGAAATAAACACAAAAGAGTCACGAACTATGATCGAAATGTATCATAAAAAGTAAAATCAATAATATTAATCTCACAACACTGCCACTGTTCTCTGTATATGGTGTGACATAAATATTATGGTTATACAGTTGTTGCTTAATTCTTACAATAAACCGTATTCGGGCAATCCAAGCTCGATCCAGTACGTATGTTTAAGTGCCGATTTACCACGTACTAAGCGCTACAAGAAAACATCTTGAGAAAAGGTAGATATATAAAATCCACCAATTCGTAATATTGTACGGCAGCCCTTTATTGCTCCATAAGGCCAGAAATAAAAGGATGTCTGTGCTATTTAATTCTATTCATATTTATTTCATTTATCCGATAAAAGCCCATTTTAATGTGTTCAGGTGTACAAGGAAAAACCAATATAAAGGGAAAGGGACATCCAATTAGCGGTTGTGTGAGCGATTCGATACCCGTAACGGGGAGGAAGGTAAAAAGGTTGGGTCAAAGAAAGCTAAATTGGAACAAAGTGATTAGTATTGGTCTTCTGACGCGTTCTGTGCGACCAATTGCTTCCTTTGGCAATGATCGGACACGCGTCTCGCATTTAATTATTTATTGAAATGGTCTTCTTAAATATTTGTCTATATTACATTTATATAATAAAACAATGAATAGATTTTTCCATTATAGATACAATGTGTCTGCCTCTGTGTCACAAACGTTCTTCACAAAAACTATTTGTTTACGTAGATTTTTTTAATAGAATCATCATCATCAATATTACAGCCCTTAACAAGTCCACTGCTGAATACAGGCCTCCCCCAACGAATGCCACAAAGCATGGTCCTGAGCCACCTGCATCCATCGACTTCCTGCAATTCTTATAAGGTCGTCACTCCATCTAGTGGAGGGACGCCCTACATTTCATCCGCCGGTACGAGGCCGCCACTCGAGAACCCATTTCCCCCATCGGTTGTCGGATGTTCGAGCTAAATGGACGGCCCATTACCAGTTCATTACTAATCCGTTGGGCTGTCGGTCACTCTGGTTCTACTGCAGATATCCTCATTTCTAAGCTTATCACGAAGAGAAACTCCGAGTATAGCCCTCTTCATAGCTCGCTGAGTGACTTTGAGCTTTCTCATTCGGCCAGCAGTGTAGGACCACGTCTCGGCTACATAGGTCATGACTGGCAAGACGCACTGGTTGTACAGTCTCGCTTTCAAGTTATGAAGTGTACCTGACGAGAAGATGTGCCTTAATTTCCCGAACGTTTCCCAGCCAAGTTGAATCCGTCGATTGACCTCTCCGTCGAAATTGGATTTACTAGTCGGACTATTAGTCCCAGGTAAACGTAATCGTCAACAACTACGAGCTTAGTGCTCCCAACAACTACTGACATTATTGTGACATGGACATTAAACATGATAATGATTTCTTATATTTACGCAAACACTACACATTTAAATAAAACTAATTTTTATTAATAATTAATCTGAAGGTAACCGTGGTTAACTATGACATTGGGACGTCATACACCTCAGTCCCCCCGTGACCATAGATGCTGAAAAGTGCCCGAAACGTCGGGAATATATAATAAGTTAATATACGCAATAAAATCCGTAAAATTAGTTTTATTTAAATTAAACATGATATTTTTGTCCATGTTCATCTTAAGACCCATTCGTTGAGAGAAACTTTTGAGGTAATTGAGCATAGTGCTTAGGTCCTCCAGCGATTCTGCCATAAGGACTAAATCGTCGGCAAATTGAAGGTGAGTGATGTACTCGCCATTGATGTTAATACCTTATCCTTTCCAGTCCAGAAGCTTGAACGTCTTACAATGCAGTGGTGAAGACTTTCTTGGATATAACATCACTCTGTCTTACACCTCTCTGCAGGTGGATAAGTTTCGTACTCTGGTTCTGTACTCGAATAACCATCGTAGTCCTACTGTACAAACACTTCAGCACATCGATATACTGACAGTCAACTCGGCACCGCTGGAGGGACTGCAGCACCGTCCAAATTTCAACGAAATCAAAGGCTTTCTCATAGTTTACATACGCCAGAAATAGTAGCAAATTGCACTCCTCGGACTTCTGTACAATTTGCCGAAGGGTATATATGTGGTCGTCGGTGTAGCCGAAAACAGCACGTAGACGCGGCTCAGAAGGGAAATCGAACTGTAGTTTCTCAAGAGAGCGTTGTCGCCTTTCTTGAAGAACAAGACTACCGCACTTCTGCTCCACGCCTACGTAGTAGTGACACGATGCAGAACGGAATTAAAGAGCTTCTGAAGTACTTGAAGTACCGGTTTTCCGCCCGCTTTCAGAAGCTCCGCTGTGATTCCATCTTCGCTTGGGGCCTTATCGTTTTTAAGGTGCTGGAGAGGCATTCTTATCTCGCTCAGGCGTACGAAATATCATCGGAATAGTGTCGGATAAGAGTTGCTCTTGGATTTGAGTTGTTCACACTTGCGTGTGGCTCCAACGATGATGTCTACAGCTGCCCATGAAACCTCTTAATCTAACTCAAAATCTCAGGTGCCTTGGAAACAACGCTGCCACACTTGGTCTACAGCTTCGACAGTTGGCTCTTTCTGGCAGACAGATCTCTGGCAAAGACTTTGGAGCCCTGGTTCCGCTCGATCGCTACTTTAATACGAGCAGTATTGAAGTTGCGTAAGTCCTGTCGCATGCATTTGGAGATCTGTCTGTTCAGTTGCCTGTATGCTATCAAATCTACTGAAGACTGCAACTTCATTTCCTGTCTAACAGCCATGAGATTAACAGTGTGATCGGAGAATTTTTTTATTCTTCTGCGGTGGGTCTTGTAAAACTTAGCTCCGACTGCATAAATTTCCACGAGCTAGTCATTCATATCGTCCACTGTACTGAAATCTTTTAGGCACTGTAAACGGTTTTGTAGCTCGAAATGAAAGGTTTCGGGAATTTGGATTAGAGCACGAGGAGGATGGAGCGTTGACTTCATTAGACGGCACCTCTCTAACTTAACGTTTAGGTTCAGTATGCCTCTAACCATTCGGTGATCGCTGCCGGTTTTCACCCTCTTTTTCCATGAAGTCGGCCAGCAGCTGGCCCTTTGGGTTTCGTTACCCTATTCCAAATTTCCCAACCTTCAGCTCACCGTTCTCTCTTGTGCCTAGTGTTGCCATGAAATCTCTTATTAACACCCTATAGTGGGTTTTGGAGGAATGTATGGCTCTAGATATATTCTCATACATTTCCTCCACCTCCTAATTGCGATGTGCCGAGGTTGGTGCTTAACCTGTATGACCTTCAGCGAATAATGATTGGTGATTCTGAGTATAAAGTACGCAACCCTCGTCGACACACTCTCAATCTTTACAACGTTGTTAACGAGAGACTTGCGTACGATAAATTCGACACCTCCTTGGGACAGATGGTTACCCTCCCGGTGATAGAACAAGTTGCCAGATTCGAGGATTACCATGTCCTCCCCCTCTCTTCCGGCCTCAGATAATCCTATAATTTTCCAGCGCAACTTATCTATCTCTTCTTCCGGCTCCAGGATCTTCTAGTCAGTTCTCAGGGTGCGTGCGTTATATGTAGCCAGGTCGAGCCGTCTGTGGCAACCGAACCTCCACCGGAGATTCTTAGCACTCCTGCCCCGCCGTTACCATGGTCACCAACCGTAGCCAGGAGTAGCGTGGCTGCCGGGTACTGGGGGCCGTCTCTTCGTAACTGTAATCATGGGGGTTATATTGCCATTGTTGCCACGCTGGGCGAGCGGGTTAGAAACCGCAGTTTTTTATTGTTGTTTTGCTGTTATCAGAAAGATGGTGCTGCCCATCTTCTGCCTAAATTGCCTACTGTCGCCTCTTACGACACCCACGGGAAGATATGGGTTAGTGGGTAGTGTTACCTGCCACTACACGGGGATTTTTTTAATATAATGGGGGTAGCAAACCTCATATCGTTCCTTGGGTGGGTGAGGCAACAGAAGGAAAAAAAACCGGCCAAGTGCGAGTCGAACTCGCGCACCGAGGGTTTCGAACACATCCGTAGGTATATAAGTTTAAAATCATTAAAAATATTTTTATTAAATGATGTAACTAAAAATTTATGCTTTTCGCAATTTTTCCTTTATCTGTACTTTTTGCTTCGTACCAAATTTTAAGATGCTAAGTTCACGGGAAGTACCCTGTAGGTTTTGACTCCCTTGCAAATGTCGAAAATTTGCAGCATAAACGGCTGTATCTTTTGATTGCGTTGGCTTAGAAGTTTGATTTTTTCACAGCTGCAAGGGACAGTAGACTTGAGTATTTGATATAAATTTCAGCTTGATGCCTCCACGCGTTCATGAGAAAAAGGGTCTTGACAGACGGACAGACAGACGGACAACAAAGTGATCTTATAAGGGTACCGTTTTCTCCTATTGAGGTACGGAACCCTAAAAAGCAGCAGATGGGCAGCAGCGTCTTTCTAACAACAACTAAAAAGTAAGAAAGCGATTATCGACCAGTCTACCGAGCGATGCAACTATGACAAATATCCTTCTTATAAGTTAATCTATGGGGGAGGTTACGGAGGCCTCTACAGCAGGGGGCTTTTGGTAGACTGCAACGGTAACGATTACGGCCCCTTTTATTTATCTTACATTTATTATACTTTACTTTACATTTATTATACGATTAGATACGACATTCATAAAGGAATAAACAACTGAAAGAAATTAAGATAATTGTAACAAATTTGCTTAGCAGATAAAAATTTAATTCAAATGAAAGTTATTCTGCCCCGAGGGCAAAGGTAAAAGTTTAATCATGTTGGAAGCGGGACTAATTGATTAAAATAAGCAAACAGAACTCCCTTTTTCCCCTGTGCCAACGTTTTTTGTGCCTTATTGCTATATTTAATTACATATTTTATACGAGCTACAAAGTGACATTGATAAAAAATTACGAACGCTTAGTATGGAATTGTTTAAGCCAGCGCCAGATATAGCAACAACATTTGAACACATATGTGAAGGACTTTGAACACTTGTTTGAACACTTATTGGCGCAACCTGCCAGACATGCTTTGCAAACACATCTCTCCACAGTACGTTGATAAACGACAATCAAGATGGACAACGATTTTGTGGATGCAGTATGCTTGTATTATTCGATTGCATGTCATTATTTATTACACGTGAAAAAATAGTACAATAAAATACAAAACAATAAAATAATTAAATACAAGAACGAAGACATTTCATTAATAAGTACTAGTCTGTCATCTTCATCCAAGGGTTTTAACTTTACAGATGAAAACTGACCATACAAATCACATTCATTCGTTTGTTTTTTACCGTATTTATGATTGGACCATTTTTGACTACGCACTACCGTCTCGCTCAACAACGTTCGCGCGACTGAACTTTACGTCATTGTGGCAGGCCACACCACACAAACATTTGAACATTGTCGACTTTGAATGATTTGATGTGCGCTAAAAAACCGTGACTGCTTGGCATAGTGCATTTCTTTGCACACTTATTTTAACATTGATTCAAAGTCCCGTGCCACACATAGCTTCAAACAAGTGTTCAAATGTTTAAAGCTGTATCTGGCGCCGGTTTTAAAGTAAGTTTTTTTTTATCAGCATCTTATTTATAACAGCTCAAAATAAATATAATCGGTTGTCAACCCGCCCACCAATAGTGGTAACTGTGGCTAGTATCCCCCCTAAGAGGTAATTATCTATTATCTATAGGGAGGTCTATGTTCAGCAGAGGACAGCATAGGCTGTTATTTTAAATGATGTCGAGGATGTGGACATACTACATAAACACATATACAAAACACACGCACACAGTGACAACCTCCAAAAACTGTTGCATCTGACTCTAGAGATTTAATAAAAGATATTAAATTCTTTAAACTTCTACTAGAGTTACTTCTACGGGAATTAATGAATTAGATAGGTGTATATTGGGCTATGCTCGGCGTTTCCCTGCGTGATAGACTTAAAAACGATGATATCCGCAGTAGAACCAGAGTAATCGACATAGCCCAAAGAATTAGTATGCGGAAGTGGCAATGGGCCGGCCATATGGCTCGAAGAACCGACAACCGATGGGGAAGAAAGGTTCTCGAGAGGCAGCATCGTACCGGCAGGCGAAATGTAGGGCGTCCCCCCCCCCACTAGATGGAGTGACGACCTGGTAAGATATGCAGGAAGTCGATGGATGCAGGTGGCTCAGGACCGTGCTTTGTGGCATTCGTTGGGGAAGGCCTGTATTCAGCAGTGGACTTGTTAAGGGCTGTAATATTGATGATGATGATTCTATAAAAAAAAATCTACGTAAACAAATAGTTTTTGTGGAGAACGTTTGTGACACAGAGGCAGACACATTGTAACTATAATGGAAAAATCTATTCATTGTTTTATTATATAAATGTAATATAGACAACTATTTAAGAAGACCATTTCAATAAATAATTAAATGCGGGACGCGTGTCCGATCATTGCCAAAGGAAGCAATTGGTCGCACAGAACGCGTCAAAAGACCAATACTAATCACTTTGTTCCAATTTAGCTTTCTTTGACCCAACCTTTTCACCTTCCTCCCCGTTACGGGTATCGAATCGCTCACACAACCGCTAATTGGATCTGTCCCTTTATATTGGTTTTTCCTTGTACACCTGAACACATACAGCCTCGTACCAGCAGGCGAAGTGTAGGGCGTCTCCCCGCTAGATGGAGTGACGACCTGGTAAGATATGCATGAAGTCGATGGATGCAGGTGGCTCTGGACCGTGCTTTATGGCATTACTTGGGGGAGACGTTAAGCTGCTATTTTACGCTGGTTTTCTGTGAGAGCGTGGTTCTTCCCCGGTCGAGCCGACCCATTCGTGCTACAACCATAATATAGCTGCAGTATGGCTCTACCACGTAGAAATCCGATATCCGCACTAGAGAAGCACGGTGGACTTATCTCTCCATACCTTCTCAGAAATAAGAGCAAGCATATGCCCAGTAGTAGGACGTATAGGTCTTAACTTTACTTTGACTTTAGTTTTACCTTACCTTTACTTTACTTTTGGATTGGAACACGTTGAAACTTGAAACATAGCCGACTTCAAAAAGAAGTAGGTACTCAATTCGATTGTATTTTTTGTGTGTATTATCTCGGTTCACCATTTTTTTTATTTGAATGCTGATGCTTCTCATGTGGTCCCATATAAAGATCAACGTCTGACCAGTAGTTTTTGGGTTATCCGTAATAATATATATTGCAGTCAGTAATACAAAATTTTTAATTTTACCACTTATTTAAATTAAGATGATACAAAATTTAATCCCAAAGCACAATCGACTATCAGCCATCTACGTGCAGACGATCACGTAAAGTTACTAAAGGAAATGGACACTGTCGGGCCCGCTGTAGAAGTAATCGGGAAGTTCTCATTAGTTGCCCTGCTCCTCTATAAGGGGAAATAAGGAATCGAACGTCAACGATCAAGTCGTAACTGTCCCTGTTACAGAAATTGAAAATAAAAACTGAAACACGCAAATCGTTCATTCTACTACTGCATACTACAGGAGAGCGTTTTTTGAGTAAAGATATGACGGCTAATAGAGGAGAAGGAAGAGAAAAGTATTACGAGTCTACCACGAATATTTTGGGATAAGGACAGGAATAAGAAGATGTCACAGGAGAACGTTTGTGTAGCTGGCCATTCGACGTGCACGAGAAACACATCATGTTCTTGAAATAAATAATAAATTAAATATACATATTGAAAGTCACTCTTATGTTTATTTTACCACTGGTTCGGGAAATACCTCTGTTCTAGGAAGAAACAGCAAGAAACCCAGCGGGACATTTAAAAAAAAACAATTTGTAAGGGTGACTAAGAAGTACACAGTCCACCTGATGATAAGTACGAATCAAAATCCAGATGCGTTGTCACCAGTGAGGACTAAGATGAAATGCCTCATTTCCAGTAAAAAGGGTCACCGTATCTCTACACTCACCATACGAGACACAGCAGCATTAAGCTGGCATTTTACGCTAGTATTCTGTGAGAGCGTGGTCCTTCCCCGGTCGAACCGACCCATTCGGACTACAACTATAATGGCTTTACTACGTAAGACTGTCGCGACTGTGACGTGTGACTGTACGCTGATTTTGTATGTGGTCACGATAACTCTCAAAAAAAAATGACGTATCGAGACTGATTTTTTTAATAGCTTCAGAATTACATGAACTGGTTCCCTATTTCATATCACTAGCCTAGTACGCGTAGTCTATATCTATAGAAATAAATAAAATTGCAGTGTCTGTTTCTAATGTCAAAATTACAGCTTTTTATTCAATGCATATGAAAGTATATATAACAAGAAGACAATTTAAAAAATTTTGGCTGTTTGTTCCGACTACTCTCCGAAACGGCTGGACCAATTTTGACGGGACTTTCACTGGCAGATAGCTGATGTCATAAGGAGTAACTTAGGCTACTTTTATTTTTAAAAAAAATGAAGGTTCCTTGCAAAAAAATTAAAACCCTAAACTACATGTGGGCGCGGGGAACAGCTAGTTTGTTAATAAAATGTTTTTTTTTTTATGTTTAAATGTATCTTCTATCTAATAATTTGCATTTGATTTTTTTAGCCCTTGATAGACAAAGGACATATGTACAATACAGCCTATATCGATTTTATACTTTGTGTAATCGACTTATTTTCGTAATTTATTTTTTTCATCATCAATGATGAAATCCGGAAATACTAGTTTTCACAATTAATAGCAAGCATTTATTATAATATTATCATTACTCCCTCAAGAAAAGCCGCAAAACATGGTCCTGAGCCACGTGCATAAATCGACTTCCCGCATGTCTTACCAGGTCATCACTTTATCTATTGGAGGTTCTACTCTTTGCTTACGCGGCTGCCACTTGAGGATACTTCTTCCTCGGTACCTTCTCCTCGGTTGTCGGCTCTTCAAGCGATAAACCTGGCCAATTGCTACTTTAGTTTAGTGATTCGTCGGGCCACGTCGGTTATTATTTATAATCACGCATCCCTTCGATATTCAACACGTACTAGAAATATTCAAAAACTTATTACAGTAGTTACAACAGATTATAATGGCAACTAAAAATTCTACCATAACATGTCAGAATAAAATATTATTAGGGTCGTAATAAAAAGAATATTTCCGCTACGTCGCCAGCCAGGCTAGATAAAAAAATGACATAAGCAAATAATAAAGACAAAAGTAATTGGAACAAATGCCATGAGAACAATTTTAATAACTAGTAAGTTTTACTGATATGAAAATATTGTTTGTAGCGTCTTCGAAAAAGAAGGACGTTCTGTTCGGTTTTAAAATGTTACACGATATCTTCACGGATCAGGAATTAATTTTAATTACCTTTTTTTATTAATTAAATATTCCCAGTCCCATTTAAATTTGAAGAAATGTTTCCGCACTTTGCAATGGCAAAATAGTTGATGACATTTTAAAGGTACCTATATAAAGACAGCGTTCTGCTTCTTCCACCATGAGGTTGTGATATTTCTTTGTCCACTCAAAAGGGTCAAACTTAATCTCTTTAAAAGTAGGAACCGATAGCCGATGTGAAAAGCATACAATTGATTACACATAATTTAATAGCTACTGGAGTCAAGGTTTTATTTTTTTGATACACTTTGTCTCAGCACTTATACTGATAAATGTTCTAAAGCAAAAGAAATGTCATGACTGTACCAAAATGCAGATGCGTTGTCACCATCCCTGAGGATAATTTATAGCTGTCAGTGTGATAAAGCTGCAGCATGACTCCGCCACGCAGAAAGGGCGGTTCTAATGAAAATAAAATAAAATGCACGTTACATTTTTTTTTGGGCCTGAAGCAATTGGAAAAGGGCTACCCTTTACGTAGGGAGGCGGAAAATGCATTACGCATACCACGATAGGCTATCTATCGTGGTTATGAGGGACTCACTGCCTACCGGGGAGCCTAAGTGATACCCCCTAAAAACCGCCTTTGGGGACTGTCAACCAGCTGTTTAAAGTTTCTTATGCCGTATCGAAAGCGACCCTCTTTTGGGAAAAGAGGGCGCAGACCACGTTACATATTACTAACAAGCTTTTATTAGTTTGACAAATGGGATTCGGACAACCCATTTGTCAAAAAAAGTTAACCCTTTCTGACCTGGCGTGCACAATTGAGGAAATAACATATTTTTTGAACTATTCCATTAAAATAAAATTTTACGTAGATAAAACCTACTGTTATCGCTTATGGACATTACAAGCTACTAAAATCTACTATTTTGACAGTTTTGACCAGTAGTTCGACGAACTTTGAGGTGTGTAGGTAAGTGATTTATTTTACCTTGTAATCTTGAGTTTTTATGTTAGTTACGCCTTGAAATAAATGTATATTGATTATTTATAGCGTATAAATACAGAAAAACTTGGGTTACCTGCAAATATTAAGAAATTTCTCCATTAAATCGTGATTATTAGCTATGTCCCCAAACGTGGACAAGCGGTTTTAACTACATATTTTATCGTAACGTTTATAGACATTTGAATAAATTTAAGATTTTATTACCCACATTAGTAAGTTCTATTCATTCATTTCATGGTAAAGTATTAATTTTAATATTCTACCATATTCTATTCTCTTTCAGATGATACCTACCTACTCTTTGAATATATTCTCAAGGGATGCATTGAAGACGCTGCAAAATGGTCACCTGTCGGATTTGGAACTGTCTTCGGATGACGAAGGTGTAGTCAGTAACAGCCATGGCCGAGTATGAAGATGTGTTCGGTTGTGTTCCGAAAAGTTCCGTTAGGAAAACAATCTGGTTCTCTGGAGGAGGAACAATCCACATCAAATATAGACTATCTTACACCTACAAAAAACATAAAATAGAGGCACATACAAATCGTAAACGAAATACCAACGGATTTACTCCCACCTATCGCTATTGATCCCATCGTGAGAGAACCTCTGAATTATTATTATAAGTATGTTCCTATAGAGTTATTTTCTCAAATGGCTGATATGACCAACTTATACGAAGTGCATTCAGGAATAACCAGATTTCAGCCCACGACCAGTAAAGAAATGGAAGACTTATTGGGCTTACACATGACTACAGAAGCATTCAATTATCCCGTTTTGCGAATCTGCTGCGAAACGAACGTTTGCATTCCACTTTTTCCAGAAAATATCACAACAGAGTCAGAGACAGAGTTTCTGAGCTTCGGATTAATTTACATCTTGTAGATAATTTGAACATGCTTGCAATTTGCAATGACGTATATTATAAAGTAAGACCCATATATTATGCAATTAGAAACCAATGCCTTCAACAACCGCTGGAAAAAGAACTATGCGTTGACAAACAAATTACAGAACTTTCATCATATCGAAGAAGTGGCCCTTGCATATGATCTTTCATGCGTCTAATCTGGCATTCGTGCAAGCCTTTCGAGACTACCACATAGATAACGACTTGCTTGGAATACCGAAGGTGAAAAAGCTCTCTCTTCTGCGTTTTTGCCGAAGACTGTCTGATGCTATAATTTTGTGCAACAAAATGAATGTCGCGAAAAGAGGTCGACCAAGCAGTAACATTCCTATCCCAACAGTTACTCCAAGAAGAACAGCAGAGGTGCGCCCATCTACTGAAGTTACTCGTGATGGTGTAGGTCATTTTCCTGCGCACACAACGTCTGGAACACGTTGCAAATTAGTAGGGTGCAAAGGAAAATCCCGCATCAAATGCGTGAAATATAAAATGCAACTTTTTGTTTAACTTATAGTTTTTCATTCGTAACCAAAGTTCTTAAGTTCCTAAAATTTATTGTTGTTTGAAGTTTCCGATATTGTTTCATACTTTTATGTAAAATATTATATCATTTACTTTTTAATCGCATTATTTTACGTGGTAGAACCATGCTGCAACTATATTTCTGGTATAGTTGTAAAACGAATGGGTCGGCTCGACCGGGGAAGGACCACGCTCTCACAGAATACCAGCGTAAAATAGCAGCTTAATGCTGCTGTGCTTCGTATGGTGAGTGTAGAGAACCGGAGACCCTTTTTACTGGAAACGAGGCATTCCATCTTAGTCCTCACGGATGACAACGCATCAGCATTTTGATTCCTCATCGAGGATAAATGTAGATGTCTATGGGCCACAGCAACCACTTATCATCAGGTGGACTGTGTGCTCGTTTGTCACCCTTATCCTATAAAAAAATATCAAATACCCCATACATTATTTTTTACAATCACTTTAGCCGTATGTCCACATTTGAGCACATAAAGAAAATAGCTATTTTTCTCAGTAATTATTTTACTAATCACTATTATTTATTGTTTTCACACTAAATAAGGCGTAAATTAATCGAAAAAAAAATCAACAGTAACATACACTTCAAAACAAAAATTCAGGTCTGAAAGGGTTAAAGAGTTACAGCATATATATATCCCACTGCTGGGCATACGCCTCTTCTCATTTCTGGTAGGGTTTTAGGGCAAGGAAATGCTCCGGACGTATCAGCGTCATCATTATCATCATAAATTGAAGTTCGAATCAATTGTAATATTTAAATTTTGTATGGACTTAAGTTTCATTAAGAACTTTGCTGGTGTTCCACAAAGGCTACGTGCTATCACCAACGCTGTCTCTTCTGCATATTTATGATATTATGTTGCAAATTGTTAACATTCATTGTTATGCAGATGACAGCACTGGTAATGCCTTATATACCGGCCGTGCCAATATTTCTCGGGAAAACGTCACCGAGTATCTTAACAAAGCTTGCAACTTTACAAAGAGCAAGTTCGACCTCATATGGAATACTGCTACTAATATTTTACATCATAAAATTAATGACATTATACTGTTTTATTAAATTTTGTTATGAAAGGTTATTGTAATTTTGTAATTTTAATTAGTCAATTGCATGTCAACGTAATATATGCATACCGATAAATTGGTAAAACATGCATGTTCACACTATATTATAAGACCTAAAAATGTACCATGTTTTATGCAAATAAATATTTTATTATTATGGGGGTTATCTATAAAGTTTTCTCATCTGGTTGGGCTGTTTAAATATATAATTGTAAACGAAATATATAAACATACATAAATATCAATAAAATAGAATAAATACATAAAAAATACATAAATATATAAAAAACCCAACCAGATGGAAGCCCTCGGCAGGGGAGACCAAACGGCCGAGGGTTAGGGGGAAAGGGAAAGAAACCGGCGGATGATGCGGGCGGTATCGAGGAGCACCGCCTTCTGCATTTGAGCTTGGAGCGGACCGTCACGGAGTTCCAGTCGCCTCACATGACCCGAGAGGCTAACTGGGATTAACCCGTTCGCAGAAACGACCACAGGGATAATTTCGTGAGCCAGGTCCAGATATTTTGTCAGCTTATCTGTTTCGGCTTTCACGAGGTTTTCGTCATAAGGAATGGTAATGTCGACCAAAAATATCCTTGCCTATGCCCGGTCCATCAGCACAATATCAGGCTTATTCGCAAGAATAGTCCTGTCTGTGATGATGGCCCGGTCCCAGTAGAGCCTGGCGCGGTCAGTTTCGAGCACGGCTTCCGGCAAGTACTTATAATATGGCAGTTTCCGATCCACGAGACCGTATTTCAGAGCGAGCTCCTGGTGTAGAATCCTGGCTACTAGGTTGTGTCTGTGCAAATACTCAGAGTTAGAAAGCGCCGAACAACCGGAGATGACATGCCTAAGTGACTCACCGGGATGGCGACAAGCTCGACAGAAGTCGACGGTGCCATCCTTTAGGATGTATCTCCGATAATTGTTGGTCTTAATAACCTGATCCTGTATTGCACAGACAAAACCCTCAGTTTCCTCAAAGAGGTCACTGAAACGTAGCCAGTGGAGAGAGGCGACTGTGTCTACGAAAGGCTCATGAAGGGCCTTGTAGAACCTCCCGTGGAGCTCCTTCTCCTTCCATACGGTCTCCCGGTCGGAAATGCTCTGTACTGCCGGGTCTTGCCATTGCTCGTTGGCTAAGGATAGAGGGGTTAGCCCCTTATCACAAGAAATAACGTCCCTATAGTATTTATCATCCGCTCTCGTCAGAAAGTAATTACGAAGGCTGCACACTTCGCGATTATGCATGATAAGCGCGCTTAAAAAGCCGCGCCCACCATGCTTCCGCGGCAAGTACAGCCTCATTACTGACGATTTCGGATGATGCATCCTGTGGGACGTCATTATAGTGCGGACTTTTCTGTCCAGAGCGTTCAGTTCGGTCTGAGTCCACCTGAGTATGCCAAAGGTATACATGAGGTATACAGGCATGATCCAACCGTTATATGCGTGCGTCTTATTCATACCGGACAAAAGGCTATTAAGTACTTTGGTCAAGCGTGCATAAAACACATCGCAAACTGACCGTTTCATACCCGACTCATCTACACCGATGTTCTGTGACATACCCAGGTATCGGTATGTTTCAGTCTCGGAAAGGGTCCTTATGCTGATGGGCATAGATAAGTCTATGCCCTCAGAGTTAGCAACCCTTCCCCTTTCGACATGAAGGACCGCACACTTATCCGTCCCCAGCTCCATTCTAATGGAATTGCTAAAATCACAAGTGATGTTTAGCAATTCTATAAGATGAGAGCGACTGGAGGCGAATAATTTGAGATCATCCATATAGAAAAGTTGGGTCACTTTTGTACCTCCTCTCCGAAGCTGAAATCCCCTCCCGGAGCCCTCCAGTAAGGTACTGAGAGGGTTCAGAGAGAGGCAGAACCAGATTGGACTCAAACAATCGCCCTGGAAGATACCCCTTCTTATCCTTATGTGGTATTCCGCAGCCGTCATCCGCTCACCTAGATGACAAAGGATCGTACTCCACTGCCCCATACACTGCTCGAGGAAGTCTCGAATTGTACAGGCAACCTTGTACAGCTCGAGGCCCCTCTTAATCCATGTATGAGGCACCGAGTCGAATGCCTTTTTGTAGTCTATCCAGGCGGCGGAGAGGTTCCGACGGTTACGTTTAACCACCTTGCCAATGACCGCGTCAATGAGGAGTGGTTCCTTGGTTCCACGACCACCGCCCCGACATCCATTTTGAGCGCGCGACATCACCTGGTTTGAGTTCAGGTGACGAATGATTCTCGCGCTCAAAATGGATGTTAGTGTCTTGTATATGGTAGGTAGACACGTTATGGGGCGGTATTTGCTCGGGTCTGTGAAATCCCGGTCTTCAGGAACCAAATGAGTGATCCCAGTAGTGAAGAGGCTCGGGAGCGAATTTTGGTCGAGAGCCTCTTGAAATTGTCGGGCGAGCACAGCGTGACACACCACGAACCCCTTCAGACAGTAGTGATGCAGCCCGTCGAGCCCCGGACTTTTCCAGTTCGGGGCCCCACGAACCGCCTCAGCTACGTCATCAGGCGTTATGATGACGGGGTACATGGGCGTAACATTCGCATTATTATTATTATTATTACTTAGTTGAGTTGCAAATCTTTTTTTAAGTCGGCTAATGAGTGCCAAAAATGAAAGTGTGCCTCCTCTCACTACGGGGACACACGAGTATAAACCGGAACAATTATTTCTAGGGAATACAAATACTTTTTCCGTGCGGGATTCGAACCCGCAGCCATCAACGCTGCAACTTAACGCTAAGCCATTACGCCACGGACATAAAAAAGATAGTGTGATGTTTTTTTAAAATTTTTGCATAAAACAATTTATACAAAACAATTATTAAGAAAACGTCATACTATCTGCGTTCACACTCACTACAAAGACACCTAAACTAGGTGGGCTTCTCATCTTCAGTTTTATGTTGTATTTCTGTTGCAACTGCAACGCATAAGTATGTGGAAAATACACACTTTTCCACAACACACACACCACACAAATCACTTTTTTTATTTGATTAACATTAGTACAGAATACGTTACGCACAACATACTTCTTTCAATTCCCCTTTGACATTTAAAAACATCTTCTTAAACTGAGAACATGTCAAAGGGGAATCGAAAGAAATATGTTGGGCGTGACGCTAAAAGACCGCAAAAGAGCAAAAGATTAGATCTACTACAAAGGTCGAAGACATAATAAAGAAAATTAGACAGTTGTAATGGCGATAGACAGGATACATGACAAGAGACAGCAGGATAAGATGGACGAAAATCATAACGGAATGGCAGCCCCGTGATGGCAAAATAAAAAGAGGGAGACAAGCAAAAAGATTGACAGATGATATCTAGATTATTGGAGGGAAAATCTGGTCAAGAAAAGCTAACAACAGAGAAGAATGTAAAAAGCTGGAGAAGGCCTATGTGTCACAGGACACGTTGACTACTAAACTGGGAAATACGATATTCTAGACTATTATTAAGTTAAACAATCATCTACTATGTTAAAATAATTTACATTGTTTAGTATCAGCAATTAAGTCTTAATAAAAAAAATTAGTACAGAATACGAAATGTACAAATATTTACAGGAGTCGATGATCTTTTTTCCTATTGCATAAATTGTACATTTAGGATACCCTGCATGATGGGTTCTCTTAAGCCACTACTATCATCATTATGACACCTATAACAAGAACACATGCCCACAGGCAGTATGGTACCGAGCCACCTGCATCATAAATTCTTTCCCATCGGCTATCGGTTCTTTGAGCTATGTGGCCGCCCCATTGTCACTTCAGCTTACGGATCAGTCGGGCTATCACCACCATTCCACAAAAAAAGTAATAGAAAATTGGGCAATGCCTTTTACTTTTTTTTTGTAATGTTGTTATCGAGGCTTCAAGCTTCTTGATCACTTTGCCTCACACTTAAAAAATCGTTAATCACTATCCCTACCAATAAAATTTAACTGTTCGGAATAAATTGGGGTCGTGGAAATAACGAACGCGATCGTTACTAGCTTTCATTAAAGTCCGTGTTGACCTACAGTGGGGGTTCTAATTCTTTCACTTTGATTGTAACGGAAATTGGAAGGAAGAAATATTGACGCTTAAAACGTCTTTTACAAAGGGCAGAAAAAAAGTTGACAAAAATGATTGCGTCTAGAAATAACTTATATATAAATTGAGATTATTTTTCTATGATTTTTCAAATAAAAATGTATTGTAATTAGAACCAGGAAAAAAACATACATTTTTGGGAATATCAAATGACTTTAATGATTTTGCACTAGTCAAGTGTTGCCATTTATTATATTCATACTATTTTCGTATACACTTGGTAAGACTACCAACACAACAAACAAACATACTTTTTATAGGAATTTATTATTAGTAATAACTACACTATAAGTAATAATAAACATAAAAGTGATAAGGTTGAAAATAATGAAAATTATGGCCACACTAGCTAAAACAAAATATCATTGTCACAGAATAATATGATGATTTCGAATGTTACTGTATGGCACAAAGGCCCAGAAGCCATGCCAAAAATACACATTTATGGTATGCAAATACAGGCTGTTATAAAACTACCCGTAAAGCTGAAAAGAGGTTAAATGGGGCCTTATAACGAGTCCATCCAAAATATTTAAGAACCGTAGTAACACTGTATAACATACCCAAAACATTTCAGTAAAATTAAACAGTAAACTACGCAGAATGTACCTATATTTCTACATAATTCGCGGAATGACAAACATTTTAAAAGACCTAACCTAATGAAACAACCTAAACGAACTTACTTTTTCATAATAAACGTCAAATTTACAGAAACGGCTCAAAGTGTGCTCCGACTTGCTCAATATAAAACCTCGATCGTCGGGATATGGCTTGTATGGCATTTCGCACCATTGTCGGTGTTATTGATGAGAAAACCGATCTAACATGCTTCTTTGGTTCTCAAAGTTATCCCAGTTAGCCACAGGAAAGTCGTCAATCGCCTCTTCGAATTCCGTTTGTAAAAACGTTAGATAGTTGCTACCGTTCAGACGTGATGGCATAATGACGGGACCGATGACATGCCCGTCATAAAGGCCAGCCCACACATTCAGCCGCTACTAGTGTTGGAATCTGCCCTGCTGTGAAGCATGTGGATTCACGCGAGCCCAAACGTAATCGTTATGCATAGTTGAAAGTCCTGACCTCGTGATTGTTGCCTCGTCCGTCCAAAGAACATAGTTTACGTAATTAGGGTGTTCCTCTAACTGCCTGAGGTACCACTTGTGTAAAATCTGTGTACGGCGATAGTGGTAAGGGTGACAATTGTTGTCACGAATAATTCGTCAAACTGCAACATGGTTTATACCGAATCTTGTTCCGGCTCGCATCGTACTTGTGGTGAGCTCTTCTTCAAAATGCTTTAACACTAATTTAGCCTGCCTGGCCTCGACTGTGCTTGGACGTCCACTTCCAGTAGATCGATGAAAAGAGCCGGTGGAATGTAGTCGTCTTGACATGTTCAGAAAACACTGGTACGAAGGCAGCCGTCGCTGTTCAGTGGGGGTCTACCATCGATAAATCGTTGCCGATACAGTTTGCGAGCACGATTTAAATTGCTATCTTCATGGCCTACGCATAACATCATATCGTAATATTCGAGTTAGAAAGCATCGTTACTTTGCAAAAAATTTGGAAAAAAAAAACTCGAAACAGTTGTAGGATATCGATTAGAAGATTTAAAATTGTCAACATATTTTTTTTCCAACTTGACATTTTTTGAAGCCAGTATTTGAGTATAATGACATCCTTGTATTGAGGCAGCAAACATATATGAATGAAAAATAGATAAACTATTAAAGTAGACAATTATTAGGTAAAATAGGTACGTAAAACTTTCTGTTAAATAATCTGATTCCCTGACATGACAACTTACTAGGGTTGACAAAATTTTAAGGTTTTGATAATTAATTATATATTTTACGGGGTATTTTGTTGCACGTTGTATATAATAGAGATACAATAATCTAAAAACTCTCCATTATATAGGTAGGTACATTATGTTGAGAATGTATTAAGCTAACATCAAGCAACCACAGGACGCATGACTTTTACAAATACATAAGACGTAAGGCATTCCATCTTAGACCTCAAGGGTGACAACGAATCTGAATTTTGATTATTAATCGCGGACAAATGTAAATGTCTATGGGTCATAGCATCTAGTTACCATCAGGTTTGTCACCCTTATTCTATAAAAAAGTACATATTATATTTGATGTTACTGCTATGTTTATCGCTACGACTAACAAATATGTACACAAAGGTAGGAAATGCTACGGAATCTCCTAATTAGATGTTTATTATGACAAGCATCGCAAAAAATGAACATTTTTTAAAAGGCTTTTCATTTTTGTCTTTCATGAAAAAATTCTACTTTCTTTTAGTCGGGCGTTTTTCAAAAAAAATATTGATTCCTTTTTCTGGATGCTTGGCGGTCCACGACTGTGCGTTTTACTAGTAATTTTCTTCCTCGTACAATTTCTCTGTGGAATTGCTTACCACTGGCGATTTTTCCGGACTGATACGAGTTAGGGACCTTCAAGAAAAGAGCTTACACCTTTCTAAAAGGCCGGCAATGCATGTGCAATTCTCTTGGTGTTGCGGTTGTTCATGGGTGGCGGTACACCTATAGTTTAAAGTACGCGGAAGAATTCACAACCAAAAGCTGGTATTAAATAAGATAAACATATAATCACATGACTTGTTTTCTTTTTAGTCTTACATAAAAATAATGCAAATTAAAGATAATATGTGTTCTAAATACACTGCATACCATGTATGTAATTAAATAAATGATACACCATATATTTCAATGAATAGATTGCTCCTCGAACTGTAACACTGTGTCTCTCCTGAGACACAGTTTTGCACTAGTGACTTCTTCTATTTAATTTTTTTTTAACTTATATTTTATAAATTTGTTGTACAAGTAATAAAGATATTAAACAGAATTACTTAAGATGGAACAATTATAAAGAAATGCGCGTTGATCATAATAATAGCGGCAACAGTTATATAAATTAAGTGTTTCGATGATGATTATGTAATAATGTATTAATATAACTTCTTTTGACTGCACAAACAGCGTGAAAAATACCGCGCTTCGATTGCGAGTAATATTCATTTCATCATAACCCTATACTAATCCTGGTTTTATTAAACCCAGCAATATATTATATATAAATTAACCAGTGACATTTTCTTTTATATACCTACCTCATTAATTTCTCTTTATAATTCCATTGGAGCAAAGCAACAAAAGATAATCAATTTGTATATGTCCCTTATAAATGGTGATTAAGCGACGACTGTACGTGACACGGACTGAGCGCACAAAAAACACAGATTTACGGGAAAGAGTTTCATTTATCCTGTCACAAATGTGACAACCTTTCGTTTTTGATCGGAGTTTGAAACTTGTTAAATGCTCTTGCATTAATGTTTTCAGTTACATGGCAAAAGGATTATTCATTTATTTATTTATTGTAAATCCTTATTACATTACTTTATGAAAGATATTGCCGTGTAGTGGCGGTTAAGAATATCCACTACCCCATATCTTTCCGTGGGTGTCGTAAAAGGCGACAATGAGAAACAGGCAGGAGATGGGCAGCAGCGTCTTCCTGATAACAACAAACTTACAATAAAAAAAAACTGCGGTTGCCAACCCGCTCGCTAAGCGTGGCAACTATGGCAAATATCCCCCTATGAATGACAGTAACAAAGAAACGGCCCCCAGTCCCCGGCGGCCCCGCTATTCCTGGCTACGGTGGCCTCCGTAGTAACGGCGGGGCAGGGGGTGCTAAGAATCTCCGGTGAAGGTTCGGTTGCCACCTAAGACGACTCGACCTGGCAACATACAACGCACGCATCCTGAGGATTGACGAGAAGATCGTGGGGCTGGAAGAAGAGATAGACAAGTTACGCTGGCATATTATAGGATTATCAGAAGTCCGAAGAGAGGGGGAGGACACGGTAATCCTCGAATCCGGCAACTTGCTCTATCACCGGGAGGGCAACCATCTGTCCCAAGGAGGTGTTGGATTTATCGTCCACAAGTCTCACTGTAACAACGTTGTAAAGATTGAGAGTGTGTCGACGAGGGCTGCGTACCTTATACTCAGAAACACCAAACAGTATTCGCTGAAGGTCATACAGGTTTACGCACCAACGTCGGCACACCCCGATGAGGAGGTGGAGGAAATGTATGAGGATATCTCTAGAGCCATGCATTCCTCCAAAACCCAATATACGGTGTTAATGGGAGACTTCAATGCAAAACTAGGCACAAGAGAGAACGGTGAGCTGAAAGTAGGGAAATTCGGAATAGGCCAACGGAACCCAAGGGGCCAGCAGCTGGCCGACTTCATGGAGAAAGAGGGACTCTTTATGATGAACTCTTTCTTCCAGAAGCGGCCCCACAGGAAGTGGACCGGGTCGAGCCCCGACGGTTCGACAAAAAATGAGATTGACTTCATTATGACGACCAGACGACAACTGTTCAGTGATGTCTCAGTCATCACGAGCGTGAAAACCGGCAGCGATCACCGAATGGTAAGAGGCACACTGAACCTAAACGTTAAGTTGGAGAGGTCACGTCTAATGAAGTCAACGCTCCGTCCCCCTCGTGCTCTAATCCAAAGTCCCGAAACCTTTCAGCTCGAGCTACGAAACCGTTTTCAGTGCCTAGAAGATTGCAATGCAGTGGACGATATGAATGACAAGCTCGTGGAAACTGTCCATGTGGTCGGAGCTAAGTTCTGCAAGATCCGCCGCAGAAGACCACAAAAACTCTTAAAATATAATATAAGTGAGACGAGAATATTTGTTAATTAATAGAATCAGGCGTTACTTTGCGGAAGTCCATTATATTAAATTTGACCAGTTCACCAATTCACACCAGACTTCACTCCGATCACACCAGAGTGTGATCGGAGTGAAGTCTGGTGTGAAGTGGTGTTGGGATTAGTGGTGCTGGGATTAGTGGTGACGGGGATAGTGCACGCAATTGAGGGAGGGTGGGAGGTGCTCTTCAAACTAGGTAAGACACATCATTTTATTTTATCTAGCGGATGTACGCAAAGTAATTTTTTGTCAAATTTAATATAATGGACTTCCGCAAAGTAACGCCTGATTCTATTAATTAACAAATATTCTCGTCTCACTTATATTATATTTTAAGAGTTTTGGGGTTTTTAACCCTCACACTACCATTTCGTCCTGTATCTTATTGGCAATTTACATATGTACATCAGGTTACAATATGTACATCATGCTTAAGGGCAAACATCCAGACTCGGAACAATTATTTGTAGGCCATACAAATACTCGTTCCGTGTGGGATCCAAACCTGCGGCCCTCAGCGCTGCAACTCAATAGTTTCACCACCACAGAACCGTTTGATAAATTTTAAAATAATTAAGAAATGGCTCACTGGTGACGATTAAAGTTTAAGTTAAATGAAGCCGTAGGAAACAAATATGCCGTCGAACTTAAAAACAAACGTTTGATATCGTCTCTAAACTAAACTAGCTCTGAACGAAGCGCAAAATTAAAAATAAAGGTAGGAAATACATTTCGGAGTACAGAAGTTCCAGAAACAGTCAGTACAATAACAGGCTGTGAGGTATTTTATCTTAGTCCTCGGGGGTGACAAGCCTTTACTGTCTTTTTTCTCTAAAGTCTCTTGCATGCATTCATTGGTTACTTCAGTAGCTAGTTACTTATAGATATACTTTTAGCGTATATCACTCTAATATTATAAAATGCAAGGATACAGAGTAAATTCTTCGCTCCACTCTATTGAGACACACGGAAATTTACAATGTTGTATTAGTCTTAGTTTTTTTTTTTTATGTAATTGGGGGCAAACAAGCATGCGGCTCACCTGGTGGTAAGTTTTGACCGCTGCCCATGAACAACTGCAGCACAAGGGGAAAATGCAGGTGCGTTTCTTTATAGGATAGGGTGACAAACGAGTACACAGTCCTCCTGATGGTAAGTGGTTGCTGTGATCCATAGACATCTAAATTTATTATCAATAAAGAATCAAAATGTAGATGCATCGTCACCCGTGAGTACTAAGATGGAATGACTCTTTTTCAGTAAAATGGGTCTCCGGTTCTCTATATTCACCATACGAAACACAGTAGTGTCAAGCTGCCAATTTAAGCTGGTATTTTGTGAGTGTGGTCCTTCCCCGGTCGAGCCGACCCATTCGTGCTACAACTATACTACTAATATAGCTGCAGCATGGCTCTTGCCGGCCTTTTAAAACGGTGTAAGTTCGTTTCTTAGAGGAAGAAAACTTCTAGTAAATCACACAGTCAAGAATCATGATGATATGGATGGTAGCGTCAGTTTTGTCGTGTGTTGGTGAAATTTGAGCACTCCCTGTGGCAAATGCGACAGAAAATGCAAAGGGATGTAACATCTCTTCACAGCGTTAATTAATCGAGCCTATCAGGCAGAACTCTGTCATTGTAAATTCGAACCGCTCTGTGCTGGATACTATCAAGTGGAAGGAGCTGTTACTGGGGACCCTGGCCTAGATTTGAGAAAAGTATTCCTTATGAGGCCGAACCTGCGCCTTGTAAAGTTGCAGTCGGTTTGCCGGTATATTTCATTATTACCCGCGACGGAACGGAGTTTGTTTAATTTTGTGTGCAAACGAATGTTTGATCGACTTAGATACGGTTTTTTGCATAGAGTTTATAATTCATAGGCAATGATTTTTAGATAGGTGTTATGGTGTTAACTCGCCAGGGAGTGTTACAATAAACATTTTTGACTCATTTTGGCGATTTTTATTTCCGAAACGGCTTTACCGATTTAGATGCGGTTATTGATATCACATAGCATATTTTGGTTCTTAGAGTAATTACTATCTTAATGCCATAATAACAGAACTAGACCAACGACAGCTTTGTGGTTTTTCTTCGGCTTCTTCGATTTATGACCCGCACAGCGTGCTTCTCAATCGCTCTAACACTTCCAACGCTATGCTATTACGTGGATTTTTGAAGAGTTTTCTTTGATTCAGATCGGTTACTACTACACCATCTAAAGAATGTACTCTAGTAAAAGTCACATAAGCTTGCCCTTTGGCAAATGTTTTGGGTCTAAGGTGTATGACATCCTTATCGACCGTAGTGCCTTCCAATTTATGAACTGTAACGGGTAAACTTAATATGAGTGGAATAATTACCATTTCTATTTAGCCAGCACGTTGGTTGCCTTAAAGTGACACATTCATTGGAGTTATACTTACCCAACCATATCATAACCCATCACGGTAACATCTGCCGAAAAAGCGGTCATCAAATTGGATTAAACTTATTTGGGCAGTCCTGCATCTTCCAACTGGTCTCTTCTTAACCATTTCCACTGAAAACCCAGAACTACTCCCATGATGCCATTGACTAATCCTTCGCTGACCTTGAAGTTCATTCTTAACATCACTCGTGTACCGATACCCAACTTTATGTGTGATACTAGGACTTCTATGTGATTTTGTCTGTTTTGTTTTATAAAAAAAAAATAGAGACCAAATACAAATACAGGTGATGCGACATACCATCTAGTCCTTAGAGGTGGCAACGCATCTGTGACTCTCTTTGTTTGAAATTAGTTGCACGTGTCCATGGAATGCCACTCGCTGCCAGTTTGGCTATACGTTCGTTTGTCACCGTTAATTTTACCGTTACAGTATACTAACGTCTACTGCTGAACATCGGCCTCCTCGTAGTTTGCCTCATAGGGGGGATATTTGCCATAGCTCACACGCTTGGCAAGCGGGTTGGCAGCCGTAATTTTTTTATTTTAATCGTTATTAGAAATAAGCTGCTACTCATATTTTCTAAAACATCGGTAACAAAATAATTGTTTCACGAATATTTTCCGAAGTTTTCCTACATTCATAAAACTGAACTACTTGTGCTTAGAAGGAATGTTATTAGCACGGTCAAATGCAGCTGTTGAGTAAAAATGTTTGTATATTGCAATATGGAGAAACTGTTAATGTGGTCAGGAGTACAACGCGCGATTATGTTTCATTTGGATACAAGCCAGTGTTAGAATTTTGAGCATATCTGTTAAATTTATGCATAGATAATAACTACAGTTATGTTTAGTAAAGTAAAAGCAAAATTTCAGTCATATGCCATAATGACCATTCCTGGCTATATGCCCTAGGCCAGTCATAGGCACAGGCCTCCTCTCATTTCTAAGAGGGTCAACTCGTCGGATAGTAATATCTTCAATAAACGTCGTCAAAGTACTGTAAATGAGTTTTATGTGGGGCCTAATTTGGGGACTGGGGAAGCTCTAATTTGGGGACTGGGGAATATTACTAGGTCAAATATCACTTTTATATTTAGTAGTAGTTTTAATTTTGTAATATTTAGTTGTTTAGTACATTTATGACGGCTCCATGGCAGTGGCTTAGTATTGAGTTGCAACGCTGAGGGCTGAGGGTTCGAATCCCCCACGGAGCAAGTATTTGTATGGCCTACAAATAATTATTCTAGGTCATGTTAGTCCTTGTGAAACTTATGTATGTAAACTGCCCCCACGATATAGGAGAAAATCTTAGCATGGAAGGTTTATTCAAACTGACAAACACAAAATAAAATTATTTAGATATTTTACACCTACCAACATTTTTCTTTTACACCCAGGTTTGACTGGCCAAGAATGTCATATGGCGTTATCGTACTCGTATTTTAAGGTGATACATAAAAAAAGAAGCATTCGGCGCAGGACAAGATTATAGTGCCCGAGTATACAATGCCACAAGTGCACTCCCTATCCCCTCACTCTCAAAGTCAAATGGAACGATAATCCTACAGGACCGTAGAGAAATCAGGCGCAGGATCTGCTTTCCGGGGCACGGGAGTTAAAATACCGCCAACCAACGTCCTAACTCCTGATTGCTACTGAGAATATCATGACAGAAAAATCCAATAACTGATTCTAGCCTGACCCGGGATTTGAACCCCAGACCTAACGAACAACAATCGCGTTTACGACGACTACACCAACGAGGCAGTAAAAATAAATAATATAATCAGCTAATAAAATCATCGTCGTCCTCAACGGGCTGTACCAAGTATGTATACGAGTATACAATATATACAAGAGAAACTGCGGTCATATTTATGAAAATGATTATTGCTTTTCCTTTAACAAGAAGCTTGAGGGCGACATTTTGATTCAGTGAAACTCCGATAAGACCGTGAATTGAAAGGGATAACGGAAACGTATTCTGATTTCAGTTACAAAAATTATTTATTAAGGTCCAACTTTGCAACCTTCCGATAATCTTTATTCATAGTATAAAGTGTAACAAATGAATAAAAGATTACAGTTGTATTAATAAAACAATCCAATTGTTTCACCTTTATATTCAGTCAGGCTATAATTTATTTGGTGGATAACTTTTATCAGACTGTTGAAAAATTACCTCTGAGTTATTTATTAGAATTGAGTACTAGAAGAATCATATAAATTGTGATCTATCTGATTAAAAAATTGATCAAATATTTTAAAGATTGAAATTTAATAAATAATAATATAATAATTATTGATTATAAAATTGATCTTGTAATTAATAAAATTAAAACTAAACCCAAGCATACCACTGCAAGATTTCAAGACACAGTAAGTTCATTCTGCGTAGATCGGAACAAAACTAACAATTAAAAAAAGCTGAAGGTACTCCCGAGTTAACTCTGACATCGAGACGTCAATCACCTCAGTCCCCCGTGACCATGGGTGCTATAAAGCACCCAAAACGTCGGGAATTAATAAAAATAAGTTAATTAAATGCGATAGAGTCCTTAAAAGTAGTTTTATTTAATGTGCAGTGTTCGCATAAATATTAGAAATCATTATATAAACTTCTTACTTTCCAGCTGACTCGATAAGGAGACTATTTACAGATAAGCCACTTTTGACCCTCATGGCGGCATCCATTATCATTACGATTCACGATATTGTTATTACAAACCCTTAACAAGTTCGTGAACGTGGAAGTTAAATGACTCAAAGGAGAATTGTACTAAATTTTAATACACTATTTAGAGTTTGAACCGTGAAAGATAAAAGTAGAATTGTGAATCGTCAATGGGTCAGCACGTCCGGAAACCATACAATGGTCTCTCGGAACACCAGCTTTAAATCTCATCTCTCTGATTCATCGTTCGTCATAATAAGACATTTTATCGGTGTTCTTATTTATCTTTCTCTTTTAAATATCAATAAAATTCAAGTCTGTATGTAATATGGGGTATGTATGTATATAAATGAAGAGGAGTTAAGTCTTGTGGATACCACTGTTTTTCTAGGATTTACTTATGCAGCAAAGCTTCATTGTGGCTTCAATGATGATAAATTAGCAAGCAGACTTAGTTCTGCAGCATATGCTGAAAGAAAGATAAGAAATATCACCAATGTTAAAGTAGCTAAAATGGAAGTATAAGTATAATAGTAGCTAAAGTGGAAGTAGCTAAAATAAACTAATCTAGCTGTTTCACTAAACTAATCTAGCTGTTTCACAGCTAGATTAGTTTATTTTAGCTAATTTCATAGTATAATGTGTACGGACATTAACCATATTTGTTTTGCAAAAGAGGGCCGTATGGGTGATTTATAACTTAAATTGTAAAGCCTCAAATAAAAAAAATGAACAAGTAAACATATTAACCAAATATTAACTTTGACATCGCATTATATTTATTATGTAAACTGTGTACATAAAGCATGTATAGTCTATCAAAGCTATACATATATAATAGAATTGTATAATATTTTTTTATATACAAATTCATGTAATTCTTATTGAAAGTTTTTTTTTTTTATAGGAGAGGGGTCAAACGAGCATGCGGCTCACCTGATGGTAAGTGACTACCGCCGCCCATGAACAACCGCAACACCAGGGGAATTGCAGATGCGTTGCCGGCCTTTTAAAAAGGAGTAGGCTCTTTTCTTGAAGGTCCCTAAATCGTATCAGTCCGGAAAAATCGCTGGTGGTAAACTATTCCACAAGGAAGTTGTGCGAGGAAGAAAACATCTTCTAAATCGCACAGTGGTGGACCGCCAATCATCCAGATGGTGTGGATGGTATCGGGAGTTCTGCCGCGATGTGCGTTCGTGAAATTTGGCGGCTGGGATTAATCCGAACAATTCCTCAGAGCACTCCCCATGGTAAATGCGAAAGAAAATGCTAAGAGATGCAACATCTCTTCGCAGTGCCAATGAGTCGAGCCGATCGGAAAGGACTCGGTCGTCGACGATTCGAGCCGCTCTGCGCTGGATGCGGTCAAGTGGAAGAAGCTGGCACTGGGGAGCCCCAGCCCAGAGATGGGAACAGTATTCCATGTGAGGCCGAACCTGCGCCTTGTAAAGTTGCAGGCGTTGAGCCGGCATGAAATACTGTCCCGCTCTGCTGAGCACGCCAAGCTTTTTAGAGGCCAATTTGGCCTTCTCTTCCAAGTGACCACGAAACTGCACGCTACTCGATATGTCGACGCCGAGGATTCCGATACTGGCTGAGGCAACAAGGGGAGTACCTTGAAACTGAGGAGATACGACAAAGGGGTTCTTTTTAGCGGTAAACGCGCAAACTTGTGTCTTCTGAGGATTAAACTGGACTAGATTTAGTCGCCCCCAATCCGAGACTTTGTCCAGCAAAGACTCGACTTCAGACACAAGTTTGTTCCGGTACTCGGTGACGTTTTCCCGAGAAATATTGGCACGGCCGGTGTATAGAGCATCACCAGTGCTGTCATCTGCATAGCAATGAATGCTACCAGCTTGCAACATATCATTGATATTGTGACGCCTCATAATTATTATTAATAAATAATAATTAAATTCATTATACAGACATTTAAAAATGTCTTAGAAATTATAATTTAAACAATAAAATGCAAATAATAAGCATGGAGTTCAAAAATATCCATTTGGAATATTGAATATTATATATATTAGTAAACGCATAAAATGTCTCTAAAAATCTCTAAATTTATTAAAAACCTGCTTAAAATGCTCAAAATGTATCAAATCATATAAATACAAGGCGATTATATTGCAATAACAAAGATAAGTAACATTTGTAATATAATAGAAAAAATGGATTAAAATTTTCTAAGTTGATGAAGGTGTTCGTGTAATAATTGGAAAATTTCTAAGTTAATGAACGTGTTCTTGTAATGTTCCCTTATATTGGGGCGTTGTCGGAGACACATACCCAAGGTTGTACATATATATGGGGTGGTCGGCTGACCGACTGCTAGTACTAAGGTTGCACAATGACTAGTCCTATATTAGGGACTTAACATAGTAAGGTCTGACGAACCAAAGCATTAATATAGAAGGTCTCTATGATGCATAAGCATTATGATAGCAGAGTTATGACTTGAAGTCCCATATGAATAAGACATACAGTAGTATGGTCTATGAAATAAAGCAAATATGTGGAAGGTCTCAAATATGTAAAAGCATTATATTGAAAGAAATGGGACTTGAAAAGGATTATTATAGTGGCGTGTAGGTTGCTTCGCAGCCTCTGAGACCGAGGTAAACTTGGACTCACTAACCGATGTGTCCTAGACATATCATCTTAGTGCCGGTGGTAAGCGGGTTTGTTGTAGCAATACGACTTGCCCGTGGACATCGCACACCCCTACCGGTTGTGGGCGGCGTCTTAGCGCATAGCGTTATGATACGTCGGCTATCTTTCGGATTAGGGTGAGTGTGTTTGGTAGTACTTTTAAGTGCAGCAAGCATACTCAACTTCATGTCTTAGTGCAATAGCGCTATGATACGTGGAGTATTGGCTACTGACGTCTTAGTACCGTGCTACTATGATACGTTGGTGGTATTTTTAGTTAACAACATTATCAAATTTTGTTACCAAAGTCGATAGGGATCATGTGGGTGTGTTGTGAGGGGGCGCCATCCGTATGATAGTTGCATTGATGCTTACTGCTACTTGCAGTATTGTGTCTTGTGATGGATCTGCGGGTGTGCTGCACCTGATTCGACGCATCTTGTGGTTCTGGTCGATGGAGGTATGCGGGTGGTGATGTCTGCTGGGACTGTATGGGGGACCTTGGGATGGTGTAAGCCCGACGATAGTCGTATTGATGCTTGTTGCATTCTGTAGCATTGCGTCTCTACGATGGTTGTTTGGCGGGTCGCTATTCTCAATGGCGCTCTCTGCGTCTTGGATTGACTCACAACCTAAGTAGCTTTGCCCAAGTCTGGTCCCTTCATAGCGGGGCTGCAGACTGTCTGCCCTCCATGATGTTTTATATAACAACTTAATAATATATCTCTATAAAGTTCCCACCTTTGAGAGATTGAAGGCAACTTGTTGGTGGGTGAGACAAACATGATCGAAAAATGCATATACTCAACGTCAGAGACACAAACCCTTTCTGATGGCGAATTATTAATATTATCTTATAACTGCCTATTGGCTATATCTGCCATTGTATTGGTTGGTGGAGCATATGTGTTGACCTCATGCGGGTGGTAGCTGGAGGGAGAATCTGAGGAGGCTCTCAAGGCTGCGGCCGAAAGCCGCGCAACGTGGGACCCCATTCCCTTGAGGTGAGCGGTAGACTCATGACACGCTCTGCGGCCAATTGGCCGTGCTGACCATGCAATTGGTGGTGATGCCTTACACTTACATCACGTCTGCAGGAACGGCGGTCTGGCAGGTGGTGGCGCTCACGGAAGGCTTTTTATGGTCAGTGTGCCGATTGTTGCCTAACCCGTGTGACGTACATTTCACTGTGGCTGGATTTGATCGTATTCTGTATGGCGTTTACACGCATTGACATGCGCGACTTCGGTCGATGTTTGTGCTTACGCACTATCAAGGGGCCAAGTCCTCTTTTACTGGTTCGCCAGTTATTTTGCTGTGGACTACGGTCCAGTTCCCAACTTTGCGTACCCTTCGGGGGGAGCGCATTAAAATGGTTGGCGCTCACCGTGCGCGGCGTGTGTGGGGCCGTGTACCTCCTCCACATTTTTTTAAATGTGGGAGAGCGAAGCCCTTGTAACTGGTATTTGATATAAATTTTATGAGCCTTTTCCAAGCGGGAAGGGATTAATTAATAAGGAATTGACTGTTGTGAACCAGATACAAGTGGAATAGGGACAATTTATTGTTCTTAACCTTTTTGAGCTCTGTCTTCGTGAACGGGGTTCTTTAGCTTATAAGACTCTACCAACAGCTTTCGATTGCTCTCGTGAATATTCATTCTTCCAAGATACACCTAAAAGAACTAAGTTACTATACAAACACAACGTAAAAAAGGGTCCGAACTAAGACGATCACGCCATAAATTTATTAAACGGCCTATATTTAAACCTTTAGAAAGGTCAAGTTATACTGGTCACATAAATTAGATATATTTATATATCTTACAGATACAGATTCTAAAGAAATACAAGTATAAGTGGATATATAGTAGAAGAGAAAAAAGATGGGGGGGGGGGGTTCGTTACAATTTGGTGCCGTGACCAGGATAGAGGTGAAATTTTAAATAGGAGGCCGGTAATATAAAATTATGAGGTAGGCTATATGCCTACAATTTGTTGTCCGTGAAATGGAGAGGTGTCTTGGAGAGTGGTGTTTGCTGGGGGTGGTTGAGAGTCTGGGGGTGGGGCTTATATATTAAAATGGAGTAATAAGATGAAAATGCTTCAGAAATTAATTAAGAATGCAGT
Source organism: Parnassius mnemosyne (assembly GCA_963668995.1). NCBI lineage: Eukaryota > Metazoa > Arthropoda > Insecta > Lepidoptera > Papilionidae > Parnassius > Parnassius mnemosyne. Next base: position 50,032,230 of record CAVLGL010000148.1, read on the forward strand.
GAAAACCTTTGAGGTTAAAATAAAGGATCTTGAGGAAAAATTTATTAACCAAACGAAAGATTACCAAATTAAAATAAATCAAGGAGAGGTGTCCGGGGCGAGCACCTCTCATGTAAATGATCCTAGACAAAATATTGTATATAATGTACATAATGTAACAATAGAAAAGCCGAAATTTGGAAATGGAAATACTCATCCAGTATCATTTTTGGAAGATCTCACCAATTATTTAAAGAAAGTTCCATCTAATGGTCTCGAAATTTCGATAGCACAAGAGTGCTTAGTAGGTGAAGCCAAGTATTGGGCTCGCATTAATAATGTGCGTTGGACAACTTTTGATGATTTTAAAGCTGACTTCCTAAGAGTGTTTTGGGGTGAAGAAGAACAAAATAAAGTAAAGAGATTCCTTGTGCAAAATAAATGGAATAGAAGTACACACCCCACCATGGTTAGTTATTTTCTTTATGTTGTTGAGAAGGCACAAACATTATCATATCCGATACCTGAAAAACAATTAGTAACTGATGTCATCAGACATTATCGTAAAACTGTGCAGCAATTATGGAGAATAGCTAAAATTGAGACAATAATAGACACGACAGATTTCTTAAGAAACTTAGATGACATCGACAAACAAGATGAAGGTCGTGAACCTTACTATAATGAGAAAAGGAGGAAGTTTAATAATAATACGGAGCAAAAACATAAAGAAATACAACAATCATACAAAACATGGCGTAAACCCGAAGAGGGAAAAAAGAAGGTTAATAAAGTACATGAAATACATTTCACTAATGACCAACCTGATGTTACGGCTCCTGAGCCAAATTTAGAGCTGGAGAGGTCGAACTAGTTCCCGATTCGACCCCTTACAATGTAAAAGGGAACAAAGCATTAAATATGTTATTAAAACTGGGTTGGCGACCTGGTCAAACATTGGGTAAAAACAATAGAGGGTTGCGAAAACCTATTACTTTAAAAGCAAATTTTAACAGAGAAGGCCTTGGTTATAACGACAATGTAAATAGCATATTAAACACCTTAAAAGCCAGGTCGGACTTGCCCATAACGGAGTTATTCGTGCAAACCGTCTTCGAGGAAGACGAAGATAAATATCAAAGGGAATTTATAGGGAATATGAGATCTGAAATTAAAGTTTCAATATTTGACAAAGAAATAGACGCGCTCCTCGACACTGGGAGCGATGTTACATGCATTTCAGAAAGTTTATATTTACAAATTAAAGATAATAATCGTAAAATATCAACAATGCCAGTTAAAGCAATGCAAATAAAAGGTGCTGTTGGGCAGCGCAGCACAAAAATACAACAGATAATCATATTGCCTATAAAGATAGATGAAGTAGTCTTTGAAACACAATCTTTAATTGTAGGTAATTTAATAAGACCTTTAATATTAGGCTTTGACTGGCTCAAGAGAAATAAAATATTGATTGATTTGAGAAATACTACTGTTGGAATAGAATTTAAAGTGAAAAACAAAGACTACTTTATACCTTTCAAATATAATAATAAATCTGTATTACATAATAACTGCATCAAACAATGTACCGATGATCCCTTAATAAATATAAAAATAGGATCTACATTGAAGGTCTCTGAAAGGGCAAAACTTAGTAAGGTTTTGGAAAAGCATAAGAATATGTTTTCGAGCAAATTGGGAAGAGCCAATTGCTATGAGCATAAAATTGAAATGATCGATGATGAACCTATAGTTACTAGGTCCTATCCCATTCCATATGCATATAGAGCGAAAATGGAAGAAAAGTTAAATGAAATGGAACAAGCTGGTATCATCACAAGGACATCAACGCCTTACAGTAGTCCATTGATATTCACTCTTAAAAAAGACGGCTCAATTAGAGTTCTGCTTGATGCCAGAAGCATAAATAAGAAAATGGTTGCAGAAACAGAGAAACCACCTATACAATTAGATGTTTTGAATTCATTTCACGGAGCGAATTATATCACTACCATTGACTTAAATAATGCATATTTTCAAATTCCGATAAATAAAGATGGTAGAAAATATACTGGATTCACATTCAATGGAAAGTCATATGTATATAATGTTTTGCCGCAAGGATTAAAAACATCAGTAGGAAGCTTTAGCAGAGCCATGAATTTAATATTAGGACCAGAAGTCCAAGAATTTTGTGTGAACTATTTAGATGATCTAGCCATTATTACAACAGGAACGTTAGATAAACATTTGGAGCACATTGATATTGTTTTAAGTAAATTGAACAAAGCTGGCTTAACGTGTAACTTGCAGAAATGTGAATTTATTTGTAAAGAAATTAAAATGCTGGATTTTATAATTTCAACAGAAGGCATAAAGACAGACCCCGATAAGATTCGAGCGATCCAAGAGTTTCCAGCACCTAAAAAGATTAAACAATTAAGGGCCTTTTAGGTCTATGCAATTTTTATAGAAGGTTTATACCAAATTACAGCGAGAGCATAATACCGCTCTGTGAATTACTTAAAAAGGGACGAAAGTTCCAATGGAGCGGTAAAGAACAGAAGGCATTTGATTTTATAAAACAACAATTTATTAATACAATACAATTGCATCATCCAGACTTTAATAAGCCGTATTATTTACAAACAGATTGTTCCGGTGTGGGTATGGCCGGAGTACTATATCAGATAGATGATAATAATGAAATGAGAATTTTAGGCTATCATAGTAAAGCCTTAAAAGGCCCCGAATTAAATTGGTCTGTTACTGAACAAGAGTTTTATGCTGTAATAAGCTGCCTAAAGAAATTCGAAACATATTTGCGGGGCAGTAAAGTAATAATACTAACTGATCATAAAGCATTATTGTTTATTAATAATATGAAGTTATTCAATGGTAGAGTAACCCGATGGATTTTGTATATAGAACAATTTAATTATGAAGTACAGCATATATCGGGTGGACGTAATATTGTTGCAGATGTGCTATCACGTTATCCTCCTGATGGCGATTTAATACAAGAGGATAAAAATAATAGTTTAGAAATATCTTACACAGAGAGCGAACCGAATATTGAGTTGATAGAAAAATTAAAATCCTTATCAGTATATCAATTACAAGATTCAGAGTCGTTGGCTATTATTGAAAAGTTAAAGACATTAAATACTTCCATAATAAAACAAAACAATAAATTTAAAAGGTATAGTTTGAAAAATGATGTATTATATTACAAAACGAATTTACAAGAAGTAATATATTTACCTAAAGCATTGAGACAAGATATTATAAATCAAGTGCATGTCGAAATGGGTCATCAAGGACCCTATAAGGTAATTAAATATGTGAGAGACAGATTCTTTTGGAAAGGTTTAACAAAAGATATTAAAAACCAATTAAGGGCTTGTCATTTATGTCAGTTATCTAAGAAAAGCAATATAACATATGTGGGTCCTTGCAAATCTATAATAACAGAAAACATTGGCGATATAGTCATGGCAGACTTATATGGACTACTTGTATCAGGTACCTTTGGGTACACTTTCATATTTGTCATTCAAGATTCATTCAGTAAATTTATCAAATTATATCCTTTAAAACAGTCAACAGCAAAGTCTGTTGTAACAAAAGTAAAGCATTTTGTTGAGATTATAAAGCCCAAGGCAATAATGACAGATAATGGAAAACAGTTCGTAAGTAATCACTGGAAACAATCAATGAGTGAATTAAATATAAAGCCAATATATACCACAGTTAGAAATCCTAGACCAAATACAACAGAGCGAGTAAATAAAGAGTTGAGCAGATTATTTAGGACGCTTTGTCATACTAACCACAAAGATTGGGCGTTAATATTGCCGAAATTAGAAGAATTGTATAATAATTCTTATCACAATAGTACAGGCTTCACGCCTTGTGAGATTCTTTATGGTGAGTCTAATGAGATGTCTTTTGACAAAGTAATTTCCAAAAGTAAAGACAAACATAATGTCGGACAAATTAGACAACAAGTGCGTAAAAATTTAAAAGAGGCAAGTCGAATAAGAAACACAAAATTTGATAAGCGAAATAGATTAATAAAATATAATATTGGTGACTTAGTAAAAATTTCAAGATCTAGTAGATCAGACGCTGATAATAAAGTTATGAGTAAGTTCAATTTGGCATATGAAGGACCTTATGTAATAGCAGCCGTACCATTTGACAATGTATATACCTTAGCAAATCCAGAGACAAACGAAATTAGAGGAATTTTCAATGCTATTCACTTATTAAAATATTTTAAATAATAATTTCTTTTTGTATAAATTAGCGTAATTAAATAAATATTGTAACAAAAAAGGGTTTTGTGGGTGGCCCATGGAAATAATTGTTTAAGTTAAAGGTCTAAAATTATTAAAGTTATGAGCAAGAGATTTGTTATATGATAGTAGAACGTTATTAATATATAATGAAGAGTTGTAAATATAGATCGTAAGATAATTTTGTAATCGTTTTTATTACATAAATATGGGATTTGGGTCAGGGTGAATGGCTTAATCACATTTATCCTATGTGGTATCGAACTGACCTCAACAAATATCCAAGTGGATTGTATACACATAAAGTGTGACACTATCGAAATAATGTTTCAAAGATTTAAAGATAAATTAATAAAATAAGAAATCGACAATTGACTACAAACTTTATTAACAACACGATATACAATAACTTGAATTATGGTGTTAGCACATTGTGATAATTGTGGTTGAAGGGGTGTTGGTGGAGGCCATTCTCTGGGGTAGGGGGATTTGATAACATATGCCGTATTGTAACAGATTAAAAGAGGAAAGAACAGATATATAAATAATTATTTGAGTGTAGTGAATATGCTCTCAAAATACTAAAATTTTATATTAACGACTCCACTATGTGGATCATTAACATAAAATTTGGGGGTGGATTGTGACGCCTCATAATTATTATTAATAAATAATAATTAAATTCATTATACAGACATTTAAAAATGTCTTAGAAATTATAATTTAAACAATAAAATGCAAATAATAAGCATAGAGTTCAAAAATATCCATTTGGAATATTGAATATTATATATATTAGTAAACGCATAAAATGTCTCTAAAAATCTCTAAATTTATTAAAAACCTGCTTAAAATGCTCAAAATGTATCAAATCATATAAATACAAGGCGATTATATTGCAATAACAAAGATAAGTAACATTTGTAATATAATAGAAAAAATGGATTAAAATTTTCTAAGTTGATGAAGGTGTTCGTGTAATAATTGGAAAATTTCTAAGTTAATGAACGTGTTCTTGTAATGTTCCCTTATATTGGGGCGTTGTCGGAGACACATACCCAAGGTTGTACATATATATGGGGTGGTCGGCTGACCGACTGCTAGTACTAAGGTTGCACAATGACTAGTCCTATATTAGGGACTTAACATAGTAAGGTCTGACGAACCAAAGCATTAATATAGAAGGTCTCTATGATGCATAAGCATTATGATAGCAGAGTTATGACTTGAAGTCCCATATGAATAAGACATACAGTAGTATGGTCTATGAAATAAAGCAAATATGTGGAAGGTCTCAAATATGTAAAAGCATTATATTGAAAGAAATGGGACTTGAAAAGGATTATTATAGTGGCGTGTAGGTTGCTTCGCAGCCTCTGAGACCGAGGTAAACTTGGACTCACTAACCGATGTGTCCTAGACATATCATCTTAGTGCCGGTGGTAAGCGGGTTTGTTGTAGCAATACGACTTGCCCGTGGACATCGCACACCCCTACCGGTTGTGGGCGGCGTCTTAGCGCATAGCGTTATGATACGTCGGCTATCTTTCGGATTAGGGTGAGTGTGTTTGGTAGTACTTTTAAGTGCAGCAAGCATACTCAACTTCATGTCTTAGTGCAATAGCGCTATGATACGTGGAGTATTGGCTACTGACGTCTTAGTACCGTGCTACTATGATACGTTGGTGGTATTTTTAGTTAACAACATTATCAAATTTTGTTACCAAAGTCGATAGGGATCATGTGGGTGTGTTGTGAGGGGGCGCCATCCGTATGATAGTTGCATTGATGCTTACTGCTACTTGCAGTATTGTGTCTTGTGATGGATCTGCGGGTGTGCTGCACCTGATTCGACGCATCTTGTGGTTCTGGTCGATGGAGGTATGCGGGTGGTGATGTCTGCTGGGACTGTATGGGGGACCTTGGGATGGTGTAAGCCCGACGATAGTCGTATTGATGCTTGTTGCATTCTGTAGCATTGCGTCTCTACGATGGTTGTTTGGCGGGTCGCTATTCTCAATGGCGCTCTCTGCGTCTTGGATTGACTCACAACCTAAGTAGCTTTGCCCAAGTCTGGTCCCTTCATAGCGGGGCTGCAGACTGTCTGCCCTCCATGATGTTTTATATAACAACTTAATAATATATCTCTATAAAGTTCCCACCTTTGAGAGATTGAAGGCAACTTGTTGGTGGGTGAGACAAACATGATCGAAAAATGCATATACTCAACGTCAGAGACACAAACCCTTTCTGATGGCGAATTATTAATATTATCTTATAACTGCCTATTGGCTATATCTGCCATTGTATTGGTTGGTGGAGCATATGTGTTGACCTCATGCGGGTGGTAGCTGGAGGGAGAATCTGAGGAGGCTCTCAAGGCTGCGGCCGAAAGCCGCGCAACGTGGGACCCCATTCCCTTGAGGTGAGCGGTAGACTCATGACACGCTCTGCGGCCAATTGGCCGTGCTGACCATGCAATTGGTGGTGATGCCTTACACTTACATCACGTCTGCAGGAACGGCGGTCTGGCAGGTGGTGGCGCTCACGGAAGGCTTTTTATGGTCAGTGTGCCGATTGTTGCCTAACCCGTGTGACGTACATTTCACTGTGGCTGGATTTGATCGTATTCTGTATGGCGTTTACACGCATTGACATGCGCGACTTCGGTCGATGTTTGTGCTTACGCACTATCAAGGGGCCAAGTCCTCTTTTACTGGTTCGCCAGTTATTTTGCTGTGGACTACGGTCCAGTTCCCAACTTTGCGTACCCTTCGGGGGGAGCGCATTAAAATGGTTGGCGCTCACCGTGCGCGGCGTGTGTGGGGCCGTGTACCTCCTCCACATTTTTTTAAATGTGGGAGAGCGAAGCCCTTGTAACTGGTATTTGATATAAATTTTATGAGCCTTTTCCAAGCGGGAAGGGATTAATTAATAAGGAATTGACTGTTGTGAACCAGATACAAGTGGAATAGGGACAATTTATTGTTCTTAACCTTTTTGAGCTCTGTCTTCGTGAACGGGGTTCTTTAGCTTATAAGACTCTACCAACAGCTTTCGATTGCTCTCGTGAATATTCATTCTTCCAAGATACACCTAAAAGAACTAAGTTACTATACAAACACAACGTAAAAAAGGGTCCGAACTAAGACGATCACGCCATAAATTTATTAAACGGCCTATATTTAAACCTTTAGAAAGGTCAAGTTATACTGGTCACATAAATTAGATATATTTATATATCTTACAGATACAGATTCTAAAGAAATACAAGTATAAGTGGATATATAGTAGAAGAGAAAAAAGATGGGGGGGGGGGTTCGTTACAATTTGGTGCCGTGACCAGGATAGAGGTGAAATTTTAAATAGGAGGCCGGTAATATAAAATTATGAGGTAGGCTATATGCCTACAATTTGTTGTCCGTGAAATGGAGAGGTGTCTTGGAGAGTGGTGTTTGCTGGGGGTGGTTGAGAGTCTGGGGGTGGGGCTTATATATTAAAATGGAGTAATAAGATGAAAATGCTTCAGAAATTAATTAAGAATGCAGTGAAAACCTTTGAGGTTAAAATAAAGGATCTTGAGGAAAAATTTATTAACCAAACGAAAGATTACCAAATTAAAATAAATCAAGGAGAGGTGTCCGGGGCGAGCACCTCTCATGTAAATGATCCTAGACAAAATATTGTATATAATGTACATAATGTAACAATAGAAAAGCCGAAATTTGGAAATGGAAATACTCATCCAGTATCATTTTTGGAAGATCTCACCAATTATTTAAAGAAAGTTCCATCTAATGGTCTCGAAATTTCGATAGCACAAGAGTGCTTAGTAGGTGAAGCCAAGTATTGGGCTCGCATTAATAATGTGCGTTGGACAACTTTTGATGATTTTAAAGCTGACTTCCTAAGAGTGTTTTGGGGTGAAGAAGAACAAAATAAAGTAAAGAGATTCCTTGTGCAAAATAAATGGAATAGAAGTACACACCCCACCATGGTTAGTTATTTTCTTTATGTTGTTGAGAAGGCACAAACATTATCATATCCGATACCTGAAAAACAATTAGTAACTGATGTCATCAGACATTATCGTAAAACTGTGCAGCAATTATGGAGAATAGCTAAAATTGAGACAATAATAGACACGACAGATTTCTTAAGAAACTTAGATGACATCGACAAACAAGATGAAGGTCGTGAACCTTACTATAATGAGAAAAGGAGGAAGTTTAATAATAATACGGAGCAAAAACATAAAGAAATACAACAATCATACAAAACATGGCGTAAACCCGAAGAGGGAAAAAAGAAGGTTAATAAAGTACATGAAATACATTTCACTAATGACCAACCTGATGTTACGGCTCCTGAGCCAAATTTAGAGCTGGAGAGGTCGAACTAGTTCCCGATTCGACCCCTTACAATGTAAAAGGGAACAAAGCATTAAATATGTTATTAAAACTGGGTTGGCGACCTGGTCAAACATTGGGTAAAAACAATAGAGGGTTGCGAAAACCTATTACTTTAAAAGCAAATTTTAACAGAGAAGGCCTTGGTTATAACGACAATGTAAATAGCATATTAAACACCTTAAAAGCCAGGTCGGACTTGCCCATAACGGAGTTATTCGTGCAAACCGTCTTCGAGGAAGACGAAGATAAATATCAAAGGGAATTTATAGGGAATATGAGATCTGAAATTAAAGTTTCAATATTTGACAAAGAAATAGACGCGCTCCTCGACACTGGGAGCGATGTTACATGCATTTCAGAAAGTTTATATTTACAAATTAAAGATAATAATCGTAAAATATCAACAATGCCAGTTAAAGCAATGCAAATAAAAGGTGCTGTTGGGCAGCGCAGCACAAAAATACAACAGATAATCATATTGCCTATAAAGATAGATGAAGTAGTCTTTGAAACACAATCTTTAATTGTAGGTAATTTAATAAGACCTTTAATATTAGGCTTTGACTGGCTCAAGAGAAATAAAATATTGATTGATTTGAGAAATACTACTGTTGGAATAGAATTTAAAGTGAAAAACAAAGACTACTTTATACCTTTCAAATATAATAATAAATCTGTATTACATAATAACTGCATCAAACAATGTACCGATGATCCCTTAATAAATATAAAAATAGGATCTACATTGAAGGTCTCTGAAAGGGCAAAACTTAGTAAGGTTTTGGAAAAGCATAAGAATATGTTTTCGAGCAAATTGGGAAGAGCCAATTGCTATGAGCATAAAATTGAAATGATCGATGATGAACCTATAGTTACTAGGTCCTATCCCATTCCATATGCATATAGAGCGAAAATGGAAGAAAAGTTAAATGAAATGGAACAAGCTGGTATCATCACAAGGACATCAACGCCTTACAGTAGTCCATTGATATTCACTCTTAAAAAAGACGGCTCAATTAGAGTTCTGCTTGATGCCAGAAGCATAAATAAGAAAATGGTTGCAGAAACAGAGAAACCACCTATACAATTAGATGTTTTGAATTCATTTCACGGAGCGAATTATATCACTACCATTGACTTAAATAATGCATATTTTCAAATTCCGATAAATAAAGATGGTAGAAAATATACTGGATTCACATTCAATGGAAAGTCATATGTATATAATGTTTTGCCGCAAGGATTAAAAACATCAGTAGGAAGCTTTAGCAGAGCCATGAATTTAATATTAGGACCAGAAGTCCAAGAATTTTGTGTGAACTATTTAGATGATCTAGCCATTATTACAACAGGAACGTTAGATAAACATTTGGAGCACATTGATATTGTTTTAAGTAAATTGAACAAAGCTGGCTTAACGTGTAACTTGCAGAAATGTGAATTTATTTGTAAAGAAATTAAAATGCTGGATTTTATAATTTCAACAGAAGGCATAAAGACAGACCCCGATAAGATTCGAGCGATCCAAGAGTTTCCAGCACCTAAAAAGATTAAACAATTAAGGGCCTTTTAGGTCTATGCAATTTTTATAGAAGGTTTATACCAAATTACAGCGAGAGCATAATACCGCTCTGTGAATTACTTAAAAAGGGACGAAAGTTCCAATGGAGCGGTAAAGAACAGAAGGCATTTGATTTTATAAAACAACAATTTATTAATACAATACAATTGCATCATCCAGACTTTAATAAGCCGTATTATTTACAAACAGATTGTTCCGGTGTGGGTATGGCCGGAGTACTATATCAGATAGATGATAATAATGAAATGAGAATTTTAGGCTATCATAGTAAAGCCTTAAAAGGCCCCGAATTAAATTGGTCTGTTACTGAACAAGAGTTTTATGCTGTAATAAGCTGCCTAAAGAAATTCGAAACATATTTGCGGGGCAGTAAAGTAATAATACTAACTGATCATAAAGCATTATTGTTTATTAATAATATGAAGTTATTCAATGGTAGAGTAACCCGATGGATTTTGTATATAGAACAATTTAATTATGAAGTACAGCATATATCGGGTGGACGTAATATTGTTGCAGATGTGCTATCACGTTATCCTCCTGATGGCGATTTAATACAAGAGGATAAAAATAATAGTTTAGAAATATCTTACACAGAGAGCGAACCGAATATTGAGTTGATAGAAAAATTAAAATCCTTATCAGTATATCAATTACAAGATTCAGAGTCGTTGGCTATTATTGAAAAGTTAAAGACATTAAATACTTCCATAATAAAACAAAACAATAAATTTAAAAGGTATAGTTTGAAAAATGATGTATTATATTACAAAACGAATTTACAAGAAGTAATATATTTACCTAAAGCATTGAGACAAGATATTATAAATCAAGTGCATGTCGAAATGGGTCATCAAGGACCCTATAAGGTAATTAAATATGTGAGAGACAGATTCTTTTGGAAAGGTTTAACAAAAGATATTAAAAACCAATTAAGGGCTTGTCATTTATGTCAGTTATCTAAGAAAAGCAATATAACATATGTGGGTCCTTGCAAATCTATAATAACAGAAAACATTGGCGATATAGTCATGGCAGACTTATATGGACTACTTGTATCAGGTACCTTTGGGTACACTTTCATATTTGTCATTCAAGATTCATTCAGTAAATTTATCAAATTATATCCTTTAAAACAGTCAACAGCAAAGTCTGTTGTAACAAAAGTAAAGCATTTTGTTGAGATTATAAAGCCCAAGGCAATAATGACAGATAATGGAAAACAGTTCGTAAGTAATCACTGGAAACAATCAATGAGTGAATTAAATATAAAGCCAATATATACCACAGTTAGAAATCCTAGACCAAATACAACAGAGCGAGTAAATAAAGAGTTGAGCAGATTATTTAGGACGCTTTGTCATACTAACCACAAAGATTGGGCGTTAATATTGCCGAAATTAGAAGAATTGTATAATAATTCTTATCACAATAGTACAGGCTTCACGCCTTGTGAGATTCTTTATGGTGAGTCTAATGAGATGTCTTTTGACAAAGTAATTTCCAAAAGTAAAGACAAACATAATGTCGGACAAATTAGACAACAAGTGCGTAAAAATTTAAAAGAGGCAAGTCGAATAAGAAACACAAAATTTGATAAGCGAAATAGATTAATAAAATATAATATTGGTGACTTAGTAAAAATTTCAAGATCTAGTAGATCAGACGCTGATAATAAAGTTATGAGTAAGTTCAATTTGGCATATGAAGGACCTTATGTAATAGCAGCCGTACCATTTGACAATGTATATACCTTAGCAAATCCAGAGACAAACGAAATTAGAGGAATTTTCAATGCTATTCACTTATTAAAATATTTTAAATAATAATTTCTTTTTGTATAAATTAGCGTAATTAAATAAATATTGTAACAAAAAAGGGTTTTGTGGGTGGCCCATGGAAATAATTGTTTAAGTTAAAGGTCTAAAATTATTAAAGTTATGAGCAAGAGATTTGTTATATGATAGTAGAACGTTATTAATATATAATGAAGAGTTGTAAATATAGATCGTAAGATAATTTTGTAATCGTTTTTATTACATAAATATGGGATTTGGGTCAGGGTGAATGGCTTAATCACATTTATCCTATGTGGTATCGAACTGACCTCAACAAATATCCAAGTGGATTGTATACACATAAAGTGTGACACTATCGAAATAATGTTTCAAAGATTTAAAGATAAATTAATAAAATAAGAAATCGACAATTGACTACAAACTTTATTAACAACACGATATACAATAACTTGAATTATGGTGTTAGCACATTGTGATAATTGTGGTTGAAGGGGTGTTGGTGGAGGCCATTCTCTGGGGTAGGGGGATTTGATAACATATGCCGTATTGTAACAGATTAAAAGAGGAAAGAACAGATATATAAATAATTATTTGAGTGTAGTGAATATGCTCTCAAAATACTAAAATTTTATATTAACGACTCCACTATGTGGATCATTAACATAAAATTTGGGGGTGGATTGTGACGCCTCATAATTATTATTAATAAATAATAATTAAATTCATTATACAGACATTTAAAAATGTCTTAGAAATTATAATTTAAACAATAAAATGCAAATAATAAGCATAGAGTTCAAAAATATCCATTTGGAATATTGAATATTATATATATTAGTAAACGCATAAAATGTCTCTAAAAATCTCTAAATTTATTAAAAACCTGCTTAAAATGCTCAAAATGTATCAAATCATATAAATACAAGGCGATTATATTGCAATAACAAAGATAAGTAACATTTGTAATATAATAGAAAAAATGGATTAAAATTTTCTAAGTTGATGAAGGTGTTCGTGTAATAATTGGAAAATTTCTAAGTTAATGAACGTGTTCTTGTAATGTTCCCTTATATTGGGGCGTTGTCGGAGACACATACCCAAGGTTGTACATATATATGGGGTGGTCGGCTGACCGACTGCTAGTACTAAGGTTGCACAATGACTAGTCCTATATTAGGGACTTAACATAGTAAGGTCTGACGAACCAAAGCATTAATATAGAAGGTCTCTATGATGCATAAGCATTATGATAGCAGAGTTATGACTTGAAGTCCCATATGAATAAGACATACAGTAGTATGGTCTATGAAATAAAGCAAATATGTGGAAGGTCTCAAATATGTAAAAGCATTATATTGAAAGAAATGGGACTTGAAAAGGATTATTATAGTGGCGTGTAGGTTGCTTCGCAGCCTCTGAGACCGAGGTAAACTTGGACTCACTAACCGATGTGTCCTAGACATATCATCTTAGTGCCGGTGGTAAGCGGGTTTGTTGTAGCAATACGACTTGCCCGTGGACATCGCACACCCCTACCGGTTGTGGGCGGCGTCTTAGCGCATAGCGTTATGATACGTCGGCTATCTTTCGGATTAGGGTGAGTGTGTTTGGTAGTACTTTTAAGTGCAGCAAGCATACTCAACTTCATGTCTTAGTGCAATAGCGCTATGATACGTGGAGTATTGGCTACTGACGTCTTAGTACCGTGCTACTATGATACGTTGGTGGTATTTTTAGTTAACAACATTATCAAATTTTGTTACCAAAGTCGATAGGGATCATGTGGGTGTGTTGTGAGGGGGCGCCATCCGTATGATAGTTGCATTGATGCTTACTGCTACTTGCAGTATTGTGTCTTGTGATGGATCTGCGGGTGTGCTGCACCTGATTCGACGCATCTTGTGGTTCTGGTCGATGGAGGTATGCGGGTGGTGATGTCTGCTGGGACTGTATGGGGGACCTTGGGATGGTGTAAGCCCGACGATAGTCGTATTGATGCTTGTTGCATTCTGTAGCATTGCGTCTCTACGATGGTTGTTTGGCGGGTCGCTATTCTCAATGGCGCTCTCTGCGTCTTGGATTGACTCACAACCTAAGTAGCTTTGCCCAAGTCTGGTCCCTTCATAGCGGGGCTGCAGACTGTCTGCCCTCCATGATGTTTTATATAACAACTTAATAATATATCTCTATAAAGTTCCCACCTTTGAGAGATTGAAGGCAACTTGTTGGTGGGTGAGACAAACATGATCGAAAAATGCATATACTCAACGTCAGAGACACAAACCCTTTCTGATGGCGAATTATTAATATTATCTTATAACTGCCTATTGGCTATATCTGCCATTGTATTGGTTGGTGGAGCATATGTGTTGACCTCATGCGGGTGGTAGCTGGAGGGAGAATCTGAGGAGGCTCTCAAGGCTGCGGCCGAAAGCCGCGCAACGTGGGACCCCATTCCCTTGAGGTGAGCGGTAGACTCATGACACGCTCTGCGGCCAATTGGCCGTGCTGACCATGCAATTGGTGGTGATGCCTTACACTTACATCACGTCTGCAGGAACGGCGGTCTGGCAGGTGGTGGCGCTCACGGAAGGCTTTTTATGGTCAGTGTGCCGATTGTTGCCTAACCCGTGTGACGTACATTTCACTGTGGCTGGATTTGATCGTATTCTGTATGGCGTTTACACGCATTGACATGCGCGACTTCGGTCGATGTTTGTGCTTACGCACTATCAAGGGGCCAAGTCCTCTTTTACTGGTTCGCCAGTTATTTTGCTGTGGACTACGGTCCAGTTCCCAACTTTGCGTACCCTTCGGGGGGAGCGCATTAAAATGGTTGGCGCTCACCGTGCGCGGCGTGTGTGGGGCCGTGTACCTCCTCCACATTTTTTTAAATGTGGGAGAGCGAAGCCCTTGTAACTGGTATTTGATATAAATTTTATGAGCCTTTTCCAAGCGGGAAGGGATTAATTAATAAGGAATTGACTGTTGTGAACCAGATACAAGTGGAATAGGGACAATTTATTGTTCTTAACCTTTTTGAGCTCTGTCTTCGTGAACGGGGTTCTTTAGCTTATAAGACTCTACCAACAGCTTTCGATTGCTCTCGTGAATATTCATTCTTCCAAGATACACCTAAAAGAACTAAGTTACTATACAAACACAACGTAAAAAAGGGTCCGAACTAAGACGATCACGCCATAAATTTATTAAACGGCCTATATTTAAACCTTTAGAAAGGTCAAGTTATACTGGTCACATAAATTAGATATATTTATATATCTTACAGATACAGATTCTAAAGAAATACAAGTATAAGTGGATATATAGTAGAAGAGAAAAAAGATGGGGGGGGGGGGTTCGTTACAATTTGGTGCCGTGACCAGGATAGAGGTGAAATTTTAAATAGGAGGCCGGTAATATAAAATTATGAGGTAGGCTATATGCCTACAATTTGTTGTCCGTGAAATGGAGAGGTGTCTTGGAGAGTGGTGTTTGCTGGGGGTGGTTGAGAGTCTGGGGGTGGGGCTTATATATTAAAATGGAGTAATAAGATGAAAATGCTTCAGAAATTAATTAAGAATGCAGTGAAAACCTTTGAGGTTAAAATAAAGGATCTTGAGGAAAAATTTATTAACCAAACGAAAGATTACCAAATTAAAATAAATCAAGGAGAGGTGTCCGGGGCGAGCACCTCTCATGTAAATGATCCTAGACAAAATATTGTATATAATGTACATAATGTAACAATAGAAAAGCCGAAATTTGGAAATGGAAATACTCATCCAGTATCATTTTTGGAAGATCTCACCAATTATTTAAAGAAAGTTCCATCTAATGGTCTCGAAATTTCGATAGCACAAGAGTGCTTAGTAGGTGAAGCCAAGTATTGGGCTCGCATTAATAATGTGCGTTGGACAACTTTTGATGATTTTAAAGCTGACTTCCTAAGAGTGTTTTGGGGTGAAGAAGAACAAAATAAAGTAAAGAGATTCCTTGTGCAAAATAAATGGAATAGAAGTACACACCCCACCATGGTTAGTTATTTTCTTTATGTTGTTGAGAAGGCACAAACATTATCATATCCGATACCTGAAAAACAATTAGTAACTGATGTCATCAGACATTATCGTAAAACTGTGCAGCAATTATGGAGAATAGCTAAAATTGAGACAATAATAGACACGACAGATTTCTTAAGAAACTTAGATGACATCGACAAACAAGATGAAGGTCGTGAACCTTACTATAATGAGAAAAGGAGGAAGTTTAATAATAATACGGAGCAAAAACATAAAGAAATACAACAATCATACAAAACATGGCGTAAACCCGAAGAGGGAAAAAAGAAGGTTAATAAAGTACATGAAATACATTTCACTAATGACCAACCTGATGTTACGGCTCCTGAGCCAAATTTAGAGCTGGAGAGGTCGAACTAGTTCCCGATTCGACCCCTTACAATGTAAAAGGGAACAAAGCATTAAATATGTTATTAAAACTGGGTTGGCGACCTGGTCAAACATTGGGTAAAAACAATAGAGGGTTGCGAAAACCTATTACTTTAAAAGCAAATTTTAACAGAGAAGGCCTTGGTTATAACGACAATGTAAATAGCATATTAAACACCTTAAAAGCCAGGTCGGACTTGCCCATAACGGAGTTATTCGTGCAAACCGTCTTCGAGGAAGACGAAGATAAATATCAAAGGGAATTTATAGGGAATATGAGATCTGAAATTAAAGTTTCAATATTTGACAAAGAAATAGACGCGCTCCTCGACACTGGGAGCGATGTTACATGCATTTCAGAAAGTTTATATTTACAAATTAAAGATAATAATCGTAAAATATCAACAATGCCAGTTAAAGCAATGCAAATAAAAGGTGCTGTTGGGCAGCGCAGCACAAAAATACAACAGATAATCATATTGCCTATAAAGATAGATGAAGTAGTCTTTGAAACACAATCTTTAATTGTAGGTAATTTAATAAGACCTTTAATATTAGGCTTTGACTGGCTCAAGAGAAATAAAATATTGATTGATTTGAGAAATACTACTGTTGGAATAGAATTTAAAGTGAAAAACAAAGACTACTTTATACCTTTCAAATATAATAATAAATCTGTATTACATAATAACTGCATCAAACAATGTACCGATGATCCCTTAATAAATATAAAAATAGGATCTACATTGAAGGTCTCTGAAAGGGCAAAACTTAGTAAGGTTTTGGAAAAGCATAAGAATATGTTTTCGAGCAAATTGGGAAGAGCCAATTGCTATGAGCATAAAATTGAAATGATCGATGATGAACCTATAGTTACTAGGTCCTATCCCATTCCATATGCATATAGAGCGAAAATGGAAGAAAAGTTAAATGAAATGGAACAAGCTGGTATCATCACAAGGACATCAACGCCTTACAGTAGTCCATTGATATTCACTCTTAAAAAAGACGGCTCAATTAGAGTTCTGCTTGATGCCAGAAGCATAAATAAGAAAATGGTTGCAGAAACAGAGAAACCACCTATACAATTAGATGTTTTGAATTCATTTCACGGAGCGAATTATATCACTACCATTGACTTAAATAATGCATATTTTCAAATTCCGATAAATAAAGATGGTAGAAAATATACTGGATTCACATTCAATGGAAAGTCATATGTATATAATGTTTTGCCGCAAGGATTAAAAACATCAGTAGGAAGCTTTAGCAGAGCCATGAATTTAATATTAGGACCAGAAGTCCAAGAATTTTGTGTGAACTATTTAGATGATCTAGCCATTATTACAACAGGAACGTTAGATAAACATTTGGAGCACATTGATATTGTTTTAAGTAAATTGAACAAAGCTGGCTTAACGTGTAACTTGCAGAAATGTGAATTTATTTGTAAAGAAATTAAAATGCTGGATTTTATAATTTCAACAGAAGGCATAAAGACAGACCCCGATAAGATTCGAGCGATCCAAGAGTTTCCAGCACCTAAAAAGATTAAACAATTAAGGGCCTTTTAGGTCTATGCAATTTTTATAGAAGGTTTATACCAAATTACAGCGAGAGCATAATACCGCTCTGTGAATTACTTAAAAAGGGACGAAAGTTCCAATGGAGCGGTAAAGAACAGAAGGCATTTGATTTTATAAAACAACAATTTATTAATACAATACAATTGCATCATCCAGACTTTAATAAGCCGTATTATTTACAAACAGATTGTTCCGGTGTGGGTATGGCCGGAGTACTATATCAGATAGATGATAATAATGAAATGAGAATTTTAGGCTATCATAGTAAAGCCTTAAAAGGCCCCGAATTAAATTGGTCTGTTACTGAACAAGAGTTTTATGCTGTAATAAGCTGCCTAAAGAAATTCGAAACATATTTGCGGGGCAGTAAAGTAATAATACTAACTGATCATAAAGCATTATTGTTTATTAATAATATGAAGTTATTCAATGGTAGAGTAACCCGATGGATTTTGTATATAGAACAATTTAATTATGAAGTACAGCATATATCGGGTGGACGTAATATTGTTGCAGATGTGCTATCACGTTATCCTCCTGATGGCGATTTAATACAAGAGGATAAAAATAATAGTTTAGAAATATCTTACACAGAGAGCGAACCGAATATTGAGTTGATAGAAAAATTAAAATCCTTATCAGTATATCAATTACAAGATTCAGAGTCGTTGGCTATTATTGAAAAGTTAAAGACATTAAATACTTCCATAATAAAACAAAACAATAAATTTAAAAGGTATAGTTTGAAAAATGATGTATTATATTACAAAACGAATTTACAAGAAGTAATATATTTACCTAAAGCATTGAGACAAGATATTATAAATCAAGTGCATGTCGAAATGGGTCATCAAGGACCCTATAAGGTAATTAAATATGTGAGAGACAGATTCTTTTGGAAAGGTTTAACAAAAGATATTAAAAACCAATTAAGGGCTTGTCATTTATGTCAGTTATCTAAGAAAAGCAATATAACATATGTGGGTCCTTGCAAATCTATAATAACAGAAAACATTGGCGATATAGTCATGGCAGACTTATATGGACTACTTGTATCAGGTACCTTTGGGTACACTTTCATATTTGTCATTCAAGATTCATTCAGTAAATTTATCAAATTATATCCTTTAAAACAGTCAACAGCAAAGTCTGTTGTAACAAAAGTAAAGCATTTTGTTGAGATTATAAAGCCCAAGGCAATAATGACAGATAATGGAAAACAGTTCGTAAGTAATCACTGGAAACAATCAATGAGTGAATTAAATATAAAGCCAATATATACCACAGTTAGAAATCCTAGACCAAATACAACAGAGCGAGTAAATAAAGAGTTGAGCAGATTATTTAGGACGCTTTGTCATACTAACCACAAAGATTGGGCGTTAATATTGCCGAAATTAGAAGAATTGTATAATAATTCTTATCACAATAGTACAGGCTTCACGCCTTGTGAGATTCTTTATGGTGAGTCTAATGAGATGTCTTTTGACAAAGTAATTTCCAAAAGTAAAGACAAACATAATGTCGGACAAATTAGACAACAAGTGCGTAAAAATTTAAAAGAGGCAAGTCGAATAAGAAACACAAAATTTGATAAGCGAAATAGATTAATAAAATATAATATTGGTGACTTAGTAAAAATTTCAAGATCTAGTAGATCAGACGCTGATAATAAAGTTATGAGTAAGTTCAATTTGGCATATGAAGGACCTTATGTAATAGCAGCCGTACCATTTGACAATGTATATACCTTAGCAAATCCAGAGACAAACGAAATTAGAGGAATTTTCAATGCTATTCACTTATTAAAATATTTTAAATAATAATTTCTTTTTGTATAAATTAGCGTAATTAAATAAATATTGTAACAAAAAAGGGTTTTGTGGGTGGCCCATGGAAATAATTGTTTAAGTTAAAGGTCTAAAATTATTAAAGTTATGAGCAAGAGATTTGTTATATGATAGTAGAACGTTATTAATATATAATGAAGAGTTGTAAATATAGATCGTAAGATAATTTTGTAATCGTTTTTATTACATAAATATGGGATTTGGGTCAGGGTGAATGGCTTAATCACATTTATCCTATGTGGTATCGAACTGACCTCAACAAATATCCAAGTGGATTGTATACACATAAAGTGTGACACTATCGAAATAATGTTTCAAAGATTTAAAGATAAATTAATAAAATAAGAAATCGACAATTGACTACAAACTTTATTAACAACACGATATACAATAACTTGAATTATGGTGTTAGCACATTGTGATAATTGTGGTTGAAGGGGTGTTGGTGGAGGCCATTCTCTGGGGTAGGGGGATTTGATAACATATGCCGTATTGTAACAGATTAAAAGAGGAAAGAACAGATATATAAATAATTATTTGAGTGTAGTGAATATGCTCTCAAAATACTAAAATTTTATATTAACGACTCCACTATGTGGATCATTAACATAAAATTTGGGGGTGGATTGTGACGCCTCATAATTATTATTAATAAATAATAATTAAATTCATTATACAGACATTTAAAAATGTCTTAGAAATTATAATTTAAACAATAAAATGCAAATAATAAGCATATAGTTCAAAAATATCCATTTGGAATATTGAATATTATATATATTAGTAAACGCATAAAATGTCTCTAAAAATCTCTAAATTTATTAAAAACCTGCTTAAAATGCTCAAAATGTATCAAATCATATAAATACAAGGCGATTATATTGCAATAACAAAGATAAGTAACATTTGTAATATAATAGAAAAAATGGATTAAAATTTTCTAAGTTGATGAAGGTGTTCGTGTAATAATTGGAAAATTTCTAAGTTAATGAACGTGTTCTTGTAATGTTCCCTTATATTGGGGCGTTGTCGGAGACACATACCCAAGGTTGTACATATATATGGGGTGGTCGGCTGACCGACTGCTAGTACTAAGGTTGCACAATGACTAGTCCTATATTAGGGACTTAACATAGTAAGGTCTGACGAACCAAAGCATTAATATAGAAGGTCTCTATGATGCATAAGCATTATGATAGCAGAGTTATGACTTGAAGTCCCATATGAATAAGACATACAGTAGTATGGTCTATGAAATAAAGCAAATATGTGGAAGGTCTCAAATATGTAAAAGCATTATATTGAAAGAAATGGGACTTGAAAAGGATTATTATAGTGGCGTGTAGGTTGCTTCGCAGCCTCTGAGACCGAGGTAAACTTGGACTCACTAACCGATGTGTCCTAGACATATCATCTTAGTGCCGGTGGTAAGCGGGTTTGTTGTAGCAATACGACTTGCCCGTGGACATCGCACACCCCTACCGGTTGTGGGCGGCGTCTTAGCGCATAGCGTTATGATACGTCGGCTATCTTTCGGATTAGGGTGAGTGTGTTTGGTAGTACTTTTAAGTGCAGCAAGCATACTCAACTTCATGTCTTAGTGCAATAGCGCTATGATACGTGGAGTATTGGCTACTGACGTCTTAGTACCGTGCTACTATGATACGTTGGTGGTATTTTTAGTTAACAACATTATCAAATTTTGTTACCAAAGTCGATAGGGATCATGTGGGTGTGTTGTGAGGGGGCGCCATCCGTATGATAGTTGCATTGATGCTTACTGCTACTTGCAGTATTGTGTCTTGTGATGGATCTGCGGGTGTGCTGCACCTGATTCGACGCATCTTGTGGTTCTGGTCGATGGAGGTATGCGGGTGGTGATGTCTGCTGGGACTGTATGGGGGACCTTGGGATGGTGTAAGCCCGACGATAGTCGTATTGATGCTTGTTGCATTCTGTAGCATTGCGTCTCTACGATGGTTGTTTGGCGGGTCGCTATTCTCAATGGCGCTCTCTGCGTCTTGGATTGACTCACAACCTAAGTAGCTTTGCCCAAGTCGGGTCCCTTCATAGCGGGGCTGCAGACTGTCTGCCCTCCATGATGTTTTATATAACAACTTAATAATATATCTCTATAAAGTTCCCACCTTTGAGAGATTGAAGGCAACTTGTTGGTGGGTGAGACAAACATGATCGAAAAATGCATATACTCAACGTCAGAGACACAAACCCTTTCTGATGGCGAATTATTAATATTATCTTATAACTGCCTATTGGCTATATCTGCCATTGTATTGGTTGGTGGAGCATATGTGTTGACCTCATGCGGGTGGTAGCTGGAGGGAGAATCTGAGGAGGCTCTCAAGGCTGCGGCCGAAAGCCGCGCAACGTGGGACCCCATTCCCTTGAGGTGAGCGGTAGACTCATGACACGCTCTGCGGCCAATTGGCCGTGCTGACCATGCAATTGGTGGTGATGCCTTACACTTACATCACGTCCGCAGGAACGGCGGTCTGGCAGGTGGTGGCGCTCACGGAAGGCTTTTTATGGTCAGTGTGCCGATTGTTGCCTAACCCGTGTGACGTACATTTCACTGTGGCTGGATTTGATCGTATTCTGTATGGCGTTTACACGCATTGACATGCGCGACTTCGGTCGATGTTTGTGCTTACGCACTATCAAGGGGCCAAGTCCTCTTTTACTGGTTCGCCAGTTATTTTGCTGTGGACTACGGTCCAGTTCCCAACTTTGCGTACCCTTCGGGGGGAGCGCATTAAAATGGTTGGCGCTCACCGTGCGCGGCGTGTGTGGGGCCGTGTACCTCCTCCACATTTTTTTTAAATGTGGGAGAGCGAAGCCCTTGTAACTGGTATTTGATATAAATTTTATGAGCCTTTTCCAAGCGGGAAGGGATTAATTAATAAGGAATTGACTGTTGTGAACCAGATACAAGTGGAATAGGGACAATTTATTGTTCTTAACCTTTTTGAGCTCTGTCTTCGTGAACGGGGTTCTTTAGCTTATAAGACTCTACCAACAGCTTTCGATTGCTCTCGTGAATATTCATTCTTCCAAGATACACCTAAAAGAACTAAGTTACTATACAAACACAACGTAAAAAAGGGTCCGAACTAAGACGATCACGCCATAAATTTATTAAACGGCCTATATTTAAACCTTTAGAAAGGTCAAGTTATACTGGTCACATAAATTAGATATATTTATATATCTTACAGATACAGATTCTAAAGAAATACAAGTATAAGTGGATATATAGTAGAAGAGAAAAAAGATGGGGGGGGGGTTCGTTACAATATGCAGAAGAAACAGCGTTGGTGATAGCACGCAGCCTTGTGGAACACCAGCGTTAATAGGCTTGTAGTCGGAGCATGCACCGTCTACAACGACCTTGATGCTCCGATCTGCAAGAAAGCTGGTGATCAAATTGCATAATTTCTCGGGAAGCCCATAGGAAAGGAGCTTCGAAAGAAGCGCTTTGTGCCAAATCCGATCGAAGGCCTTCGCAATGTCCAAACTAACGGTCAATGCCTCCCCCTTGGACTCTACTGCCAACGCCCATCTATGAGTTAAGTAGACCAGAAGATCACCAGCTGATCGACCCCGACGAAAACCGTACTGGCGGTCACTAATCAGCTGGTGATCCTCAAGGTACCGCATGAGGTGGCAGTTTACAACGGATTCCATTATTTTGGAGAACAAGGGGGTGATGGCGATAGGCCTGTAGTTGGACGGATCTGAGCGGTCGCCTTTTTTAGGGATCGGGTGGACAAAAGCTGTCTTCCATGATTTCGGGACTACGCCTAGGGAGTAGGAGTACCGGAAAAGACGCGTTAGAACCGGTGCCAACTCCGGAGCACACGTCCTCAGCACAATTGGGGGGATTCCGTCAGGCCCACTCGACTTGTGGATGTCAAGAGAGAGGAGTGCTCTGCGAACCGAGCGCTGTGAGAATCGCACATCCGGCATGGAGCACTCACACCACGGGATGGTCGGCGGTGTGTTCCCCCCGTCATCAACAGTCGAGTTGGACGCAAAAATGGAGCCTAACAGGTCGGCCTTCTCTTTTGCGTCGTGGGCCAGTAAGTCGTCCTCCCTGTGCAGAGATGGTAGTGATGGCTTACAGAAATTCCCTTGGACAGCCTTGGCGAGAGACCAGAATGCACGGGTTCCCGAAGGAAGGCGAACTAGTTTCTCGCCAATTCTGCCTATGTGCTCTGACTTTGCCTTGGCAATAACTCTTTTGAAGGACCTGGAGGCGAAGTTATACTTCTTTTTGAGTGTGCTGGTGTTTACATCCCGAGTCACCGAAGCCGCAGCCCAGGCTTGATAACACTCCTGCTTACTGCGTAATGCAGTCTTACAGGAGCGACCAAACCAAGGCTGAGATCTGCCTCCGATGGGTACCACAGATGATGGAATAAATAGTTCCATTCCCTGTAGCACTACATCAGTGACACAGTCAGCAACAGCGCTGGGATCATCCGGCGAGAAGCAAACCCGCCCCCATGGGTAGGAAGCAAAGAAAGACCGCATTCCGTCCCAATCCGCCGACCTGTAATGCCAAACACGGCGGCAACCTGCAGAACGCAACCGCGAGGGGAGCGTGAGTGGCACCACACTCCGGATCAGACAATGGTCCGAAGAGCCAAGAGGGGCATCGACGGAAACCTGATATCCGTCCGGATGAGAGGTCAGCAGAAGGTCCAACAGGGAAGGTGTATGATCCTCAACATCTGGAATCCGCGTAGGCGATGTAACCAGTTGTGTCAGACCATATGCCAAGGCAAAGTCATAAACAGATCTCCCCGCATGATCGGTTAAACGTGAACCGAGCCATTCGGCGTGGTGGGCGTTAAAATCGCCAAGGATCACGATCTCTGCGGATGGGACCTGTTGTAGCAAGGAATCTGTAGCCATTTGGACGTGGTCGATGAGTCGGTCTGTTTCGGCATTACGGCTATGGGACCTATAGAGGCACACGTAGACGCGCGGATGGTCGTCGCTGTCTACGCGTAGCCAAAGGATGGACAGGTCCGAACCTTCAAGACTGCCGAGGCGTCGAGAACAGATGTCCTCTCTGACATACACGCAAACTCCAGCCCGAGGCACAAAGGAGTGCTCCAATTTGTACCCCGGGTAGGAGAGATACGAAGTATCAGCCGGAGAGGACACCTGCGTCTCGGTCAGAAAGAGCAAGGCCGGCTTCGCCGTCTCAAGATGGTAGTGGACGGCGTTTAGGTTCGAGTGAAGTCCCCTGATGTTGCAGAAATTCACGGATAGCGTGGCAGGGGTCGCCTTGGTCTTGTTGCTCAGTTTGCCCCGAGCAGTTATTGTGTTGAGCGGAATTTTGCCCCCCCCAGAATACACGGGGCAGCCTGAGCACCCACGCTCAGGAGTGGAATAGCATGGTCGTGGATGCTCAGCGAGGGATTCTCCAGGGGTACTGGTACCCTCCTGGGGTAGTTTTTGACGTAATTCCGCTACCATGTTGATGGGGGAATTGGGCATCCGGTCACCTGCACTCACCAGACGAAACGCGGAAGCAGAGCTTCCACTTCACGCCGGTATTCTGTGAGGTCGTGGTACTAACCCGGCTCGAGCCGGCCCATACGTGCAACAGCAAAAGCTGCTGCAAGGCTCTACCACCGTTAAAATCATTTTTTACTTTTACCGCTGGTTTAGATACAAACCTCTGTCCTGGGAAGAACCAGCAAGAAATCCAGCGGGACTTTTTTCAAAGTAAATTATACAATAAGAAAGGATGTAGGTACAAACTATTTACAAAAAGATATTTAAGAAACAGCTTGGAAGTGACTGCGTCATTCCCAGGAGTCATCGTAGATCATGTATTCGTTTATATTATAATAATCCTTTTTATACAGTTTTTCTTTAATAAAATATTTTAACTTGGAAATACATTGCATATTCTATCCGACTTTGTTGTAATACATTATCCACTGCTCCATAAATTAATTACTTACTAACTCTATGGAATCGAGAAACTAGTACCACTAGCTTCTATATTTATTTATTTACATATTATATATTTATAAATAATAATCAAAACTTGTAATTAAAATTTATACGTGGTAGAGCCATGCTGCAGCTATATTATGGTTGTAGCACGAATGGGTCGGCTCGACCGGGGAAGGACCACGCTCTCACAGAATACCAGCGTAAAATAGCAGCTTAACGCTGCTGTGTTTCGTATGGTGAGTGTAGAGAACCGGAGGCCTTATTTACTGGAAACGAGGTATTCCATCTTAGTCCTCACGGGTGACAACGCATCTGCATTTTGTTTCGTAACCGAAGATACGAGTAGATGTAGATGTCTATGGGCCACAGCAACCACTTAGTGTGTTCTGGTGGACGGTGTACTCGTTTGTCACCCTTATCCTATAAAAAAATAGAACTTCAAAGAAGAGAAAATATTTAATTGTTTATATACACTTTCACTCCTGTGCAAGAAGAAAAATTTGTTTTATTCGGATGCAATAAATCAAATTTATTTGTCATATTGTCATACCTACATTACGGCCATAAATTATGTACAATAACGCCATATCAATAAAAAAGTCTTTAACGTATTGGAAAACGGACGTTAGGTGTTTGTTTAACGTATTGGAAAACATTCATCATCATCATCATTACAGCCCTTCACAAGTCCACTGCTGAACATAGGCCTCCCCCAAAGAATGCCACAAAGCACGGTCCTGAGCCACCTGCATCCATCGACTTCCTGCATATCTTACCAGGTCGTCACTCCATCTAGTGGGGGGACGCCCTACACTCCGCCTGCCGGTACGAGGCTGCCACTCGAGAACCTTTCTTCCCCATCGGTTGTCGGTTCTTCGAGCTATATGGCCGGCCCATTGCCACTTCAGCTTACTAATCCGTTGGGCTATGTCGGTCACTCTGGTTCTACTGCGGATATCCTCATTTCTGAGTTTATCACGCAGAGAAACTCCGAGCATAGCCCTCTCCATAGCTCGCTGAGCGACCTTGAGCTTCCCCATCCGGCCAGCAGTGAAGGACCACGTCTCAGTTCCGTATGTCATCACTGGCAACACGCACTGGGTGTACAGTCTCGTTTTCAAGTTTTGAGGTATACCTGACGAGAAGATGTGTCGTAATTTCCCGAAAGCTGCCCAACCGAGTTGAATCCGTCGATTGACCTCTCGGTCGAAGTTGGACTTACCTAGTCGGACTATTTGTCCCAGGTAAACATACTCATCAACAACTTCGAGCTTAGTGTTCCCAACAACTACCGGCATAGGTGTGACATGGACATTAAACATGATCTTTGTTTTGTCCATGTTCATCTTAAGACCTATCCGTTGGGAAACACTATTGAGGTCATTGAGCATAGTGCTTAGGTCCTCCAGCGATTCTGCCATAAGGACTATATCGTCGGCAAATCGAAGGTGAGTGATGTACTCGCCATTGATGTTGATACCGTATCCTTTCCAGTCCAGAAGCTTGAAAACGTCTTCCAATGCAGCGGTGAAGAGTTTCGGGGATATGACGTCACCCTGTCTTACACCTCTCTGCAATTGGATAGGTTTCGTACTCTGGTTCTGTACTCGGATAGCCATCGTAGCCCTACTGTACAAGCACTTCAACACTTCGATATACCGACAGTCAACTTGGCACCGCTGAAGGGACTGCAGCACCGCCCAAATTTCGACGGAATCAAAGGCTTTCTCATAGTCCACATACGCCAGACATAGTGGCAAATTGTACTCTTCGGACTTCTGTACAATTTGCCGAAGGGTATGTATGTGGTCTATGGTGCTAAAGCCCTTTCGGAAACCGGCTTGTTCGGGAGGCTGGAAGTCGTCAAGTCTGCGCGCGAGACGATTCGTAATGACTCTCGAAAACAGCACGTAGACGCGGCTCAGAAGGGAAATCGGTCTGTAGTTCTTCAAGAGAGCGTTGTCGCCTTTCTTGAAGAACAAGACCACCGCACTTCTGCTTCACGCCTCCGGTGTAATGCCACCATGGAGGACGGAATCAAAGAGCTTCTGAAGGACTTCAAGTACCGGTTTTCCACCCGCTTTCAGAAGCTCCGCTGTAATTCCATCCTCGCCTGGGGCCCTGCTGTTTTTAAGGTGCTGGAGAGCCATTCTAATCTCGCTCAGACTGATATCCGGGATATCATCGGAATAATGTCGGATAAGACTCGCTCTTGGATCATTACTCACACTTGCGTGCGGCTCCAACGATGACGTGTACAGCTGCCCATAGAACCTCTCAATCTCACTCAAAATCTCAGGTGCCCCGGAAACGCTGCTGCCACATTCGGTCTTCAGCTTTGACAGTTGGCTCTTTCTGGCAGACAGATCTCTGGCAAAGACTTTGGAGCCTTGGTTCCGCTCGATCGCTTCTTCAATACGAGCTGTATTGAAGTTGCGTAAGTCCCGCCGCATGCATTTGGAGATCTGTCTGTTCAGTTGCCTGTATGCTGTCAAATCTGTTAAAGAATGTAGCTTCATCTCCCGTCTAACAGCCATGAGATTAAGAGTGTGATCGGAGAGTTCGTTCTTCTGCGGCGGGTCTTGCAGAACTTAGCTCCGACCGCATGGACAGTTTCCACGAGCTTGTCATTCAAATCGTCCACTTCATTACAGTCTTCTAGGCACTGAAAACGGTTTCGTAACTCGAGCTGAAAGGTTTCGGGACCTTGGATTAGAGCACGAGGGGGACGGAGCGTTGACTTCATTAGACGAGACCTCTCCAACTTAACGTTTAGGTTCAGTGTGCCTCTAACCATTCGGTGATCGCTGCCGGTTTTCACCCTCGCGATCACTGAGACATCACTGAACAGTTGTCGTCTGGTCGTCATAATGAAGTCAATCTTTATTTTTTGTCGAACCGTCGGGGCTCGACCAGATCCACTTCCTGTGGGGCCGCTTCTGGAAGAAAGAGTTCATCATAAAGAGTCCCTCTTTCTCCATGAAGTCGACCAGCTGCTGGCCCCTTGGGTTCCGTTGCCCTATTCCAAATTTCCCCACCTTCAGCTCACCGTTCTCTCTTGTGCCTAGTTTTGCATTGAGGTCTCCCATTAACACCGTATATTGGGTTTTGGAGGATTGCATGGCTCTAGAGATATCCTCATACATATCCTCCACCTCCTGATCGGGGTGTGCCGAGGTTGGTGCGTAAACCTGTATGAACTTCAGCGAATACCGTTTGGTGATTCTGAGTATAAGGTACGCAACCCTCGTCGACACACTCTCAATCTTTACCACGTTGTTAACGTGAGACTTGTGGACGATAAATCCGACACCTCCTTGGGACAGATGGTCGCCCTCCCGGTAATAGAGCAAGTTGCCGGATTCGAGGATTACCGTGTCCTCCCCATCTCTTCGGACTTCGGATAATCCTATAATATGCCAGCGTAACTTGTCTATCTCTTCTTCCAGCTCCACAATCTTCTCGTCAGTCCTCAGGGTGCGTGCGTTGTATGTTGCCAGGTCGAGTCGTCGTAGGTGGCAACCGAACCTCCACCGGAGATTCTTAGCACCCCCTGCCCCGCCGTTACCATGGTCGCCACCGTAGCCAGGAATAGCGGGGCCGCCGGGGACTGGGGGCCGTTTATTATTGTCATTGCTCATGGGGGGTATATGCCACGCTTGGCGAGCGGGTTGGCAACCGCAGTTTTTTTATTGTATTTGCCGTTACCAGGAAGATGCTGTTGCCCATCTCCTGCCTGTTTCCCTTTGTCGCCTTTTACGACACCCACGGGAAGATATGGGGTAGTGGATATTCCTAACCACCACTACACGGCATTGGAAAACATTACAAAAGATATAATATATATTTCAAGGATATTTTGTCAACTCACAGACTGTTCCATCTTCCATTACTCCCTTAAATTTCAGAAAAAAAAAACAGTGGTTAGCAGTAGGTCCTACCTATATAATATTCCAGAATTTTTTAACGCGGTAGAGCCACGCTGTAGCCCGGAAAGGACGACTTTATCAAATAATGCCTGCGAAAAATAGTACCTTAATGCTCTTGTGTTTCGAAGGTGAATGTAGAGAACCGACGATCCTTTTTACTGGAAACGAGGCACTAAGGGGAGACAACGCATGTGTATTTTTATTCTTAATCGAGAATAGATGTAGATGTCTATGGGCTACAGGAACTACTTAATTGTTCGTTAGTTATTGTGGAGCATGGGTATTAATTTTTTATCATTAGTAAATATATATTCGGCAGTCTTGAAGGTTCGGACTTGTTCATCCTTTGGCTACGCGTAGACAGCGACGACCATCCGCGCATCTACGGGTGACTATAGGTCCTATAGCTGTAATGCCGAAACAGATCGACTCATCAACCACGTCCAAATGGCTACAGATTCCTTGCTACAACAGGTCCCATCCGCAGAGATCGTGATCCTTGGCGATTTTAACGCCCAACACTCCGAATGGCTCGGTTCACGTTTAACCGATCATGCGTGGAGATCTGTTTATGACTTTGCCTTGGCATATGGTCTGACGCAACTGGTTACTTCGCCTACGCGGATTCCAAATGTGTCATACACCTTCCCTGTTGTACCTTCTGCTGACCTCTCATCCGGACGATGACCCTCTCGGCTCTTCGGACCATTGTCTGATCCGGAGTATGGTGCCACTCACGCTATCCTTACGGTTGCGTTCAGCAGGTTGCCGCCGTGTTTGGCATTACAGGTCGGCGGATTGTGATGAAACGCGGTCTTTCTTTGCATCCTACCCATGGAGGCGGGTTTGCTTCTCGCCGGATAATCCCAGCGCTGTTGCTAACTGTCACTGATGTGGTGCTAGAAGGAATGGAATTATTTATTTCGTCATCTGTAGTACCCATCTGAGGCAGATCTCAGCCTTGGTTTGGTTGCTCCTGTAAGACTGCATTACGCAGTAAGCAGGAGTGTTATCAAGCCTGGGCTGCGGCTTCGGCGACTCGGGATGTAAACACCAGCATGCTTAAAAAGAAGTATAACTTCGCCTCCAGACCCTTCAAAAGAGTTATTGCTAAGAAAAGTCAGAGGACATAGGCAGAATTGGCGAGAAACTAGTTCGCCTTCCTTCAGGAACCCGTGTATTCTGGTCTCTCGCCAAGGCTGTCCAAGGGAATTTCTGTAAGCCACCACTACCATTTCTGCACAGGGAGGACGACTCACTGGCCCACGCTGCAAAAGAGAAAGCCAACCTTTTAGGCACCCTTTTTGCATCCAACTCGACTCTCGATGACGGGGGGAACACACCGCAGACCATCCCACGGTGTGAGTGCTCCATGCCGGATGTGCGATTCTCACAGCGCTTGGTTCGGAAAGCACTCCTATCCCTGGACATCCACAAGTAGGCCTGACGTAACAACCTCCCCCCTCCCCCCAATTGTCCTGAGGACGTGTGCTCCGGAGTTAGCACCAGTTCTAACGCGTCTTTTTCGGTACCCCTACTCCCTAGGCGTAGTCCCGAAATCATGGAAGACAGCTTTTGTCCACCCGATCCCTAAAAAAGCCGACCGCTCAGACCCGTCCAACTACAGGCCTATCGCCATCACCTCCTTGTTCTCCAAAATAATGGGATCCATTATTAACTGCCAGCTCATGCGGTACCTTGAGGATCACCAGCTGATTAGTGACCGCCAAAACGGTTTTCGTTGGGGTCGATTAGCAGATAGATGGGCAGAGGCAGTAGAGTCCAAGGGGCAGGCGTTGGCCGTTAGTTTGGACATTGCGAAAGCCTTCGATCGGGTTTGGTACAAATCGCTTCTTTCTAAGCTCCCTTCCTATGGACTTCCCGAGAAATTGTGCAATTGGATCACTAGCTTCTTTGCAGAAAGGAGCATCAAGGTCGTTGTAGACGGTGCATGCTCCGACTACAAGCCTATTAACTGGTGTGGTGGCTGGTGTTCCAGAAGGCTATGTGCTATCACCAACGCTATTTCTTCTGCATATCAATGATATGTTGCAAACTGGTAACAATTATTGCTATGCGAATGAAAGCACTGGTGATGCTCTATACACCGGCCGTGCTAATATTTTTCTGGAAAACATCGCCGAGTACCGGAAAAAAACTTGTATCTGAAGTCGAGTCTTTGCTGAAAAAAGTCTCGGATTAGGGGCGACTAAATCTAGTCCAGTTTAATCCTCAGAAGATACAAGTTTGCGCGTTTACCGCTAAAAAGAACCCCTTTGTCGTATCTCCCCAGTTTCAAGGCACTCCTTCTCGCCTCAGCCAGTATTGGAATACTCGGCGTCGAAATATCGAGTGACGTGCAGTTTAATGGTCACTTGGAAGAGAAGGCCAAATTGGCCTCTAAAAAGCTTGGCGTGATCAGCAGAGCGGGACAGTATTTCATGCCGGCACACCGCCTGCAACTTTACAAGGCGCAGGTTCGGCCTCACATGGAATACTGTTCCCATCTCTGGGCAGAGGCTCCCCAGTGCCAGCTCCTTCCACTTGATCGCATTTAGCACAGAGCGACTCGAATCGTCGACGACCGAGTCCTTTTCGATCGGCTCGATTTATTGGCACTGCGAAGTGATGTTGCATCCCTTTGCATTTTTTTTTCGCATTTACCACGAGTAGTGCTCTGAGGAATTGTTCGGATTAATCCCAGCCGCCAAATTTTACGAACGCACATCGCGGCAGAACTCCCGATACCATCCACACCATCTGGATGATTGGGGGTCCACCACTGTGCGATTTAGAAGATGTTTTCTTTCTCATATAAAAGCTTTTACAAAAATTTACTTCGCAAATATCCGCGTTATATTATGTTATGTATGGATTTCCGCAAAGTAACGCCTGTTTCTATTAATTATATTTTCTTCCTCACGCAACTTCCTTGTGGAATCAATTACCATCAGTGATTTTTCCGGACAGGTAAGACTTAGGGACCTTCAAGAAAAGAGCCAACACCTTTTCCGCTGCAATTCCCCTGGTTCCCCTGGTGTTGCAGTTGTTCATGAGCGGCAGTAGTCATTTACCACTAGGTGAGCCGCATGTTTGTTTGCCCCTCTCCTATAAAAAAAATATCATTAAGTTACCGTGTAATGGCAGAGTAAAAATATCCACTACTCCTTTTCATCCCGTGGATGTCGTAAGAGACAGAGGGAAACAAATCAATAGATTGGTAATAACGACTAAACGAAAAAAAAAACTGCGCTTGCCAAGCGTTGCTACTGCGGTAAATATTTCCTCTATGAGGCTATCAATAAGGGAGCCCTATGCAGCAGTGGACTTTAATAGGCTGTAACAGTAACACAAGTTTTGACATAGTACAGTTTTAGTTGAAGCTCGAGACTATCTCTGAATACCGCACTGAATCTTTATAAGTGTAACGCTATATAAATTCTCCTTTCAAATGGATGTTAGTAATAAAAGCCTGACGTGATACGCTTAGGTTTACATTTTTTGCATACAAACAGAAAGCTCCTACACTCAGGTGAGCCATAGATTATTATATGCATATGAAATGTTCTCTGTTCATCTACTTATATATAAGTAAAATTAGAGCGTTTGTCTGTAATATGGAAATAACTGCCTCCTATTAAGCTCAAGGGAATTAGATGTTAAGATCTTTTTTGTGTAATTAATAGATATTCAATTTTTGTTTTGACCATTTATACCGTATTCCACATAGTTAACAAGATAGTAGGAAAAAGCTGAGCTTCAAATTTTTTCGATAATTGTTCTACTTGACCGAAAACCATAATTATAGATCTGCCTGTCTTTTTGTTTATGTTCTATGCGGAATAAGTCACGCGTAGGGTAGTTATTGTTACTTGTTACCGTGTAGTGGCGGTGTAAGAATATACGCTATCCCATATCGCCCTAGTGTCGTAAGAGGCGACAGAGGGAAATCAAACTGAAAGGCGGAGATGTCCAGCAGTGCCTTGCATTAGGAATTGTTATTAAACAATAAAAAAATAAGAAACTGCGGCTGCCAATCTGCCAGCTAAACGCTGCAACTATGGCAAATCCTTTAAGAAAATCTATGGGGAGGCCTTGTTCAGCAGTAGACTTTGACTGGCTGTAAAGGTAAAAGCTAGTAGTAAATAGAATTACCTAAACCCACATGTGTACTGCGTGGTTGCGGCGTACAAAAATCTATCACTCCATTTCTACCCGTGGGTGTCGTGTTGTTATAAGAGGCGGCTATGGAAAATGCCAAAATGGTTTTATGGATTATATGGATAGCTACACGGTTAGGGCATAAAATGCATTTCAATAAACCAAACTGCAACGTAAGAAGTTGCTATTTCCTATAAGCACATTTTACATGGGGAAATGCCTACGCATACCCGCCTCTCGGGGCCAAGGACGGTGAAACCCCATTTTATTCCAACTTCGCCGCATATTAGCGGGGCTACGGGAATGTGGATGTGCAAAACACATCCGCTACTGCATCAGCGCCGGCCACCTCAGGGCAGCTCCTCCTTGGCGGAGGAATACTCCTCTCCTTTTACTTCTCAGGTGCGACTTGCACCCGGTAAACACGGCGCGCCTTCCTCCGTGGCCTCAACTTCACCTGCGCAACGGAACCCTCCGAGCCAGATACGTGGAGGTGTTGGGGCCAAGAGAAAATGAGCACTCGTTTTTTCCTGGCCCCAGCGGCAGACCTGGTCGCTGGCTTCACTGCCAGCCAAGTTTTTGCCGCGGTGGATAGGAAGAGCAGTCTCTCGCCGTACCGTCACTCCTGTTCTCCCGCAACTCCATCCGGCTGCGGCGATAGAGGGAGAGGACCCTCTTGCTGCAGTCAACCAACTCACATTTGAAGTGGGTTCGCCAAGCCCATTCGGAGTGGCCACCTCGGGACAGCCATGTGGGTTCCTCTTAATTCATCGGGAGTGATCAAGCCACGGCTACTAAACACCTCCCGCCACGACAAGGTGGAAACCCGTTCGAGGGAGGGGGTTACCTACACCTATCCTCGATTAAGGACTGAATGTAATCTTTAATCCTCTCTAACATGCACTATTTATTGTATTTTAATTTCCTAGCAAATACGTGCAGCGAACTGTCTGTCCAATTTCCTTTAACAGCTCACTTTTATTGTTCGTTAATAACTAGTTGTCGCGTAGCATTTAGAGAGGAAATTGCTTCGAAATACGAATGGACAAGTGTGTGTTTGTTTAGTATTTTACATGGTAGAGCCATGCTGCATTTATATTGGTAGTATAGTTGTAACACGAATGGATCGGCTCGACCGGGGAAGCACATGCTCTCACACAATACCAGCGTAAAATAGCAGCTTACCACTTACCATCAGGTGGACTGTGTGCTCGCTCACCATATCCTATAAAAAATAAAGGCAGATGTTAGTGAACGTAGAAGTCAACCGATTCAGGTGATAATTCCAATTTAAAAGAGTTTCCAATTCTATCATTCACCATAAAAAACCATTCTTATATTATACGCTGGTATTCTATGCGACCGTGTTCTTTCCCCGGTTGAGCAATCATGAATAAATTTTATCGCGATTAATTAAATAATATTTTTCAATTGTAGACTAGAGCCGGATCGATTTGCCCACTTAAAGATTGTATCAACATTTAACAAAAATACTATCACCTCTCAAAGTACAGAAAAAAGCACTTTGAAAGGATTCATACGATTTTGTCAGCGAGATAAAAGACCTACGTCTTACTTACATTTAAACCGATTATAATCTGTTATAATCTGTTCGCCAAGTCGAGCAAAAAAGCGGCACGGCCGTACAATCCTTTTCTCGAAGCAATTCAGGCCATTTTCGAAACCCTATAACTTCGTTGTGAATTAAACTAGAAGCCTGAATTTTCAGTAACCAAGTAGGCATTGTATAAACTCGGTATATTTCAAATTTCATTTAAATTGATCCAGTAGTTTAAGAATTATAACTAGTCAAAATTTCTTAATTTTGTCACTCACTGACTGACCGATCATCAAAATTCTAAGTACGTCTAGCAGGTATAGGAGCTTCAAATTTGGAACACAATTATTGTTTGGTATATAAATCAAGGAAAAACTAAACTATTTTGCAATTTCGGTCCAGTTTTCGAGATACACCAACTGCGTAAATAACTTTGTAATCCCATATAAATATTAGGATTAGGATAGGATTACAAAGTTACATTTTTTTATAGGAGGGGGCAAACGAGCATGCGGCTCACCTGATGGTAAGTGACTACCGCCGCCCATGAACAGCTGCAACACCAGGGATGGAATCGCAGATGCGTTGCCGGCCTTTTAAAAAGGAGTACGCTCTTTTCTTGAAGGTCCCTAAGTCGTATCAGTCCGGAAAATCGGTGATGGTAATCGATTCCACAAGGAAGTCGTGCGAGGAAGAAAACATCTTCTAAATCGCACAGTGGTGGACCGCCAATCATCCAGATGGTGTGAATGGCCGCGATGTGCGTTCGTGAAATTTGGCGGCTGGGATTAATCCGAACAATTCCTCAGAACACTACTCGTGGTAAATGCGAAAAAAAATGCAAAGGGATGCAAAATCTCTTCGCAGTGCCAATAAATCGAGCCGATCGGAAAGGAGTCAGTCGTCGACGATTCGAACCGCTCTGTGCTTAATGCGGTCAAGTGGAAGGAGCTGGCACTGGGAAGCCCCTGCCCAGAGATGGGAACAGTATTCCATGTGAGGCCGAACCTGCGCCTTGTAAAGTTGCAGGCGGTGTGCCGGCATGAAATACTGTCCCGCTCTGCTGAGCACGCCAAGCTTTTTAGAGGCCAATTTGGCCTTCTCTTCCAAGTGACCACGAAACTGCACGTCACTCGATATGTCGACGCCGAGTATTCCGATACTGGCTGAGGCAACAAGGGGAGTACCTTGAAACTGAGGAAATACGACAAAGGGGTGTTTTTATGGGTAAACGCGCAAACTTGTGTCTTCTGAGGATTAAACTGGACTAGATTTAGTCACCCCCAATCCGAGACTTTGTTCAGTAAAGACTCGACTTCAGACACAAGTTTGTTCCGAGACGCGGCGACGTTTTCCCGAGAAATATTGGCAAGGCCGGTGTATAGAGCATCACCAGTGCTGTCATCCGCATAGCAATGAATGTTACCAGTTAGCAACATATCATTGATATGCAGAAGAAACAGCATTGGTGATAGCACACAGCCTTGTGGAACACCAGTGTTAATAGGCTTGTAGTCGGAGCATGCACCGTCAGCTTTGTCGTTTGCGTCTTGGGCCAGTGAGGCGTCCTCCCTGTGCAGAGATGGTAGTGATGGCTTACAGAAATTCCCTTGGACAGCCTTACCGTGAGACCAGAATGCACGGGTTCCCGAAGGAAGGCGAACTAGTTTCTCGCCAATTCTGCCTATGTGCTTTGACTTGGCAATAACTCTTTTGAAGGACCTGGAGGCGAAGTTATACTTCTTTTTAAGTGTGCTGGTGTTTACATCCCGAGTCACCGAAGCCGCAGCCCAGGCTTGATAACACTCCTGCTTACTGCGTAATGCAGTCTTACAGGAGCGACCTAACCAAGGCTGAGATCTGCCTCCGATGGGTACCACAGATGATGAAATAAATAGTTCCATTCACTGTAGTACCACATCAGTGACAGAGTCAGCAACAGCGCTGGGATCATCCCGCGAGAAGCAAACCTGCCCCCATGGCTAGGATGTAAAAAAATACCGCATTCCGTCCCAATCCGCCGACCAGTAATGCCAAACACGGCGGCAACCTGCAGAACGCAACCGCGAGGGGAGCGTGAGTGGCACCACACCGAAGAGCCGAGAAGGGCATCGACGGAAACCTGATATCCGTCCGGATGAGAGGTCAGCACAAGGTCCAACAGGGAAGGTGTATGATCCTCCACATCTGGAATCCGCGTATGCGAAGTAACCAGTTGTGTCAGACCATATGCCAAAGCAAAGTCATAAACAGACCTCCCCGCATGATCGGTTAAACGTGAACCGAGCCATTCGGCATGGTGGGCGTTAAAATCGCCAAGGATCACGATCTCTACGGATGGGATCTGTTGTAGCAAAGAATCTGTAGCCATTTGGACGTGGTCAATGAGTCGGTCTGTTTCGGCATTACCGCTATGGGACCTATAGAGGCACCCGTAGACGCGCCGATGGTCGTCGCTGTCTACGCGTAGCCATAGGATGGACAGGTCCGATCCTTCAAGACTGCCGATTCGTCGAGAGCAGATGTCCTCTCTGACATACACGCAAACTCCAGCCCGAGGCAGTGCTCCAATTTGTACCCCGGGTAGGAGAGATACGAAATATCAGCCGGAGAGGAAACCTGCGTCTCGGTCAGAAAGAGCAAGGCCGGCTTCGCCGTCTCGAGATGGTAGTGGACGGCGTTTAGGTTCGAGTGAAGTC
Organism: Parnassius mnemosyne; assembly: GCA_963668995.1. NCBI lineage: Eukaryota > Metazoa > Arthropoda > Insecta > Lepidoptera > Papilionidae > Parnassius > Parnassius mnemosyne. Next base: position 50,070,537 of record CAVLGL010000148.1, read on the forward strand.
CCTTGATGTTGCAGAAATTCACGGATAGCGTGGCAGGGGTCGCCTTGGTCTTGTTGCTCAGTTTGCCCCGAGCAGTTATTGTGTTGAGCGGAATTTGGCCCCCCCCCCCCACATGGTTGTGGATGCTCAACGAGGGATTCTCCAGGGGTGCTGGTACCCTCCTGGGGTAGTCTAACGACACCTGACGACACGCACTCACCAAACGAAACGTAGAAGCAGAACTTCTACTTCACGCCGGTATTCTGTGAGGTCGTGGTACCAACCCGGCTCGAGCCGGCCTATACGTGCAACAGCAAAAACTGCTGCGTGGCTCTACCACCGTTTAAACATTTGCAGTAAATGAATCAGTCTACCTATGTAATATCTATAATATAATGGAATAATAGGTGTTCATATGTCCCTAGATATAACTAGCTACAAAAAGAAATGAGATATCATCAAAAACATAACTTGTAAAAGAAACCAAGTCTCGCAACTCAATTTTTCTACCATAAAAAATTGTGAGATTCATGTAATACCAAGTCGGTTAATTTATTCAGTCCTTAGGGTCCTTCTGTCTTAAGTTATTACGTAATTAGCTAACCTAACAACATCTTATAGTGACAATATCAATATTAAAAATCTTTTATGTTTTAAATAAATAAATTGACTTGGCAATCGCAATAAACAATCTAATTTAATATAATATGTATTACTTGAGAGATACATTGTGTTTTCATGCGATGGCCAAGACAATCTATTTATTTAAAATATAAGAGTTTTAGTTTTGATGGAGATAGAATAAGTTCATTCACTCCAATTTCGTACTAATATTGAAGTGGATTTTAGTTAGTTTTAAAGTCTTCTTTTAATTTTTTTTCTGTTATGCTTAAGTAAAAACAACTCGTTCTACTCATAAAACACTTTTGTGGGTGAATAACTGAATTTTATATTTATGCTATTTCACTTATTTGGAACGCTTGAGCGAGTAATCACATTTTATTTTGTTAGACTTAGGGTTGCCAACCCTACTATATGTATATTATATAGTAGCCTATTATATTAAAGATATTATAAATAGGCAGAACTGTCGTATTTTACTACATATTTTTATAAACGTTGTCTTTGGTGTCGTAAGTAATAATAAACACAGCAATATTCCTTTAAAAAAGATTAATTTAAAACACACTATATGCTTTTTATTTTTTCCTCGTCTATTAAATAAATACATTTTTTAAATAAATAGCCACGAAAATTAATTTAATTTTAATTAAAATACAAATAGTTGACAACCCTAGCTAATGCCTTGCAAATAGATAAAACATCCAGTTAATGTGTCTCATTCACGAATTCAGTGTGCAAATGAACGCTTTTGGGTGAACAAAATTCAATAAGTTCGCGTGGGGGCGACCTGAGTGACTGAATACGTAAACGTAATGCGTTGAGTAGAACTCATTTACAAGGTTTATACATAAGATAATTTATTAGGTATTTGCAGGGTTACTTTTTTTATAGGATAGGTTGACAAACGAGCACACAGTCCACCTGATAGTAAGTGATTGCTGTAGCCCATAGACATCTACATCTATCCTCGTTTTTGAATCAAAATGCAGATGCGTTTTCACCCGTGAGGACTAAGATGGAATGCTTCTTTTCCTGTAAAAAAGGTCTCCGGTTCTCTACACTCACCATACGAAACACACCAGTGTTAAGCTGGTGTTTTACGCTGGTATTCTGTGAGAGCGTGGTCTTTCCCCGGTCAAGCCGACCCATTCGTGCTACAACTATACTACTAATGTAGCTCCAACATGGCTCTACCACGTAAAAGAAACTTATTTAATATGTGCCCCATGACGTCGCTATAGTTTTTTTAAAGTTTATTGTAGCATTGGCTACATGGCCTTTCGTTTTCCTCACCGTTACAGTTTATCAAAAATCCACTGCTGAACATAGGCCTACCCCATGGATTGTCTCCTATGTGGAATAATTTTCATAGTTGTCACGTTTGGTAACCGCTGTTTTTTTAGTTGTGAATTGGAAGACGTTACTCTCCATCTTTTTTTTTATAGAATAAGGTTGACAACCGAACACGCAGTCTACTTGATGAGAAGTGGATGCTGCGGCTCATAGACATCTACATCTATCCTAGATTATAAATCAAAATGCAGATGCGTTGTCACCCGTGAGAATTAAGATGGAATGCCTCGTTTCCAAAAGAGTTTCGATTTTCCTACACTCACCATACGAAACACAGCAGCATTAAGCTGTTATTTGACGCCCCGGTCAAGCTGACCCACTCGTGCTGCAGATACAACATAGCAGCAGTATGGCTCTACATCGTACCATTTTCTCGTTTCCTTCCCTCTGTAATCTACGGTGCGATATATAGTAGGGGCATATTCGGTCACAAGGCCAGCAGATAGTCCATGAAGTCAGTATCTAAAATTCTCAAGCCTAAGCGAACAAAAAAACTTAAGGTATACCACCAATCACAGCACTTGTTTCTTCGTTTCCACTAATAATTAACCTCGCATCACTTTAACGTATTACAATCTACTTCAAATCATTATCCAGACGGTAAAACATAGGAGCAGGAACCACCGGCGACGCTCGAGTTCCCGCCAAAACCTTTTTTTTACATTACCAGTTGAGTGAAAAATAGACATTACTTCTTTTTTTCTCTTGATTGTTGCAAACGGCCCTTTGATCACTGTGCCAGTTTCAAGTTAAAAAATATTATTTTATTTTTTAATTCAAACTATCACAAAGGTATATTATATTATCTGTTCGTGCAAAAGGCTAATAATTGTATATGAAGAAGCTTTTACTACAATATTGAATTATTTTAAATTTCTTTAGTGACGTCCCGAGTGGCCTCGCTAAATTATCTTATTTTAGACCTCGTTACGAAAGTCCGTCGGCTGGCCAGTGCAAATGGAAAAAGTTGCTTTTAAATTTTTACACATTTCTGACAAATTATTTCCTGTTTCCATTAAGCATATTTTTTTTTAGAATAAAGTAATAAACGAGCACACGATCAATCACAGTCGATACTTTGACTCGTCTTCGATCAAGAATCAAAATGCAGATGCGTTGCCGTCATCCCTGATTACTAAGATGGAATAAATTAAAGATATTAAGAATTAATTTGCCTATTAATATCCGCGTAATAAAATAAAATAATGTGTCTTACTTATTTTGAAGAGCACCTCCCGCCCTCACTCAATTGCGTGCACTGTCCCCGTCACCACTAATCCCATCACCACAGATTTAGGGGTCAGCATTCGCAGAGTCTACTTAACCTGAGAATGCGTCATGTAGATGCGAAACACGTGTCGTATTATCGACGGTGGTGTGACTTTCTTAGTGTAGTGGAGTAGGGGAGATGTGATTAGTGGTAAGGGGGTAATGCACGCAATTGAGGGAGGGCAGGAGGTGCTCATCAAACTAGAATAATTTTATTTTATTACGCGGATATAAGGAAATTAATTTTATATTAATTTGAAAAATAACGCCTGATTGTATTTATTATCTTTCAACAGTGGTAGAGCCACGTGGCGGCTTTTGCTATCGCACGGATGGGCCGGCTCGAACTGGGGTGGTACCACGACCTCATAGAATACCAGCGTAAAGTAGAAGTTTACCTCTGAATTTCACTTGGTGAGTACAAGTGGCCGGAGACCCTTTTTACTGGAAATGAGGCATTCCATCTTAGTCCTCACGGGTGACAACGCATCTGCATTTTAATTTGTAATAGAGGATAGATGTAGATGTCTATGGGCCGCAGCGACCACTTACCATCAGGTGGACTGTGTGCTCGTTTGTCACCCTTTTCCTATAAAAAAAAAGATGGAATGCCTCGTTACCGGTAAAAAGTATCTCCGGTTCTCTACTTTCACCAAATTATCGACTAATCTGGTATATAGTTTTATGGGGCAGCTGTGAAAACATGACCTTTGTGGCATTCTCCAGTCCGATAGAACAAAAGCCCCATTTCAACAGCTTAAGTCTATCTACTACCAATTACTCGACTCCAATGAGTCAGCATATCCTTCACGTGGCAATGTTACGATTTTACATCAAAGTTACGGAAAATTTATGCTGAGCCTATCTGTCAAAAAGTTAAAATTTTTTATTAAACCAAAGCTATACAGATTTTGTTTTAAGGGGGCTATTATAATTTTAAAGATTATGTGACTGATAATACCTCATAGGAATGAGGTGATCAATACCATGATATTTCTACAGTAAAATTCTTCTAATTTACACTTTTAATTTATTATAAATTATGTTTAAAAACAAAAGACACTGGGATTCCTGCCAGTTCATTCCAGAGTACATTTTTTCCGAACTAGTGGTAAAAGCATAAATGACCGAATGAATAGTTGAATATTACTAGTAATCTATGTTTAATAAAAAATATTTTATTTAATTATACCAAACATTCCGTCCCTCATTTATGTATATTGTGTATACATTTCGGGACTTGTCTTCAAATACATTTATAATAAATATTTCTAGTTTATAAGGAACTTATTCTAAGACAAAATAAATACCGTTACATTTATTCATTCAAAAGATATAATTAAATTAGAATTAATAAAAATGAAAATAAGTACTTGAATGATACAGAAGAGAGAAAATAATCGATTACTTTTGTAAAATAGCACGTCCAATAGGGATCCCTTGACATATACCTTTGAGAAATCTTAATTTCATGAATAAGTCTATTATATATAAGTACTCTTGTTAATAAAGTAAGAAAAGTGCTATTTGGATCACTCACTGATTTACTGATTGATTGACTCACTTAACTAGCTCATCATAAACCTAGGCCACTTCTAGTTCACTTAGAAAATTGAAATTTAGCTTCAAGGTAGATTAATCAGCAAAGAAAAAATTTTTATAACTTCATAATATAATTATTGATATTCGTAAGTAAAAGTTAAGTAAAAGATGATCATAGGCTTCCCCATAAATATCCTCACAGAGGGGGTTATTTGCCATAGTTGCCACGCTTGGCAGGCGTGTTGGCAACCGTAATTATTTTTTTAAAGTTATTATTAAAAAGACGCTGCTGCCAATCTCCTGGGTAGTTTCCCTCTGTCAAATCATAGACGCTCATTCTGACGTCAGTGGCGGGAAACTGACTGTATACACGAAGACTCATGGATTGATGGTCCAGAATGCTGGTTATTTTAATAATTTTTGTCAGTCTGGTCAGACTGATTCCAGACTAAAGAGTGTTTAATAGCTATCAGTTTGACATCAGTCACCGGTTAGACGGCGATGGGGTGGCACGAATCGCCGCGTGCGACGACTCCCCCGCCACTCCCGACGTCCCCTTCTAAACCATTAGCCCCCGAGAAAGAATATATTCTAACTTTAGAAGTGTTACCTATACTTTGGGATAAAACGAATAACCAATATGTGAATATATATACATATATATTATATATATATATATATATATATATATATACATATATATACATATATATATATGACATAGGCATATATATATATGATGATATATATGCATACATATATATATATGACAAATAATATCAAAATTTGTATATCTATACAAATAAATAAAATTGAAGTGTCTGTTTGTAATGTCAAAATTAGAGCTTTTTACTAAATGCATATGTAAGTATATACGGTACTATTAACAAAAATATTTTTTTAATGTTTTTGTCTGTCTGTCTGTCTGTCCGTCTGTCTGTCTGTTTGTTCCGGCTAATCTTGGAAACAGCTATTCTCGATATAATCTCAAAATTGAGACACTTTGTCACTCCTGAAGACTAAGACCCTCTTGTTTAGGTCTCCGGTTCTACACTCACCACACGAAACACAGCAACAATAAGCTGCTATTTTATGCTGGTATTATGTGAGAGCGTGGTCCATCTGAAAAAAAAAGTGGTGAAAAAAAGGTTCTCTACCTCATACCGCTAGGTGAAATGTAGGGTGAACCTCCACTAGATGGAGTGATGACCTGGTAAGACATGCAGGAAGTCGATGTATGCAGGTGGCTCAGGACCGTGCTTTGTGGCATTCCTTCAGGGAGGCCTATGTTCAGCAGTGGACTTGTGAAGGGCTGTACTGATAACTATGATGTGGTCCTTCCCCGAGCTGACCCATTAGTGCTACAATCATTATATAACTGCATAATGGCTCTTCGACGTATAAAATCCACGTATATCCAAACCACAAAGTTTCCAATGCATCTATAGCCAATTTGCTTTAAGCTGCTTGCAGCTGTCTATAGTATGCAGTAACCGCTTACCATCAGGTGGATTGTAGCTCGTTTATCTACTTCATCATCATCATTACAACCTTTGAAATCTGATTATAGATATTCCGCAGTAACCACTTTTTGTATTAAGTACCGTATATACTTTCATATGCATTTAATAAAAAGCTGTTATTTTGAATTTACAAAGAGACACTTCAATTTTATTTATTTGTATACATAGATGTGGATGTCTATGGGTGACAGCAGCCACTTAGCTTTTTGTTGGGAACGAGGCATTCCATCTTAGTCCTCAGAGGTGACCACGCATCTGCATTTTGATTTTTAATTGAGGATTAATGTAGACCACATCTATAGGCCACAGCAACCACTTACCATCAGGTGGACTGTGTGCTCGTTTGTCACCTTTATTCTATAAAAAAACACGAAACTAGATGGGAATAATAATTATAAAATATTTATGTTATTTTTTGTAAATATAAAACTAGTAACTAAGAATCCGACTGGTCGTCGCTGCTGGTGATGAGAGGGCGTTCAATGTGGAAACGCAGCCAGGTAAGAATGCTCTTAGTACCATACCGCGGGGAGTAGTACAGTATGATAATTTAAGTTTTAGTTTTAGTTTTCTTTTACTATGGTAATAAATATTGTGAATAGTAGAATATTATGTAAAGAAATATAATTTAGAATTAATTATACGTAAAAATAAAATTAAATTAAAAAGTGTAGAGAATGGATAATAATTTGTTCAGGAACTACTTATATTCATACAGTTTTAGTACAGAAAATAAATAAATATATTATATAATGTCCTCCGGAGCGAATTTCGGTCAGGGCGGCCAGCCTTGACGGAGACTAGCCATCGGCGCAGGACAGGATTATATTCAATCACTCTCATAGGCCGATGGGATAGTAAACCGACACGACCGGAGAGATCAGGCGCAGAACCAACGGATTTACGCGCTTTCAGAGGCACATGGATGAGACGCTGCCAAGTTCCTGACTCCGGGAGAATTTCTTGACGGAAAAACTCAATAACTGATTTTTTGACCGACCCGGGATTTGAACCCGGTAACGAGGCAGTTATATATAGCATTTACTTAACTCTACTTTTATTTAACCCTTAATTATAAGGTGAAAACCTGAAAACAAGTCTTTGCGCGATTGTGGACCACTTAACTTGTTTAATGACGACGCCGTGGCGCAGTAGTTTAGCTTGAGTTGCGGCTTTAAAGACCGCGGGTTCGAATCCTGCACAGAACAAGTATTTGTATGGTCTCCAATTAATTGTTCCGTGTCTGGATGTTCCTCCTTGTATAATTAATGTTAGTAACGTGAATTCTTATAAAGGCCGGCGCCGGCGAAAAATCAGCGCTGTAGTTATACACAATACTGAGTCGGATGTAGACATGCGCGCCGCGCCGGCGCCGCCGCGCCACGCCGCGCCCTGCCCACGCCGCGCCGCGCCGACAAATCCGATCGGCGCGCCGTGAACCAACGCGGGACGGGCGCGCGGGCGCGGGGTCAATAAAACCATGCAATTATTTAAGAATTCAAAAATCAATAAAAAAATGTAAAAAGATCGTAAAAATCGTTCGGTATCGCTTACCGGAATTGAAGCGAGCGGCGGAAATAGAACAAATTAAATTTTTACAGTCTCTGGAGCGCGTATCAGAACTTTATGTACGAGGGTGGATTGAAAAGTACTCGGCCTAACACATATCCATTCAATTCTAAAAATCAAATCTACCCACATTATTTAGTTCAGTTCAGACTAGTTCATTGTGTGAAGTTCGAAACGTGTGCGATAATTAGTTGTGTTTTTATAAATTTATTAACAAAGTAATCGGACATAATTTCCGCGAATGGAGCAAATCGAGCAGCGTGCCGTCATTAAGTACCTCCATAAGAAGGGGCTATCATCAAAAGCCATCCATGATGACATGGTCAGTACATTAGGCGATTGTGCTCTGTCATATTCATCCGTCAAAAAATGGATAGCAGAATTTAAGCGTGGTAGAGAGAGTGTGAAAGATGAACCCCGCTCTGGAAGGCCTTCGACGTCAACTACTGACGAAAATATTAAAAAAGTACTTGATTTAATAATGGGAGACCGCAGATTAAAAATTAGAGAGATAGCCGAGATTATAGGCATCTCTTATGAACGAACTCAAAACATAATTGTCAACGAGTTGGGTTTCCACAAGGTGTCTGCGAGGTGGGTTCCGCGACTGCTTTCAGTTGAACAAAAAAGGACGCGATTGACTATTTCACGCGACTGTTTGGAGTTATTTGAAGCCGATGCAGATGATTTTTTGAATCGTTTTGTTACTATGGACGAAACATGGGTTCATTACTGTACACCGGAAACAAAACAATAATCAAAACAGTGGAGAAGACCTGGTTCACCACCCCCTAAAAAGGGTAAGTCGATTTTGTCGGCAAATAAGGTGATGGCTTCAGTATTCTGGGACTCGAAAGGTGTGATTATGATTGATTATCTTGAAAGGGGTCAGAATATAAACTCTGATTACTACTGCACCTTACTACGTCGTTTACGAGAGGAAATAAAAGAAAAACGTCGAGGAATGCTCAGAAGAAAAGTCCTGTTTCATCAAGATAACGCCCGCGTTCACACGTCAGTACAGTCAATGGCTGAAATTGACTGCCAATTGAAACTGTGGCTTTGAACTGTTACCGCATCCGCCGTATTCACCTGATCTGGCACCATCAGACTTCTTTCTGTTCCCTAACCTAAAAAAGCACTTGGGAGGTCAAAGATTTTCGACAAACGACGAGGTCAAAGCAGCTGTAGACGCATATTTTGACTCTAAGGAAGAATCATTTTTTTTCAACGGTCTAAATGCTTGGAAGGGGAGGTGGCAAAAGTGTATTGAACTTGATGGTGATTATGTAGAAAAATAAAAATATAACTGATTTAGTATTTGTTTATTTTCTTGGTTAGGCCGAGTACTTTTCAATCCACCCTCGTATATAAAAAGTACTCTGTGATCAGAACCGCCAAGTGAGCGCGTTTTTTCTATAGTGGGACTAACTGTGGCTGCTAAAAGATCTAGACTAAGCCCAGTACGCGTTAATAAAATTATTTTTATTCATGATAATTATACATTGTGCAAAAAACACAATTTTAATTTCCTATAATTTGTGCAAAAAACGAAAAAATGTGCTTTTTCGTTTTTGTACAAATTATAAGGTATAATTAATTAGAACTTGTTTGGTTTGTTTTTTTTTGAGAAATTAAATTTGAATTCCTATCTAGGTCAATGTTTCACTTGTTACTACCTTATTTTAAACAAATGTTTATAAAAATTAAAATAAAATACGGCCACGCCGGCGCGGCGTCGCCACGCCGACCACAATGGGTCGGCGCGCCGCCGCCGCCAAATTCTTGCTCGGCGCGCATGTCTAGTCGGATGTCTATTTGTTGCTGCATTAATGTTAATGTAACATAAAGTATACATGTCGTGTTATGTCTCTAAACTGTCTATCTATATATAAAATCCTAGTCCGCCACGGAGCCGTCACTACGTAACTTTTAAAAAACATAAAAAATATATTCTAAGTATAATTCGAATTCACGCATACATTACATGACGTGCGTATTTTAGGTTCATGCATAAAATTAGTACCAACATATAGCACTTGTCAGTGAAGGGGAGCGTAAATCCTCTTTAATGGCTTATAGAAATGGACCTCGAAGTAGTTCCACTAATGCAGCACTCTCTGGATGGCGCATAAACTGCGCCTTAGGCCCTTAATGGCACATTCAGTTTATACTGTAGATGGTTACTAATACTGCAGCCGAAAAGCCAGTAGCCCAATATATTGTTATAAGAATAAAATGCACAGAATCTACCTTATAATATTTTTTTTCTTTTCCTCTTTCGAAAAACGTTAAGTTAAGAAAATCATGGAGTTTACATACATAAATAGCAAATTAACAAATAATTATTTGTAGGCTGTACTTGTATCACGCGGGATTCTAGCGCGAGTCGCCACAGCGCTGCAATAAGCCACTGCGCTACCAATCCGTCATAGTTAAATAGCAAATGATTACTTGGAATGTTTTAGTTTATTCATTTATTAGAACCTATCCAAAGTTCACCGTTGAACATAGGCCTCCCTCATAATGAGGGCTAATAATCTTACGCTCACCAGATGTCGCTAGTTGGGACTAAAGTGAACTTATTTGTTACCTAAATGGTCACAAAATGTCTTCATCATTAAAAAAAATATTGTGTTTTAAAATGGTTTTTGGTTTCTAGTGTATGCATAAAATAAGAAAGTTACAAAAAATGCATCATTGCCGTATTCTTTCACAGGATATCCCGGTAATGGTGGATAATCTGGTACGTACGTGTTTGGGAGGGGGGGAGGTGGCCTCGGTTCCCTAAAAAAAAATTCTATTCCAAACGGTTCGAGGTCTACGCCATGTTTTATAAAATTCCGAAAATTTCTACTTCTGCTCACATTTGTGGTCATCACGTCCGCAGTTTAATGCCTAGATCGGATTTTTTTCTTTTAATATGTTCCCTTATAATGATTTTTCTAATTTACCCTTAAAAGTTTTCAACTACTATGGGTACTATTTTACAAGACGGCACTAAACATAAGTTTAAATTTTTTACTCTATTTAACTGCTAACTTTGAGCACCTGTGATGAAAAAAACGTACAGGATCTGTGTGGCCAACCATTTGAAAAGTTTGCCTATATCATAAGGATTCTAAAACATTAACATACCATGTACTTAATGTCATTACTTACTGAGCTATAGCCGTTAATGTGTAAAAGTAGGCATTTCATTACAAAATAACAAAATTATTGGCAGATAATTTTTTTTAAATATTGCATGTCTTTATTAGGTAAGTACATTTGTCGCCCTTGAAAATTTTATTTTACTACCTGCTCGCCTTGTTTGGACGAATTCTAATATACCTGGTAGCAGAAAAAGTTGTGAATGCCCTTATTGGCATGCGCAGAACATTTGTCTTGGTTGCTACCATGGAGTGTAGAGATATGGAGAACCATCTCATATGGAGTGAAAGTTGAAAAAGTGTCCAACAGTATACTGAAAATAGGGGCTCCAAAACCTACCACAATAGCGCTGGCGTCTGAAAAACTACGATATGTTACATAGCTGTTGTAGACGGAGTGAAGTGTGCTAAGTTCAAATATTTAAAAAATTTCATAACTAGAGTAGTTATTAAAATGCCAGTATACAAAATCTCAACGTAGTCAAAAATAATTAAGTATACATAACCAAAAAACTGCTGTGAGAAAACGTAATTTTATTAGTATGACTTTTTTTAAATAATTTTTAGTGATTTTTTATAAATATTTTTATTGTGATGATAGTTATAAAACGTTATAAAGTAACTGAACAATAATGGGAAAAACTTGTATTGTGAAAAGTTGCCCAAGTGGATGTAAACTAAAAACTATAAAAAATGGTTCGCCTCAACTTTTGTCCTTTTTCCGACCTACTGTATGTTGAGTAATTTATTTTCAGTTATTTATTTAATTTACGACAACCTGATTGAGAAATGGAATTTAAAATAATTCAATCCATGCAAAGCAAATATTCATATAGTATTTAACTTCTTGCTGGAGAAATACTCCATCTTATTCCAATTATATTTGGCGCTTTTTTTTTAAATTTACATTATGCTACCGCAGCGCCACCCTTATTGGACGCGTCTTTACGGACACTTTTCATACATAGAAATGGTTCTCCTTACCTCTACACTCCGCTACACTCCATAGTTGCCACGCTTCGCAGCGGATCAGCGACCGCAGATCGCAGTTTTTATTATTTTGATTTTGCATCGGGAAGGTGCTACTGCTCGTCTGCAGTTTCATTTCTCTCCGTCGCCCCTTACGACAGCCTCTGGACCATATGGGGTAGTGTACACTCTTAGGCTGCCACTACACGGTGAATGTAAAAGCATTGAAAATATATTTTACTAAAAACATTACCGGATAAGTATAACTAACTGACTGCTGTTTCTTGTAAGCTGCAATGGTTATTACATAAAATATATCTCGTAAGTCACTCGAGCTATGCTAGTAACGGCTGCATAGTGTAAAGCCAAAGCTTAAGATAAATCATGATTTACGATTTGCTACAAAATATTTTCGGAGCGTTCAACTGAGAAAATTTGTGACTCGAATACTATGACTTAACAGATAGTAGATAGCTTTATTTATTACACAAACTACGGTAACATAATGTCATATGTTGGTATTATATTTACTATATTATGCAAGGTTTATGTTGTGTTGGGTGAACGCATGTTAAAGGAAAACCTAAGCGAATATTTCATTTACAGCACAATGCCCTACAATAGATATCTCGTCTACGGACTACAATACATTCAGTGGAATGTAGATAAAAATATCTACTAACTTTATATATAGAATAAAAGCTGTAGTAAGAGTACCACTTTTTATTTAACTTATCTATTTCAAAGTCCACATCACTGTAATAATTATAACTTTTAACTAACTTTTAATCTATATTGAATAAAAAAGTTTCTGTTTCTGTTTAACAAAAAGTAATAACCGACTTCGAATTGCTAAAAAGGTAGTTATTTATTTGTTAACCTTAGGGGAAGAATTTTTTCTCCAAATATATACGAAATCACATTTGAAGTATAGCCTATTAATATTAATTAAAAAAAAAAAACATCAAATTTGGTTAACAATCTGCGAAGATATCAAAACAAAAAAAACTCTCGAATTGAGAACATCCTCCTTTTCGATGTTGGTTAATTTTTTTTGAAAAAGTGATAAAAATGCTAGATCCCTGTGAAACCTACGCGGTAGCTCATGGTTAGTGTAGAATTGGCATAAGCGAGTACATGGTTTACAGGTCTGGAAATAAACTTCCTGATTTTGAACCCCCCATCAAATTTAATGTGTGGCCCCTTGGAGTGAAACAGCCGTAGGTCATTGTTACCAATAATGTAACATACCTAGGTCACATTGTTGCGAATGATCTAAAAGATAACATAGATATGGAAAGAGAGCGCAGGACACTGTCGGTTAGGGCAAAGATCTTGGCTCGCTGATTTGCTCGATGCTCTACGTCTGTTAAGGTGATACTTTTCAAAGTCTCCTTTTACTCAAGCACTCTGTGGCTTAGCTATACCCAAAATCGTTTAATACCCTGCGTATACAATATAACAATACCTCCAGAGCATTGTTGGGGCTATCAAGATACTGCAGCGCTATCAGTATGTTAGCGTACTTAGGGGTTGACAGTTTCCCAACCATACTGCATAAAAAAACAGGCTCACTATTGAAGCGTGATCGTGACAGCCGCAACAATGTCCTGAAAGCCAACGCTGACAGTGGGGACTGTCCACTGCTAAATCACTCGTACAAAATTATTTATTAAGTACTAACATATACTCGTATGTGACATATTATAGTTGCAGCATAGATGGGGCAGCTCGATCGGAGAAAGAACACGCTCTCACAGAATATTTTAACTTACCGCTACGAAAAATCTATAAAATAGAATGCCTCTTTTCCAGTAAAAAGGGTCTCCGGTTCTCCACACTCACCATACGAAACACTGCAGTATTAAGCTGCTATTTTACGCTGGTATTCTGTGAGAGCGTGGTCCTTCCTTGGTCGAGCCGACCCATTCGTGCTACAACTATACCACCAATATAGCTGCAACATGGCTCTACCACGTATAAAACATACAATGAAAAAACAATACATATGAACGTGTATTGATATTGTTTTGATATTGGATAGCATTAAGAACAGCAAACAGATGTCACACTTCTTAACCCCACAAATGGTAAGTCACAAAAACCGTAGACTCCGTTTCCTGCATAGTGGCGGCATTCCATCGAAATCCTCAAAAGTTACAACGCATATTTACGTTGATTTTGATAGTGGATAGATGTAGATGTCTATAGCGATTGGTTTATAATCAGTTGGACTGTGTCATTGTTGTCCGTCCACCCTTACTGATTATATCATCATCATCATCATCATCATCATTACGGCCTTTCATAAGTCCACCGCTGAACATAGGTCTCCCCCAAGGAATGCCACAAAGCACGGTCCTGAGCCACCTGCATCCATCGACTTCCTGCATATCTTACCGTTAGGTCTTATCTTAGGTCGTCACTCCATCTAGTGGGGGGACGCCCTACACTTCGCCTGCCGGTACGAGGCTGCCACTCGAGAACCTTTCTTCCCCATCGGTTGTCGGTTCTTCGAGCTATATGGCCGGCCTACTGCCACTTCAGCTTACTAATCCGTTGGGCTATGTCGGTTACTCTGGTTATACTGCGGATATACTCATTTCTAAGTTTATCACGCAGAGAAACCCTGAGCATAGCCCTCTCCATAGCTCGCTGAGCGACCTTGAGCTTCCTCATACGGCCAGCAGTGAAGGACCACGTCTCAGATCTGTAAGTCATCACTGGCAACACGCACTGGTTGTACAATTTCGTTTCAAGGTATGTCTGACGAGAAGATGTGTCGTAGTTTCCCGAACGCTGCCCAGCCGAGTTGAATCCGTCGATTGACCTCTCGGTCGAAATTGGACTTACCTAATCGGACTATTTGTCCCAGGTAAACATACTCGTCAACAACTTCGAGCTTAGTGCTCCCAACAACTACCGGCATAGGTGTGACATGGACATTGAACATGATCTTTGTTTTGTCCATGTTCATCCTAAGACCTATTCGTTAGGAGACACTATTGAGGTCATTGAGCATGGTGCTTTGGTTCTCCAGCGATTCTGCCGTAAGGACTATATCGTCGGCAAATCGAAGGTGAGTGATATACTCGCCATTGATGTTAATACCGTATCTTTTCCAGTCCAGAAACTTGAAAACGTTTTCCAATGCAGTGGTCAAGAGTTTCGGGGATATAACATCACCCTGTCTTACACCTCTCTGCAATTGGATAGGTTTCGTACTCTGGTTCTGTACTCGGATAACCATCGTAGCTCTACTGTACAAACACTTAAGCCATTCAATATACCGACAGTCAACTTGGCACCGCTGAAGGGACTGCAGCACCGCCCAAATTTCGACGGAATCAAAGGCTTTCTCATAGTCCACATACGCCAGACATAGTGGCAAATTGTACTCTTCGGACTTCTGTACAATTTGCCGAAGGGTATGTATGTGGTCTATGGTGCTAAAGCCTTTTCGGAATCCAGCTTGTTCGGGAGGCTGGAAGTAGTCAAGTCTGCGCGCGAGACGATTCGTAATGACTCTCGAAAACAGCACGTATACGCGGCTCAGAAGAGAAATCGGTCTGTAGTTCTTCAAGAGAGCGTTGTCACCTTTCTTGAAGAACAAGACCACCGCACTTCTGCTCCACGCCTCTGGTGTAATGCCACCATGGAGGACGGAATTAAAGAGCTTCTGAAGGACTTCAACCGGTTATCCGCTGTAATTCCATCCTCGCCTGGGGCCTTGCCGTTTTTAAGGTGCTGGAGAGCCATTCTAATCTCGCTCAGACTGACTTCCAGGATATCATCGGAATAGTGTCGGATAAGAGTCGCTCTTGGATCATTACTCACATTTGCGTGTGGCTCCAAAGATGACGTGTACAGCTGCCCATAGAATCTCTCAATCTCACTCAAAATCTCAGGTGCCCCGGAAACGATGCTGCCACACTCGGTTTTCAACTTTGACAGTTGGCTCTTTCTGGCAGACAGATCTGTGGCAAAGACTTTGGAGCCTTGGTTCCGCTCGATCGCTTCTTCAATACAAGCTGTATTGAAGTTGCGTAGGTCCCACTGCATGCATTTGGAGATCTGTCTGTTCAGTTGCCTGTATGCTGTCAAATCTGTTGAAGAATGTAGCTTCATCTCCCGTCTAACAGCCATGAGATTGAG
The DNA here is from genome assembly GCA_963668995.1 of Parnassius mnemosyne. NCBI lineage: Eukaryota > Metazoa > Arthropoda > Insecta > Lepidoptera > Papilionidae > Parnassius > Parnassius mnemosyne. Next base: position 50,086,672 of record CAVLGL010000148.1, read on the forward strand.
AATGTGATCGGAGAGTTTTTGTGTCCTTCTGCGGCGGCTTTTGCAGAACTTAGCTCCGACCGCATGGACAGTTTCCACGAACTTGTCATTCATATCGTCTAATTCATTGCAGTCTTCTAGGCACTGAAAACGGTTTTCTAACTCGAGCTGAAAGGTTTCGGGACTTTGGAACAGAGCACAAGGGGGACGAAGCGTTGACTTCAATAGACGAGACCTCTCCAACTTAATGTTTAGGTTCAGTGTGCCTCTAACCATTCGGTGATCGCTACCAGTTTTCACCCTCGCGATCACGGAGACATCACTGAACAGTTGTCGTCTGGTCGTCAAAATGAAGTCAATCTCATTTTTTGTGGAACCATCGGGGCTTGACCAGGTCCACTTTCTGTGGGGCCGCTTCTGGAAGAAAGATTTCATCATAAAGAATCTTTCTTTCTCCATGAAGTCGGCCAGCTGCTGGCCCCTTGGGTTCCGTTGCCCTATTCCAAATTTCCCTACTTTCAGCTCACCGTTCTCTCTTGTGCCTAGTTTAGCATTGAAGTCTCCCATTAACACCGTATATTGGGTTTTGGAGGAATGCATGGCTCTAGAGATATCCTCATACATTTCTTCCACCTCCTCATCGCTGTGTGTCGAGTTTGGTGCGTAAACCTGTATGACCTTCAGCGAATACCGTTTGGTGATTCTGAGTATAAGGTACGTAACCCTCGTCGACACACTCTCAATCTTTAGAACGTTGTTAACGAGAGACTTGTGGACGATAAATCCGACACCTCCTTGGAACAGATGGTCGCCCTCCCGATGATAGAGTAAGTTGCCGGATTCGAGGATTACCGTGTCCCCCCCCCCCTATCTTCAGACTTCGGACAATCCTATAATTGCCAGCGTAAATTGTCTATCTCTTCTTCCAGCTCCACGATCTTCTCGTCAGTCCTCAGGGTGCGTGCATTGTATGTTGCCAGGTCGTGTCGTCTTAGGTGGCAACCGAACCTCCACCGAAGATTCTTAGCACACCCTGCCCCGCCGTTACCATGGTTGCCACCGTAGCCAGGAATAGCGGGGCCACTGAGGACTGGGGGCCGTTTCTTTGTTACTCTCATAGGGGGGTATTTGCCATAGTTGCTACGCTTGGCGAGCGGGTTGGCAACCGCAGTTTTTTTTATTGTAAGTTTGTTGTTATCAGGAAGATGCTGCTTCCCATCTCCTGCCTGTTTCCCGTTGTCTCCTTTTACGACACCCACGGAAAGATATGGGGTAGTGGATATTCTTAACCGCCACTACACGGCGACTGATTGTATATCTATCATAATTCCATTGCTGAACATAGGCCTCCCCCATAGACTGAAGGCATATTTGCCACAGTTGTCACATTTGGCAACACATTAGGAAGACAATTCTGCCCATCTCCAAGTTTGCTTCCCGCTGTCGCCTCTTACGACAGCCATGAGTCGATACAGAACAATGGATATTCTGACTCTGCCAGCGCACGGTGACTTGTCAGCTTCTGACTGCCTCGTCGGTCGAGTGGCCGTATACGCGGTTGCTTATCATGAGGTCCCGGGTTCGAAATGGGGACAACACAAAAGAAATTCTCAGTTGCAGCCCGGAGTCAGGAAGTTGGCGGTGTTGGTCCTGCACCTGATATTACTGCGATCGCGTCGGATTACCGTCCCATCGGACTATGAGAGTGCGGATATAGAGAATGCACCAGCGCATTCTCTCTGACACAATAAGCGTGTCCTACGGAAATGTCTAGTATTCGTTTAGATTGACCGTCGTGACCTCAATTCGGTCTGGTAGACATTATTATTATTATTACTTGCCACCCTAACTTTTAAAAAATGGAAAGCACCTGACGACCTTAGTAATCATAAATTAAAAAAGGGTACCCAGACACTGAGTGAAGCTTTATTGTATGAATATTGAAGTTAGAAAGAGACAACAAGCGCAAAAAAGGCGTTGTATGGTATACGTGTAGTGACGAAGAGTTTGTGAATCACATTGGGCATATTATAAGAACCGGCGTAGGTGCGTTATTCTTCTGGAATGAGTTATATATTTGGCTGAATTTCTTAAAAAGAGTTTATTCCATACTGTACTATACCATTCAACTCGTTTCTTATATATCGCATAATTAATGTAAATGACTTCGTTCTCGCGTGGTAGAGTATACAAGCAACATAGAATATTCAAAACATCGTAAATTTATTTTAAGCAGTCTAATGTAAGTTACCATTATTAATTGCAATTTAGTTAACTAGAAATAGCCGTGTGGTGTTATAATCCCGTGGGTGTCGTAAGAGGCGACACGACTGAGGTAAAGTGAAACAGGAGATGGATAGCAATATCTTCCTGATAACAACAGAATAATAATATAAATATTTCAATTGTTAGCCCGTAGCTGATTGTGGTAAACATCTGACGGCTCCGTATCGACAGCTCTGTGTCGAACTGGCTTAGCAGTGTTAGCACCAACAGCTTAGAAGTGGCTTAACAAGTAAGTTATTTATGATGGAACAACTCCGATACTGTTGATAAAAATAGCGTTAGACAGGGTTCTCACCTCTCCACTAATGAATCCGCCTGCCCTACGTGACAGGGGTATGAATACTCGTGTATGACTTAAATACGCTGAATAATAAAAAAAAATAGAATATAATATTATTTTTATTAAAATATAGATTACAGTTTATACTTAACATAAGTCATTAATACTTTTACCACGGATTAGGAAACTGAATGCTGAAAATGGGAAACTTGTGTTCTAAGAAGAACCGGCAAGAAACCCAGCACGATATTTGAAGAAAAATATTATCATATTTATCGTGGTATAGGCATGCGAAAGTTATATTATAGTTGTAGCACGAATGGATCGATTCGACTAGTGAAGGACCACGTTCTCATAGAGTTCTCATAGGGTAGTAACCATACCAACGGGAAATATCACCAGAACAGTCAGTGTAGGGGACCGGAGAAACTTTACTGGAAACGAGGCATTCCGTCTTAGTCCTCTGAGGTGACAACGCATCTGCATTTTAATTTTTCTTTTAAGATAAATGTAGATGTGTTGCTAACTGGTAACATTCATTGCTATGCGGATGACAGCACTGCTGATGCTCTATACACCGGCCGTGCCAATATTTCTCGGGAAAACGTCGCTGAGTACCAGAAAAAACTTGTGTCTGAAGTCGAGTCTTTGCTGAACAATGTCTCGGGTTGGGGGCGACTAAATCTAGTCCAATTTAATCCTCAGAAGACACAAGTTTGCGCGTTTACCGCTAAAAAGAACCCCTTTGTCGTATCTCCTCAGTTTCAAGGCACTCCCCTTCTTGCCTCAGCCAGTATCGGTATCCTCGGAGTCGACATATCGAGTGACGTGCAGTTTCGTGGTCACTTGGAAGGGAAGGCCAAATTGGCCTCTAAAAAGCTTGGCGTGCTCAGCAGAGCGGGACAGTATTTCATGCCGGCACACCGCCTGCTACTTTACAAGGCGCAAGTTTGGCCTCACATGGAATACTGTTCCCATCTCTGGGCAGGGGCTCCCCAGTGCCAGCTCCTTCCACTTGACCGCATCCAACGCAGAGCGGCTCGAATTGTCGACGACCGAGCCCTTTCCGATCGGCTCGATTTATTGGCACTGCGAAGAGATGTTGCATCCCTTTGCATTTTCTTTCGCATCTACCATGGGGAGTGCTCTGAGGAATTGTTCGGATTAATCCCAGCCGCCAAATTTCACGAACGCACATCGCGGCAGAACTCCCGATACCATCCACACCATCTGGATGATTGGCGGTCCACCACTGTGCGATTTAGAAGATGTTTTCTGCCTCGCACGACCTCCTTGTGGAATCGATTACCATCAGCGATTTTTCCGGACCGATACGACTTAGGGACCTTCAAGAAAAGAGCGTACTCCTTTTTAAAAGGCCGGCAACGCATCTGCGATTCCCCTGGTGTTGCAGTTGTTCATGGGCAGCGGTAGTCACTTACCATCAGGTGAGCCGCATGCTCGTTTGCCCCCTCCCCTATAAAAAAAAATGTGTATAGGCTTTAGCAGCCATTTGCCGTCAGGTGGACTATGTCATCATTCATCATCATCATTACAGCCTTTCACAAGTCCACTGCTGAACATAGGCCTCCCCCAAAGAATGCCACAAAGCACGGTCCTGAGCCACCTGCATCCATCGACTTCCTGCATATTTTACCAGGTCGTCACTCCATCTAGTGGGGGGATGCCCTACACTTCGCCTGACGGTACGAGGCTGCCACTCGAGAACCTTTCTTCCCCATCGATTGTCGGTTCTTCGAGCTATATGGCCGGCCCATTGCCACTTCAGCTTACTAATCCGTTGTGCTATGTCGGTCACTCTGGTTCTACTACAGATATCCTCATTTCTGAGTTTATCACGCAGAGAAACTCCGAGCATAGCCCTCTCCATAGCTCGCTGAGCTCGCTTCCTCATCCGGCCAGCAGTGAAGGACCACGTCTCAGTTCCGTATGTCATCACTGGCAACACGCACTGGGTGTACAGTCTCGTTTTCAAGTTTTGAGGTATACCTGCGTAATTTCCCGAACGCTGCCCAACCGAGTTGAATCCGTCGATTGACCTCTCGGTCGAAGTTGGACTTACCTAGTCGGACTATTTGTCCCAGGTAAACATAGTCGTCAACAACTTCGAACTTAGTGTTCCCAACAACTACCGGCATAGGTGTGACATGGACATTAAACATGATCTTTGTTTTGTCCATGTTCATCTTAAGACCTATCCGCTGGGAAACACTATTGAGGTCATTGAGCATAGTGCTTAGGTCCTCCAGCGATTCTGCCATAAGGACAATATCGTCGGCAAATCGAAGGTGAGTGATGTACTCGCCATTGATGTTGATACCGTATCCTTTCCAGTCCAGAAGCTTGAAAACGTCTTCCAATGCAGCGGTGAAGAGTTTCGGGGATATAACGTCACCCTGTCTTACACCTCTCTGCAATTGGATAGGTTTCGTACTCTGGTTCTGTACTCGGATAGCCATCGTAGCCCTACTGTACAAGCACTTCAACACTTCGATATACCGACAGTCAACTTGGCACCGCTGAAGGGACTGCAGCACCGCCCAAATTTCGACGGAATCAAAGGCTTTCTCATAGTCCACATACGCCAGACATAGTGGCAAATTGTACTCTTCGGACTTCTGTACAATTTGCCGAAGGGTATGTATGTGGTCTGTGGTGCTAAAGCCTTTTCGAAAACCGGCTTGTTCGGGAGGCTGGAAGTCATCAAGTCTGCGCGCGAGACGATTCGTAATGACTCTCGAAAACAGCACGTAGACGCGGCTCAGAAGGGAAATCGGTCTGTAGTCCTTCAAGAGAGCGTTGTCGCATTTCTTGAAGAACAAGACCACCGCACTTCTGCTCCACGCCTCCGGTGTAATGCCACCATGGAGGACGGAATTAAAGAGCTTCTGAAGGACTTGAAGTACCGGTTTTCCACCTGCTTTCAGAAGCTCCGCTGTAATTCCATCCTCGCCTGGTGTCTTGCCGTTTTTAAGGTGCTGGAGAGCCATTCTAATCTCGCTCAGACTGACGTCCGGGAAATCATCGGAATAATGTCGGATAAGACTCGCTCTTGGATCGTTACGCACACTTGCGTGCGGCTCCAACGATGACGTGTACAGCTGCCCATAGAACCTCTTAATCTCACTCAAAATGTCAGGTGCCCCGGAAGCGATGCTGCCACATTCGGTCTTCAGCTTTGACAGTTGGCTCTTTCTGGCAGACAAATCTCTGGCAAAGACTTTGGAGCCTTGGTTCCGCTCGATCGCTTCTTCAATACGAGCTGTATTGTAGTTGCGCAAGTCCCGCCGCATGCACTTGGAGATCTGTCTGTTCAGTTGCCTGTATGCTGTCAAATCTGTTGAAGAATGTAGCTTCATCTCCCGTCTAACAGCCATGAGATTAAGAGTGTGATCGGAGAGTTTTTGTGTTCTTCTGCGGCGGGTCTTGCAGAACTTAGCTCCGACCGCATGGATAGTTTCCACGAGCTTGTCATTCAAATCGTCCACTTCATTGCAGTCTTCTAGGCACTGAAAACGGTTTTGTACCTCGAGCTGAAAGGTTTCGGGACTTTGGATTAGAGCACGAGGGGGACGGAGCGTTGACTTCATTAGACGAGACCTCTCCAACTTAACGTTTAGGTTCAGTGTGCCTCTAACCATTCGGTGACGCTGCCGCTTTTCACCCTCGCGATCACTGAGACATCACTGAACAGTTGTCGTCTGGTCGTCATAATGAAGTCAATCTAATTTTTGTCGAACCGTCGGAGCTCGACCAGGTTCACTTCCTGTGGGGCCGCTTCAGGAAGAAAGAGTACATCATAAAGAGTCCCTCTTTCTCCATGAAGTCGGCCAGCTGCTGGCCCCTTGGGTTCCGTTGCCCTATTACAAATTTTCCCACTTTCAGCTCACCGTTCTCTCTTGTGCCTAGTTTTGCATTGAAGTCTCCCATTAACACCGTATATTGGGTTTTGGAGGAATGCATGGCTCTAGAGATATCCTCATACATTTCCTCCACCTCCTGATCGGGGTGTGCCGAGGTTGGTGCGTAAACCTGTATGACCTTCAGCGAATACCGTTTGGTGATTCTGAGTATAAGGTACGCAACCCTCGTCGACACACTCTCAATCTTTACAACGTTGTTAACGAGAGACTTGTGGACGATAAATCCGACACCTCCTTGGGACAGATGGTCGCCCTCCCGGTAATATAGCAAGTTGCCGGATTCGAGGATTACCGTGTTCTCCCCATCCCTTCGGACTTCGGATAATCCTATAATATGCCAGCCATCTCCTGCCTGTATCCCTTTGTTGCCTTTTACGACACCCACGGGAAGATATGGGGTAGTGGATATTCTTAACCGCCACTACACGGCTATGTGCTCGTTTATTATCCTTATTCTATAAAAAGTGCTGTAATTTTAAGAAATCAAAAGCGCAAGTGGAACATACCAAATCTGTGTTACTTATGTGTGTAACTTAATCGCACGGAAATGTTCACAATTTTTTCTCGTGGTCCCAAACAACCTGCTTTGTAAATTTCTTCTCTGCATTATATTCCGTCCGAGGTAAAATGGAATGTTTTATTTATGGTTATAATGCCTTTCATTATACCGTCTTGTTTTTCTGCCTTTGCTCACTTTTTTAGATAATTAGAAGTATATACGAGAGTAGTCGTCGTAGTCTGAAGTCGGGCATAGGCTGGCTTTAAAGTATTTTAGCCGACTTCAAAAGCACTATGAGAATGTCAATTGGAGTGTATTTTTTTTGTATGATACTAGATGTCTTTATCGATTGTGAACCGATATTATTGATACCTATTTTATTTTTATTTTATTTTTTAATTTATTCAAAATGTAAGAAACAAACTGATACACAAAGTGATTTTTTAGCCCTACAGCAGAAGCCACATAAGGTTTAATTGCTGTGGTCTGTTAACTATAAACTATTATTGATAATAATGGTAGATTTATATATTTGTTAACCAATCAGTTAATCACTAAGTATATTAATAAATATGTTTTGAGATAAATCAGGTATAAACATATCAGATCATGCAATTTACAGTAATTATGTTATCATCTAATACACTATTAATATATTTTTTTTATAGGATAGGGTGACAAACAAGCACACAGTCCACCTGATGGTAAGTGGTTGCTGTGGCCCATAGACATTTACATCTATTTTCGATTAGGAATCAAAATGCTGATGCGTTGTCACCCGTGAGTGCTTAGATGGAATGCCTCATTTCCAGTAAAAAGGGTCTCCGGTTCTCTACACTCACCATACGAAACACAGCAGAGTTAAGCTGTTATTTTACGCTGGTATTCTGTGAGAGCGTGGTCCTTCCCCGGTTGAGCCGACCCATTCGTGCTACAACCATAATATAGATACAGCATGGCTCTACCACATATAAAACATACATACTAACCTTTAATAATACAACATACACATAACATACCATACCGACCATCGAGTCTTTAGTGTTCTTTTAGCTAATTTTACTTTATTTAAAAAAAATTATAATATTTTTTACTTTATTTAAAAAATTGAGTGGAAGTTCATTGAGTAAACAGGGGCATGTATTAATATTATAAATAAATATTTTTGTATGCAGAAAGCTTAAATTTCGGTTACCTGTTCAACTTACGTAGGGTTTTAGGTCTACTATATTTTTTTTAATTTACTCAACAGTTCTCACTCTTCACATAGGACTGCCAATTTAATTTCTTACAATATTTAACATTTAATGTTTTACAATATTTATACAATTTTGAATCATCATGTCTGTGTAGTTGCAAAACAAAGTTAGGAACTGTTGCTTTAAAGATTTTTAGTTGTATTTTATTAATTTTTGGTTTGGTTTGGTAAGAAATCTTATGCTTAAATTATTGTAGTATATGTATTGTTAAATTACAAAGTATTGCTCTAACTTTGTTACAAATGTGTATAACATGTGGTCTTCAGTTACTATCTATTATTAGGTCTAAATACATAATATGCTGATCAACCATTTCCACGAGGTTACAGTTGCATTTAATGTTTTGATGATGCAGACAGCTGTGTTCATGTGCAATGATAGTTGGTGGTGTATCATATTTTATGTCGCTAGAGTGTATATGCATTAGTTTAATTGAACAGTGGTAGAGCCAGGCGGCAGCTTTTGCTGTCGCACGGATGGGCCGGCTCGAACCGGGGTAGTACCACGACCCCACAGAATACCAGCGTGAAGTAGAGGTTTACCTCTGCGTTTCGCTTGGTGAGTGCAGGTGGCCGGAGGCCCTTTTTACTGGAAATGAGGCATTCCATCCTAGTCCTTACGGATGAAAACGCATCTGCATTTTGATTTATAATAGAGGATAGCTGTAGATGTCTATCGGCCCAGCAACCACTTACCATGGACTGTGTGCTCGTTTTTCACCTTTATACTATAAAAAAAAGTTTAATTTTTTGAGTATTGATTACAAGCCCAACATCATGTGCCCATTGCATAACTGATCATAGTTATGTTGCATCAATTCTTGTGCTTTACATAGGTTGTTGTGTGCGGCTATCAGACATGTGTCGTCTGCAAACTGGTAAATGGAGCAATCTTTAAAGATATTACACATATCATTGACATATAACAAGTATTCAGATGCACCAATAATGGAGCCCTGGGCTGTACCCTGAGTAGTAGATATTTTATTACTATATTCACCTGCGACCTTTACTACTGTATGACGGTTTGTGTGATAGGTTTTGAACCAATTCAGGGCCAAACCCTGAATTCCGTATTGTTCTAATTTTGTAAAAGTATATTATAATTTAAAACATCAAATGCCTTACTAAAATTAATAAAGGTAACAATAACATCTCTCCTCTCATTTAGGTGCAAGTTAACTTCGTTATGGTCCGGGAGCTCATGACGCATTTATCATGAAGTGTTTGATGACTCATGAAAATTTGTTGAAAAGCATCAGTCCACTCAAAATTGTAGGTATATGACTGTTTGCCTGGCGTACCTGGGTACACCTGGTACTGCGCATACAGGTAAATCGCAATAATATTTGCCAAAAAAAAGAGTTTGATTCAAATAATAATAATGACTATCCGTTAGCTAACTTGATAGAGAATTAAGAAAAAAAAATGCCACTTCTGAAGGAGTTGACATAGGGGCAGGCTATCATAAAGTTGTATTTGCAAAAATTCTAAAAAAAGTGCTTGACTTAATCTGCCATTTTACACCGTGTTTATTATGTATAATAAAAAGAAATAAATAGCATTAATGTGATTAAATTTACTTATGTAAGAAAGGTTGTTTTTTATCCATCTTTTTGTAAATTTGACGTGATAGATATCTTTTTGCAGTAAAAAAACTGAACAATTTGGCATTTTTGGAGGCCGTTGATTCAGCAGCGCAATGCATATACTCGTATATGCGCTTAAGTATGGCTACTCCCCTGGGTATTAAAAATCTTATTTTAGAACTGTAAGACAGTGAAAAACAAATGACACATTTTAAATTTATAAAATCCATCCCTGTCATTGTACAGTAGAAGAGAAAGGAAAGCGTTAGCTAATTAAGTTGAAATTTTTAAATCCGGTTACTGATAAAATAATTTTAAATATGGAAACTCTCAAATATTGTACCGCGTATAATTCAATAAACGAATTAGTAACGTTGTTAACGTATTCGAAGCCAGTAGGCTTTAATTTATTACATTTGCTGTGCTGGATTGATAAAAACATAAATTGGTTTAAAAAAACTTTTAGCATTAGTGATAAAAATATTTAAAACTGGATTATTTGTATAAATGGAAAGTGTTTATATATTTATTTATTTTAGGAAGGCTTACAGACTAATATCTTCGTATCTTTACAAAATGATCGGAATTACGAATCACAAGTGTGTTATTTTCATACATAGGTATTATTTTCATCTCACTTTATGCTAACTTGAAGTATTCCAGGGTTTGCTGAAACTATTCACAAAAAGTTACCAAATACCGATTACAAAAACAAACATATATTTTACCCTGACCTGAGACAAAGAAGCTGGCCGTTGAGTGATGCTAGTCGCAGCTGTGAGCAAAAACTCTCTATTCTTCAGTTTTCTTACAGATTTCGAACTAGTAGAAAATATATCTAATACATTATGAACACCGAATATTGAAAGATCTGAAAATAGAGATAGCGTGTGTGCAACACGCACTTGGAGGATTTCATCATCACCTTTACAGCTCTACACAAGTCCACTGTTGAAATGCTACAAAGCATGGTCCTGAGCCAACTGCATCCATCGAATTACTGCATCTCTTCACTCCTGTCATCACTCAATCTCGAACGGGGCCACCCTACACTTCACCTACCGGTACGAGGGCGCTACTCGAAAACCTTTCCATCCCATCCGTTATCGATTCTTCGAGCCATATGGCCAGCCCATTTCCACTTCAGCTAGCTAATCCATTGGTCTGTTTCGATTACTCTGGTTATACTGCGGATATCCTCCTTTCTGAGTTTATCACGCAGAGAAACCCCGATCATTGCCCTCTTCATAGCACGCTGAGCGAGCTTGAACTTCCTCATACGGCCCGCAATAAAGGACCACGTCTCAGATTCATAAGTCATCACTAGCAACATGCACTGGCTGTACAATCTAGTTTTCAAAGTTTGAGGTATACGTGACGAGAAGATGTGTCGTTATATCCCGAACGCTGCCCAGCGAGTTCGGATCCGTCGATTGACTTTTTGGTCAAAGTTGCGCTTACCTAGTTGGACTATTTATACCAGGTAAACATACTCGTCAAGAACTTCATAAGGACGTTACATATGACTTTTGTTTTGTCCATGTTTGCACTATTAAGGAGCATAGTGCTTAGATCCTCCAGCGATTCGGCCATCACCTTCAGCCATAATGCATATAACATCGGTAATTCGAAGGTAAGTGATGTACTCGCCATTGATGTTAATACCGTATCCTTTCTAGTCCAGTAGCTTAAAAACATCTTTCAATGCAGCGGTGAAGAGTTTCGATGTTATAACGTCGTCGTAGCCCTACTGTTCACACACTTCAGCAGTTTGATGTACTTGGAGGATTTAGGGATAAGTAAATATAAAAAAAAAACTATGAAGCAGTTAATTATTGTATGATCAATTGTTGATATATGTTGTAATTAGTTATTTGCATTAATTGTGCTTCGGAAGGGATTTCAAGCTCAACGATAGATGGCGCTGTACTGATAACATTTTATAAATCTTGGTATTGACATCTATCGTAGTTGTAAATGATTTTTAAACTAATTATTATTGACTTTGATTTGGTTAATGAGTTTATTATATTCATTCTCAAATAATTAAATAATATAGAAAGGCTTTATAAGGTTTTTACCAATTTGTCATTTTTTAATAAAAGTCGAAAATGAAGCAGGCATTAGTAACCACATTTGGAATCATATATACCTATCCCTAATTAGATCTCTTGTTGCAACTGTAAGCAAACTCGTTAAACTAACACAAACTTCTGTGTTATGTATTCAGCTAGTGTACTAACAATACGGAGCTGAACATTGAAGTCAATTATACTACGTACTAGAAGAGACCCCGAAACTTGAGTGTTTGCAAGTTTGCAACACGCGTTAGAGCCCACGGCCTCAAAATTAATTAGCCCGTGTCTTAAAAAATCGGAATGTGGCTGTGCCGTGGACACGGAAGTATTTCACGTGAAAACGTGTACGAAACGAAACGCCCCCCCCCCTCCTTCCTCCCCGCCTCGCGCGATTGACACAGTCTTCACTGAAAGTAACGATTTCTTTGAGCTTTAGCTACCGAGTGGTGTGATTAAATTTTGGATGTAGCTGATAGATATCTCGCTGCAACACCAAACTCTACGCCCCGATTTTATTTTCATCAATTTTCTGAACTGCCTCATGGAAGCAAATTTAAAAACGTATATTCACGTCAAAAGGTATTTTGTGCCTCCGACCACGCGGTCCACACTGCCGCTAGCAAATAATAATACAATGTGTTAAGCACAACACAAACACAGCAGGTGACAAGCAAACAGGGCTTTTGCCCGCGAGCGTGTCACTCTACTGAACAGCGTGGAAGCTGTAGATATAATTGTTTTTAACTTTTAAAACAACTGGAAAGGTATGAAACATTTCATTCATTTCATACACATACAAAAATAAAATATTTAAAGTAAACTGGACCCAGGCCTTCTCTCATTTCCGAAAGGGATTTTGGAGTACAATTTTTTTTTATTCTACCCTATAAGATGGAAAATAGAGGAAGAAGTTATCCATGTAACTATTTGAACAATTTGCGCGACGTTTTATTCAAAAATAAATCTTTAAATAAAAAGTATATGCCGACGTCAAGGAAATTTCCACATAAAATTTATTATTTCTATACACTTTTTCTTACCACTGACTTCTGAAAATGTATGTCATTATGTGACAATTATTTTATCGAAAGTTAACTTTTCGTTGTTCTTTCATATCAGATTTTTCTTTTTAATAAAGTCTAATTTTCTTAAGTATCCCTAAATAATAAAACCTCACTTTTAAAATTAAATAAACTTTTAAATCAGCCTCTGGTTTAAAGTCTGTTGAAAATAATTTGTATATTTGCATTGATATTAGAAATGTATTTTATCTTATTTTTAGTTACTGTTGCCTGGTGTTCTAAAATCTTTACTACGCGGTGGCTATTCCGTATATGTTTAAAATAAATCCTTAAGAATATAGATAAGTAAGTTATGCTTATGTATACTGTACGGCTGACGCCGTTAGCAGTTCGCTTCGTTTGCTATACCATTTGAATGTGCTCGAATCGCACAGCTACAGACGATGTCCGATAAGCACGTGCCAACTGAGCGCTGACAACTCTACACTTCTTAGTTAAGCTTGCATTTTTTAGTTCTTTTAATGTCTCTCTATTAATACTTATATATATTTTCTTGTATATTAAAATAGGAAAGCAATGATTTTGTATTAATTTTCAGTCATATCACAAAACTATCGTACACCTACATTAATACGTTTTTATTTTATCTTCGCCTGTATAAATGTTTGTATGTATGCATCACAAATCTAAAGTAGTAATGTATGTTGATGTATATGATATAAACGTATTAAAATTTTTGTAATATTTGAAGTCAATTTGTTTCTAATTTCTTTTCTTGTTTATAAAACCTAAAGATATCGTTCTTTTTGTTTCAATTTTCATTGATTATTTCACAAAAATAAAGATATTTTAAAAGCTTTTAATTTTTATTGTAGCTATCTAGTATTCTCTGTACGTACAATTAAGAACCGATATCAATACAATAACTTCGTAATTATGACAAAACTTTTTTTTAATATAGAATCAGGGTGACAAGCGAGCACACAGTCCACCCGATGGTAAGTGGATGCTGCAGCTTAGAGACATCTTCATCTACCTTCCATTAAGTATCAAAATAGAGATGCGTTCTCGTATCCAGTAAAAAAGGAGTCTCCGGTTCTATGCAGTTACCATACGAAACACGGAAATCTTCTTCTGTTACATGCTGGTATTATATGACAACGTGATCATAACCCAATCGAGCCTACCTACACTGCAACCCTAATATAGCTGTTGCAGAGCCATGCTTATCCAGTTAAAACACTTTAAGTTAAAAAAAGTTTTGTTACTAAATATTTAAAATAATAACTTATATATAATCCTTGAAAATATATTATGTCCCTTTAACCATCGCTAGATAAATCAATCACAGTGTAGATGAAACTTTCAATAAATGCGTTCAGCCATTTCAATCTAGCTTTCGTAAAAACCGTTTCATTCATGAATAATCAATTGGGTTTCCATTCATTTGAATGCACCACGACAGCCTATACAAAAGTAAGTATAGCAGTAAATATATTTTTCAGTCGCCTTTTATTCCATTTCAGAGTGGAATTTAATAAAGTTTTCGATAACCATTTTAAAAATTTGTATGTATTATTAAGTGGCGAAGCTTTCGAAGTCACTTATTGATTTCACGATGTCTGTCAGTCTGTCCGTCTGTCCGTCTGTCCGTCTGTCCCACGATTATCTCGAGAACGGTTTTGAATTTTCAAATTCTGTTTTCAGCAATCGATTACTGATCACCCAGGCATCTGAACCTCCTATTTTGAAACTGATTGCTCAACGGCAACCGTTAGAAACCGCTACAAAGCTGATTGCTTCGCCACTTTGCTATGCTGTTAGCTTGCTAGGTTTATTTTCTTTATTTATTTTTATATTTTAGGTAATATAATGTCATATGTTGGTATTATATTTACTATATTATGCGAGGTTTATGTTGTGTTGGGTGAACGCATGTTAAAGGAAAACCTAAGCGAATATTTCATTCACAGCACAATGCCCTACAATAGATATCACGTCTACGGACTACAATACATTCAGTGGAATGTAGATAAAAATATCTACTAACCTTATATATAGAATAAAAGCTGTAGTAAGAGTACCACTTTTTATTTAACTTATCTATTTCAAAGTCCACATCACTGTAATAATTATAACTTTTAACTAACTTTTAATCTATATTGAATAAAAAAGTTTCTGTTTCTGTTAAACAAAAAGAAATAACCGACTTCGAATTGCTAAAAGGGAAGTTATTTATTTGTTAACCTTAGGGGAAGAATTTGTTCTCCAAATATATACGAAATCACTCTTGAAGTATAGCCGGTTAATATTAATTTAAAAAAAAATCATCAAATTTGGTTAACAATCTGCGAAGATATTAAAACAAAAGAAAATCTATCGAATTGAGAACATCCTCCTTTTTGAATTTGGTTAATTTTTTTTTATAAAGTGATACCAATGATAGATCCCTGTGAAACCTACGCGGTAGCTCAGGGTTAGTGTAGAATTGGCATAAGCGAGTACATGGTTTACAGGTCTGGAAATAAACTTCCTGATTTTGAACCCCCCATCAAATTACATGGGTCGCCCCTTGGAGTGAAACGGCCGTAGGTCACATTGTTACGAATATTGTAACATACCTAGGTCACATTGTTGCGAATGACCTAAAATATAATATAGATATGGAAAGAGAGCGCAGGACACTGTCGGTTAGGGCAAAGATCTTGGCTCGCTGATTTGCTCGATGCTCTACGTCTGTTAAGGTGACACTTTTCAAAGTATCCTTTAACTCAAGCACTCTGTGGCTTAGCTATACCCAAAATCGTTTTACACCCTGCGTATACAATATAACAATACCTCCAGAGCATTGTTCGGGCTATCAAGATACTGCAGCGCTATTAGTATGGTAGCGTACTCAGGGGTTGACAGTTTCCCAACCATACTGCATAAAAAAAACAGGCTCACTATTGAAGCGTGATGAAAAAAATAAAACCCCAAGCTAATGTAGATGATATGAAAAAGAAATGAACACCCTAAGATCCAACTATCGCCGTGATTAAAAAAATGTGAATTCGAAAAGGTCAGGAGCTGGAGCAGAAGAAGTTTATGTTCCGAAAAGCTGGATATTTGAATACCTCTTCTCCTGTGTCTATTACGTCATTCAGTAAATTTAAGTGTGTGTAGACTTCTCTTTTCATTAGCCACTTTTTACACCATCGCTTTATATTCCTACGATTCCTCAAAGATAGAGCCAGTACTATAGAAACACAAACTTTTGTCTTGTTAAAATCCATACCTAATGTGTATGCGTGTTATCGCGTAGAAGTTTACGGTTGGACTGATCGTCAGTCTGATATACTGTTTAATACCGCTCGTCAATCCATCATTCAGCCATCAGTCTTAGATACGTGATCAAGGTCACACAGATTGAACTGACGCCAAACTTAACGTGTAACATACGGGACGATATGGGGTAGTGGATAGGTTTTTTATAGGATAAAGGTGACAAACGAGCACGCAGTAAGTGGTTGCTGTGGCCCATAGACATCTACATCTAATTTCGTTTGCGAATTAAAATGCAGATGCGTTGTGAGCCGTGAGAACTAAGACAGAATGTCTCTTTTCCAGTAAAACAGGTCTCCAGTTCTCTACACTCACCATACGAAACACAGCAGCATTAAGCTGCTATTTTACGCTGGTATTCTGTGAGAGCGTGGCTTTTCCTCGGTCGAGCCGACCCATTCGTGCTACAACAATGCTATTAATATAGCTGCAACATGGCCCTACCATGTAAAAAAATATAATTTTAGTTTTCATTACTTAATTTATTTTTAGTTTTTAATAAAAGGATAAAACTTTTTTAAGTTAATGATTGAAGTACAAAACTATTTAACAAAAAAAAAGAATCACCTAAATCGATTTACAATTAACGAAGATATCGCTTAAAATACATAAAAAAAAAACAAAAAGAAACATATCGTCGAACAGTTTTGAATTGTGTTAAATTGAGGTGATCGTTACCACGCTGTTACTAGATGTTTTAATACTAATGGTATAAACAAATACATTGTATATTAATTAAAGATATCTAAAAAAAAAGTCCCGCTAATTTTCTTGTCTTTTTCTACCGACTTCAAAAAGGAGACGGTACTTAATTCGCCTGTATGTTTTTTTATGTGTATCACCTCATAACTTTTTACTGGTTGAACCGATTTCGATGATTCTTTTTTTTTATTTGAATGCTATTGCTTCAAATGTGGTCTCATTTAAATCGGTCAAGGTCTGATTTAATGTTTTTGAGTTATTCTTCATAATTTATATTGAAGTCGGTTGTACAAAATTTTTAATTTTAAATTATTTTCGGAAACAGTGGTAAAGCTTAAATGACTTTCAATAAGTATTCGTGTAATCTACATTGAATAAAAATGATTCTATTCTATTCAATGTAAACCTTTTTTTAAGTTATCTAAAAACTATTTGTTCATCGACAAACTCTATCATCTCATACAAATAATGTATGATAAAAGAAAACTAATATGATCTTGGATACATCCAACTACATATTTTGAATACATACTTTGAATAACATACAAAAGGCCATCCGTTAGTATATCGATATACTGAGTGATGTTCGTATAGACCACGTCGAGCAGGGACCTATTATTACAGGAGATTGGATCCAATCGCCTCGAGACGAGCTCGATATAAACGACACAATATTGCCTGGATATAACACACGTTATAAGCTAACTCGTATATATGTACGTTCATTTATATTTCTTGATGACAAATAGTATCAAAGTTTGTATATCTATACAAATAAATAAAATTGAAGTTTACTAAATGCATATGTAAGTATATACGGTACTAATAACAAAAATAAAATTTTTAAAGTTTTTGTCTGTCTGTCTGTCTGTCCGTCTATCTGTCTGTTTTTTTCGGCTAATCTCGAAAACAGCTATTCTCGATTAAAAATCAAAATTGAGACACTTTGTCACTCCTGAAGACTAAGACTCTCTTGTTTAGGTCTCCGGTTCTCTACACTCACCATACGAAACACAGCAACAATAAGCTGCTATTTTATGCCGTTATTGCGTGAGAGCGTGGTCCTTCTGAAAAAAAAAGTGGTGGAAAAAAGGTTCTCTACCTCATACCGCTAGGTGAAATGTAGGGTGAACCTCCACTAGATGGAGTGACGACCTGGTAAGACATGCAGGAAGTCGATGTATGCAGGTGGCCCAGGACCGTGCTTTGTGGCATTCCTTCAGGGAGGCCAATGTTCAGCAGTGGACTTGTGAAGGGCTGTACTGATGATTATGATGTGGTCCTTCTCCGGCCGAGCTGACACATTAGTGCTACAATCATTATATAACTGCATAATGGCTCTTCGACGTATAAAATCCACGTATATCCAAACCACAAAGTTTCCAATGCATCTATAGCCAATTTGCTTCAAGCTGGTTGCAGAGTTGGTATGCAGTAACCGCTTACCATCAGGTGGATTGTAGCTCGTTTATCTACTTCATCATCATCATTACAACCTTGGAAATCTGAATATAGATATTCCGCAGTGACCACTTTTTGTATTAAGTACCGTATATACTTTCATATGCATTTAGTAAAAAGCTGTTATTTTGACATTACAAACAGACACTTCAATTTTATTTATTTGTATACATAGATGTGGATGTCTATGGGTGACAGCAGCCACTTACCATCAGGTGGATTGTGTGCTCCTTTGTCACTCTATCCTATAAAAAAAATACTTAGAGTGATAAACGTGAGTATTGGTAATGTTAATAGCGTTACTAGTTTTATATTTACAAAAAATAACATAAATATTGTATAATTATTATTCCCATCTAGTTTCGTCTTTTTTTTATAGAATAAAGGTCACAAACGAGCACACAGTCCACCTGATGGTAAGTGGTTGCTGTGGCCCATAGATGTGGTCTACATTAATCCACAATTAAAAATCAAAATGCAGATGCGTGGTCACCTCTGAGGACTAAGATGGAATGCCTCGTTCCCAACAAAAAGCGTCTCCTATTCTCTACACTCACCATACGAAACACAGCAGTGTTAAGCTTCTATTTTACGCAGGTATTCTGTGCTACTACGTACAAGACGTGTCTATGGTTGCTTTGTGTATCGAACAAAAATAATCAAACAATATAACAGAGAACGAAACCATTTTTCAAACGCTTAGTAATGTTTGAAACCGATTACTATAAATTGAGTCAGGAGATAGAATCTGCCCTAACGTAGTCATATTATGGTGTGTGAGTGTGTGCACGTCTTTATATTCAAATATTGAATTTCAAATCGAATTGAGAGAAATTGAATATTCGAGGGGAATAAAAATCCATTACGGTGAATGGTTGTGGGAAGATGCTCTTGAATTGAGTTAGTTGCTAAGCGTAATAAATAAAACCTGATTTTTTAATCAGAGTCAGAAGATGACGATAGTATACCTCCAGCCGATTCCAAATACTGTACGTTTTATATACGTACATTGTTCTAGAAACTACTATTATATGTATAACAGAATTATTATAAAACATATATAGTGGAGCCGGACATATTGATAAGCATTTTTTTTTGATAGAATTTTTTTATTGAGAAATGACACGTCTCCTATTTTTTTTGGGAAGTGGCATTGACTTGTAATAACTGAAAAAAAAAAACCGCCAGGAAACCTAGGCAAATAAGGCATATATTCCTCCTATAAAGTCCAAAACCACGCATCTGCATTTTGATTTTTAATTGAGGATTAATGTAGACCACATCTATAGGCCACAGCAACCACTTACCATCAGGTGGACTGTGTGCTCGTTTGTCACCTTTATTCTATAAAAAAACACGAAACTAGATGGGAATAATAATTATAAAATATTTATGTTATTTTTTGTAAATATAAAACTAGTAACTAAGAATCCGACTGGTCGTCGCTGCTGGTGATGAGAGGGCGTTCAATGTGGAAACGCAGCCAGGTAAGAATGCTCTTAGTACCATACCGCGGGGAGTAGGACAGTATGATAATTTAAGTTTTAGTTTTAGTTTTTTTATTATGGTAATAAATATTGTGAATAGTAGAATGTTATGTACAGAAATATAATTTAGAATTAACTTATACTTAAAAATAAAATAAAATTAAAAAGTATAGAGAATGGATTATAATTTGTTCAGGAACTACTTATATTCATACAGTTTTAGTACAGAAAATAAATAAATATATTATTATATAATGTCCTCCGGACCGAATTTCGGTCACAGCGGCCAGCCTCGACGGAGACTAGCCATCGGTGCAAGACAGAAGTATATTTCATCATTTTCAATGGCCGATGGGATGGACACGACCGGAGAGATCAGGCGCAGAACCAACGGATTTACGACCTTTCCAAGGCACAGGGGTGAGACGCCGCCAAATTCCTGACTCCGGGAGAAGACCCGGGATTTGAACCCGGCAACGAGGCAGTTATACCTAGTCAGGTCATAAATTCTGTCACATGTTTAATATAAAATAATTGAAACAAGTTTATTCATTATGTAACCATTTATATACCAAAATGAACTTAACAAAACATAGATTCTTATGACACTAAAGTTTATTCAAAATGACCTCCGTTATTTTGAATACAGGCCTTCAATCTGCGCGGCCAGTCGTCTATCGCAGCACGAACGAGCTCCATGTCAATATCGGCGGCTGCCTTAATCAAGGATGTCTTGAGTGACTCCAAATTGGGATGAGGCTTTGAGCACGCCTTTTCCTCCAAGTGTTGCCATATCTTGTAATCTAACGGATTTAAATCTGGACTGGACGAGGGCCAGTCTTCGTGCCGGATGAAGTCGATTTCACGCGCCGCCAGCCAGTCTTGTATGCTCTTCGCTCTATGAGCTGGCGCCGAATCTTGTTGGAATACCCAGTGCCTGTTATTGAACATGGGATGAGAAACAGGTTCCACAAGGTTCGTCAGGACTGTATTTTGATACACAACTGCATTCGTTTTTACACCTTACTCACAAAAATGTACCTCTGTTAAGCCCCAATAAGAAACTTCCAACCATACCATGAGCGAGGATGGAAAATGACCTCGTTGGACACGCGGAATAAGGTTGCTCGCTTCTTCACTACTGTGTGCATACACCTTATCATTTTGTTCGTTGTAGCTCTCTTCTACGGTAAAAATTTTTTCATCCGAAAAAAGAATTTCCCGATATTTTTTCCCGCGTACCGCTTCAACAAAGCGCGGCATCTCTGAAGTCTCAGGTCCATTAGACGAGCATTCAAACGATGTCCTGTTTTTCTTCGATATGCCCGAAGCCCTAAGTCTTCATTTAACACCCTTTTCACCGTGGTTCTGCTTAACCACATCTGAAGGGCCAACAGTTTCTGCTTACGTTTGGGATTTCTTTGAATTCGCGCCTTCACAGCTTTTATCACTGCTGGAGTCCTAACAGACCGAGGGCGACCACTTCTTGACCTGTCATGTACACTAGAGTCTTCATTGTATCGTTTGGTGGTACGATAAATCTGATAAATTTGAATATAACCAAAATACGAATCTTTTGGTTATATTCAAATTTTTCAGTATGTCAAAAATTTGAATTGGCGCGTAACCGCAACGATGCAACGAAATAACTGCAACACCGTCTTCTTTAAGCGTCCACTCCATATTTAAAAATGAGTAAAATTCTAAAAAGTATACAGTTATATTTTCATGAACAATTCGAAATTCGAATTCATTAAACATTTTTGTGGCCAGCATTCTAAAAGAAAAGTTTTTACTGTGTGACAATACTTATGACCTGACTAGGTATATAGCATTTACTTAACCCTACTTTTATTTAACCCTTAATTATAAGGTGAAAACCTGAAAACAAGTCTTTTCGCGATTGTGGACCACATAACTTGTTTAATGACGACGCCGTGGCGCAGTAGCTTAGCTTGCGGATTTAAAGACCGCGGGTTCGAATCCTGCATAGAACAAGTATTTGTATGGCCATCAATTAATTTAATGTTCCTCCTTGTATAATTAATGTTAGTAACGTGAATTCTTATAAAGGCCGGCGCCGGCGAAAAATCAGCGCTGTAGTTATACATAATACTGAGTCGGATGTCTATTTGTTGCTGCATTAATGTTAATGTAACATAAAGTATACATGTGGTGTTATGTCTCTAAACTATCTATCTATATATAAAATCCTAGTCCGCCACGGAGCCGTCACTACGTAACTTTTCAAAAACATAAAAAATATATTCAAAGTATAATTCGAATTCACGCATACATTACACGACGTGCGTATTTTAGGTTCATGTATGAAATTAGTACCAACATAAAGCACTTGTCAGTGAAGGGGCGCGTAAATCCTCTTTAATGGCTTTTAGAAATGGACCTCGAAGTAGTTCCACTAATGCAGCACTCTCTGGATGGCGCATAAACCGCGCCTTAGGCCCTTAATGGCACATTCAGTTTATACTGTAGATGGTATTAATACTGCAGCCGAAAAGCCAAAAGCTCAATATATTGTTATACGAATAAAATGCACAGAATCTACCTTATAATATTTTTTTCCTTTTCCTCCATCGAATAAAACGTTAAGTTAGGAAAATCATGAAGTTTACATACATAACAATACATTTTGGACGTGGTAGAGCCATACTGCAGCTATATTAATAGTATAGTTGTAGCACGAATGGGTCGGCTCGACCGGGGAAGGACCATGTTCTCACAGAATACCAGCGTAAAATAGCAGCTTAATGCTGCTGTGTTTCGTATGGTGAGTGTAGAGAACCGGAGACTCATTTTACTGGAAAAGAGGCATTCTATCTTAGTCCTCAAGGCTGACAACGCATGTGCATTTTAATTCACCAACGAGGATAGATGCAGATGTCTATGGGCCACAGCAACCACTTACCATCAGGTGGACTGTGTGCTCGTTTGTCACCCTAATTCTATAAAAAAAAACATAAATAGCAAATTAACAAATAATTATTTGTAGGCTGTACTAGTTTCACGCGGGATTCGAGCGCGATTCCCCACAGCGCTGCAATAAGCCACTGCGCTACCAATCCGTCATAGTTAAATCGCAAATGATTACTTGGAATGTTTTAGTTTATTCATTCATTAGAACCTATCCATAGTCCACCGCTGAACATAGGCCTCTCTCATAATGTGGGCTAATAATCTTACGCTCACCAGATGTCGCTAGTTGGGACTAAAGTGAACTTATTTGTTACGTAAATGGTCACAAAATGTTTTCATCATTAAAAATAATATTGTGTTTTAAAATGGTTTTTGGTTTCTAGTGTATGCATAATATAAGAAAGTTACAAAACAATGCTTCATTACCGTATTCTTTCATTTTCACACATTTTCTAATTTTTAAAATTCGTTTACTTTTATATTCCTAAAAGCACAGTTTGGTTTATCCATTTCCAATATAATTAATATAAAATATAACTAATAAAAAGATTTATATATAGATAAAAATTCCTCTGCAAGATGCAGGAGTGTACAAGCTTGATTGTGAATGTGTTCTCTCTTATATAGAACAAACTAAAAGATCCATAAAAACCCGCGTTAAAGAACACATAGCTGATGTGAAGAATCGACGTTCCGGGAAGTCTGCAGTCTGTGAACACGTACAGGATCGCCCCCTTCACTACATTAGATTTGATAGACCACAAATCCTCACTAAAGAACACCGATTCCTCCCCAGGATGATTCGCGACGCTATGGAAATTAAAAAAAGATCCTAATTTTAATAGAGAAGATGGCTGGGTGCTACCATCTGCTTGGGATCCCATAATTAATAAAATTAAATCCCAACCTAAGCACACAACTGCAAGACTTCATGTTCATACTGCGTAGATCGGAACAAAAATTAATAATTTTTAATCTGAAGGTAGCCGTGGTTAACTATGACATTGGGACGTCATACACCTCAGTCTTCCCCGTGATCATGGGTGCTGAAATGTGCCCGAAACGTCGGGAATATAAAATAAGTCAATATACGCGATAAAATCCGTAAAATTAGTTTTATTTAAATAATGGGAAAAACTTGTATTGTGAAAAGTTGCTCAAGTGGACGTAAACTAAAAATTATAAAAAATGGTTCGCGTCAACTTTTGTCCTTTTTCCGACCTACTGTATGTTGAGTAATTTATTTTCAATTATTTATTTGATTTACGACAACCTGATTGCGAAATGGAATTTAAAATAATTCAGTCCATGCAAAGTAAATATTCATATAGTATTTAACTTCTTGCTCATTTCTCCATCTTATTCCAATTATTTTTGGCGCTTTTTTTTTAAATTTACCCTATGCTACCGCAGCGCCACCCTTATTGGACGCGTTTTTACGGACACTTTTCATACATAGAAATGGTTCTCCTTACCTCTACACTGCACTACACTCCATAGTTGCCACGCTTCGCAGTGGATCAGCGACCGCAGAACGCAGTTTTTATTATTTTGATTTTGCATCGGGAAGGTGCTACTGCTCGTCTGCAGTTTCATTTCTCTCCGTCGCTCCTTACGACAGCCTCTGGACCATATGGGGTAGTGTACTATCTTAGGCTGCCACTACACGGTGAATGTAAAAGCATAGAAAATATATTTTACTAAAAACATCGCCGGATAAGTATAACTAACTGACTGCTGTTTCTTGTAAGCTGCAATGGTTATTACATAAAATATATCTCGTAAGTAACTCGGGCTATGCTAGTAACGGCTGCATAGTGTAAAGCCAAAGCTTAAGATAAATCATGATTTACGATTTGCTACAAAATATTTTCGGAGCGTTCAACTGAGAAAATTTGTGACTCGAATACTATGACTTAACAGATAGTAGATAGCTTTATTTATGACACAAGCTACGGTAGTATAATGTCATATGTTGGTATTATATTTACTATATTATGCAAGGTTTATGTTGTGTTGGGTGAACGCATGTTAAAGGAAAACCTAAGCGAATATTTCATTTACAGCACAATGCCCTACAATAGATATCTCGTCTACGGACTACAATACATTCAGTGGAATGTAGATAAAAATATCTGCTAACTTTATATATAGAATAAAAGCTGTAGTAAGAGTACCACTTTTTATTTAACTTATCTATTTCAAAGTCCACATCACTGTAATAATTATAACTTTTAACTAGACTTTTAATCTATATTGAATAAAAAAGTTTCTGTTTCTGTTTCTGTTTAACAAAAAGTAATAACCGACTTCGAATTGCTAAAAAGGAAGTTATTTATTTGTTAACCTTAGGGGAAGAGTTTGTTCTCCAAATATATACGAAATCACTCTTGAAGTATAGCCTGTTAATATTAATTTAAAAAAATATCATCAAATTTGGTTAGCAATCTGCGAAGATATCAAAATAAAAAAAAAACTCTCGAATTGAGAACATCCTCCTTTTTGAAGTTGGTTAATTTTTTTTTAAAAGTGATAAAAATGCTAGATCCCTGTAAAACCTACGCGGTAGCTCATGGTTAGTGTAGAATTGGCATAAGCGAGTACATGGTTTACAGGTCTGGAAATAAACTTCCTGATTTTGAACCCCCCATCAAATTACATGGGTCGCCCCTTGGAGTGAAACAGCCGTAGGTCACATTGTTACGAATATTGTAACATACCAAGGTCACATTGTTGCGAATGACCTAAAAGATAAAATAGATATGGAAAGAGAGCGCAGGACACTTTCGGTTAGGGCAAAGATCTTGGCTCGCTGATTTGCTCGATGCTCTACGTCTGTTAAGGTGACACTTTTCAAAGTCTCCTTTTACTCAAGCACTCTGTGGCTTAGCTGTACCCAAAATCGTTTAACACCCTGCGTATACAATATAACAATACCTCCAGGGCAATGTTGGGGCTATCAAGATACTGCAGCGCTATCAGTATGTTAGCGTACTTAGGGGTTGACAGTTTCCCAACCATACTGCATAAAATAAAACAGGCTCACTATTGAAGCGTGATCGTGGCAGCCGCAACAGTGTCCTGAAAAACAACGCTGACAGTGGAGACTGTCCACTGCTAAATCACTCGTACAAAATTATTTATTAAGTACTAACATATACTGGTATGTGACATATTATAGTTGTAGCATAGATGGGGCAGCTCGATCGGATAAAGAACACGCTCTCACAGAATATTTTAACTTACCGCTACGAAAAATCTAAAAAATAAAATTAAAAAAAAACTATTTTTTTTGAGGTTTTTTTTAAATCAATGTATCGATCGATTCCAAAATCTAGTTGACTCTTAATCACAAATAACAACATCTATTACCGCAAATCGCATCAAAATCGAGTTATTCGTTCAAGAGAAATCGTTGTCGAAAAATTTCGCTTGGAAATTTTATGACGTTTTCGTTCGTTATAATAGGGATGGAATCTACACCTATTCTCAATAAAGAATCAAAATGCAGATGCGTTGTCAACCGTGACGACTAAGATGGAATGCCTTTTTCCCAGTAAAAAGGGTCTCCGGTTCTCCACACTCACCATACGAAACACAGCAGTATTAAGCTGCTATTTTACGCTGGTATTCTGTGAGAGCGTGGTCCTTCCTTGGTCGAGCTGACCCATTCGTGCTACAACTTTACCACCAATATAGCTGCAACATAGCTCTACCACGTATAAAACATACAATGAACAAACAATACATATGAACGTGTATTAATATTGTTTTGATATTGGATAGCATTAAGAACAGCAAAAAGATGTCACATGTCTTAACCCCACAAATGGTAAGTCACAAAAACTGTAGACTCCGTTTCGTGCATAGTGGCGGCATTCCATCGAAATCCTCAAAAGTGACAACGCATTTTTATGTTGATTTTGATAGTGGATAGATGTAGATGTTTATAGTGATTGGTTTATAATCAGTTGGACTGTGTCATTGTTGTCCGTCCACCTTTACTGATTATATCATCATCATCATCATTACAGCCTTTCATAAGTCCACTGCTGAACATAGGCCTCCCCCAAGGAATGCCACAAACCACGGTCCTGAGCCACCTGCATCCATCGATTTCCTGCATGTCTTACTAGGTCGTCATGATCTTTGTTTTGTCCATGTTCATCCTAAGACCTATTCGTTGGGGTCATTGAGTATGGTGCTTAGGTCCTCCAGCGATTCTGCCATAGGGACTATATCGTCGGCAAATCGAAGGTGAGTGATGTACTCGCCATTGATGTTAATACCGTATCCTTTCCAGTCCAGAAGCTTGAAAACGTCTTCCAATGCAGCGGTGAAGAGTTTCGGGGATATAACGTCACCCTGTCTTACACCTCTCTGCAATTGGATAGGTTTCGTACTCTGGTTCTGTATTCGGATAGCCATCGTAGCTCTACTGTACAAACACTTCAGCACTTCGATATACCGACAGTCAACTTGGCACCGCTGAAGAGACTGCAGCACCGTCCAAATTTCGACGGAATCAAAGGCTTTCTCATAGTCCACATACGCCAGACATAGTAGCAAATTGTACTCCTCGGACTTCTGTACAATTTGCCGAAGGGTATGTATGTGGTCTATGGTGCTAAAGCCCTTTCGGAAACCGGCTTGTTCAGGAGGCTGGAAGTCGTCAAGTCTGCGCGCGAGACGATTCGTAATGACTCTTGAAAACGTTCAGTTGCCTGTATGATGTCAAATCTGTTGAAGAATGTAGCTTCATTTCCCGTCTAACAGCCATGTGATTAATAGTGTGATCGGAGAGTTTTTGTGTTCTTCTGCGGCGGGTTTTGCTCTTAGCTCCAACCGCATGGACAGTTTCCACGAGCTTGTCATTCATATCGTCTAATTCATTGCAGTCTTCTAGGCACTGAAAATGGTTTAGTAACTCGAGCTGAAAGGTTTCGGGACTTTGGAACAGAGCATGGGGGGGACGAAGCGTTGACTTTATTAGACGGGACCTCTCCAACTTAACGTTTAGGTCCAGTGTGCCTCTAACCATTCGTTGATCGCTACTAGTTTTCACCCTCGCGATTACGGAGACATCACTGAACAGTTGTCGTCTGGTCGTCATAATGAAGTCAATCTCATTTTTTGTGGAACCATCGGGGCTCGAACAGGTCCACTTTCTGTGGTGACGCTTCTGGAAAAAAGATTTCATTATAAAGAGTCCCTCTTTCTCCATGAAGTCGGCCAGCTGCTCGCGCCTTGGGTTCCGTTGCTCTATTCCAAATTTCCCTACTTTCAGCTCACCCTTTTCTCTTGTGCCTAGTTTAGCATTGAAGTCTCCCATTAACACCGTATATTGGGTTTTGGATTCCTCCAATGCATGGCTCTAGAGATATCCTCATACATTTCCTCCACCACCTCATCGGTGTGTGTTGGTGCGTAAACCTGTATGACCTTCAGCGAATACCGTTTGGTGATTCTGAGTATAAGGTACGCAACCCTCGTCGACTCACTCTCAATCTTTACAACGTTGTTAATGAGAGACTTGTGGACGATAAATCCGACACCTCCTTGGAACAGATGGTCGCCCTCCCGATGATAGAGCAAGTTGCCGGATTCGAGGATTACCGTGTCCTCCCCCTCTCTTCGGACTTCGGACAATCCTATAATATGACAGCGTAACTTGTCTATCTCTTCTTCCAGCTCCACGATCTTCTCGTCAGTCCTCAGGGTGCGTACGTTGTATGTTGCCAGGTCGTGTCGTCTTAGGTGGCAGCCGAACCTCCACCGGAGATTCTTAGTACTCTCTGCCCCGCCGTTACCATGGTTGCCACCGTAGCCAGGAATAGCGGGGCCGCCGGGGACTGGGGGCCGTTTCTTTGTTACCCTCATAGGGGGTATTTGCCATAGTTGCCACGCTTGGCGAGCGGGTTGGCAACCGCAGTTTTTTTATTGTAAGTTTGTTGTTATCAGGAAGATGCTGCTGCCTATCTCCTGCCTGTTTCCCTTTGTCGCCTTTTACGACACCCACGGAAAGATATGGGTTAGTGGATATTCTTAACCGCCACTACACGGCGACTGATTATATATCTATCAAAATTTCATTGCTGAACCTAGGCCTCCCCCATAGACTGAGGGCATATTTGCCACAGTTGTCACATTTGGCAACACATTAGGAAGACGATTCTGCCCATCTTCAGGTTTATTTCCCGCTGTCGCCTCTTACGACAGCCATGAGTTGATACAGGACAATGGATATTCTGACTCTTCCAGCGCACGGTGACTTGTCACCTTCTGACTGCCTCGTCGGTCGAGTGGTCGTATACGTGGTTGCTTATCATGACGTCCCGGGTTTGAAATGGGGACACCACAAAAGAAATTCTCAGTTGCAGCCCGGAGTCAGGAAGTTGGCGGTGTTGGTCCTGCACCTGATATTACTTCGGTCGCGTCGGATTACCGTCCCATCGGACTATGAGAGTGCGGATATAGAGAATGCACCAGCGCATTCACTCTGACACAATAAGCGTGTCCTGCGGAAATGACTAGTATTCGTTTAGATTGACCGTCGTGACCTCAATTCGGCCTGGAAGACATTATTATTATTATTACTTGCCACCCTAACTTTAAAAAAATGGAAAGCAACAACAGTGGTAGAGCCACGCGGCAGCTGTTGCTGTTGCACGGATGGGCCGGCTCGAACCGGGGTGGTACCACGACCTCACAGAAAACCAGCGTGAAGTAGAGGTTTACCTCTGCGTTTCGCTTGGTGAGTGCAGGTGGCCGGAGGCCCTTTTTACTGGAAATGAGGCATTCCATCTTAGTCCTCACGGGTGACAACGCATCTACATTTTGATATGTAATAGAGGATAGATGTAGATGTCTATGGGCCGCAGCAACCACTTACCATCAGGTGGACTGTGTGCTCGTTTGGCACCCTTATCCTATAAAAAAAAAAAAGCACCAGTAACCATAAATTAAAAAAAAGGTACCCAGACACTGAGTGAAGCTTTATTGTATGAATATTGAAGTTAGAAAGAGACAACAAGCGCAAAAAAGGCGTTGTATGATATACGTGTAGTGACGAAGAGTTTGTGAATCACATTGGGCATATTATAAGCACCGGTGTAGGTGCATTATTCTTCTAGAATGAGTTATATATTTGACTGAATTTCTTAAAAAGAGTTTATTCCATACTGTACTATACCATTCAACTTGTTTCTTATATATTGCATAATTAATGTAAATGACTTCGTTCTCGCGTGGTAGAGTATACAAGCAATATAGAATATTCAAAACATCGTAAATTTATTTTAAGCTGTCTGATGTAAGTTACCATTATTTATTGCAATCTACTTAACTAGAAATCCCGTGGCTGTCGTAAGAGGCGACACGACAGAGGTAAAGTGAAACAGGAGATGAATAGCAATATCTTCCAGATAACAACAGAATAATTATATAAATATTTCAGTTTGTTAGCCCGTAGCCAATTGTGGTAAACATCTGACGGCTCCGTATCGACGGCTCTATGGCGAAGTGGCTTAGCAGTGTTAGCACGAACAGCTTAGAAGTGGCTTAACAAGTAAGTTATTTATGATGGAACATCTCCGATATTGTTGATAAAAATAGCGTTAGACTGGGCTCTCACCTCTCCACTAACGAATCCGCCTGCCCTACGTGACAGGTGTATGAATACTCGTGTATGACTTAAATACGCAAAATAATTAAAAATAATAGAATATAATATTATTTTTATTAAAATATATATTACAGTTTATACTTAACATAAGTCATTAATACTTTTACCTCGGATTAGGAAACTGAATGCTGAAAATGGGAAACTTGTGTTCTAAGAAGAACCGGCAAGAAACCCAGCACGATGTTTGAAGAAAAATATTATCATATTTATCGTGGTATAGGCATGCGAAAGTTATATTATAGTTGTAGCACGAATGGATCGATTCGACTAGTGAAGGACCACGTTCTCATAGAGTTCTCATAGGGTAGTAACCATACCAACGTGAAATATCATCATAATAGTGATGTATTTCGTATGATCAGTGTAGGGAACCGGAGAAACTTTACTGGAAACGAGGCATTCCGTCTTAGTCCTCTGAGGTCACAACGCATATGCATTTTAATTTTTCTTTTAAGATAAATGTAGATGTGTATAGGCTTCAGCATCCATTTACCGTCAGGTGGACTATGTGCTCGTTTATTATCCTTATTCTATAAAAAGTGCTGTAATTTTAAGAAATCAAAAGCGCAAGTGGAACATACCAAATCTGTGTTGCTTATGTGTGTAACTTAATCGCACGGAAATGTTCACAATTTTTTCTCGAGGTCCCAAACAACTTGCTTTGTAAAATTCTCTGCATTATATTCCGTCCGAGGTAAAATGCAATGTTTTATTTATGGTTATAATTCTTTTCATTATACCGTCTTGTTTTTCTGCCTTTGCTCACTTTTTTAGATAAGTAGAAGTATACACGAGAGAAGTCGTCGTAGTCGAAGTCGGGCATAGGCTGGCTTTAAAGTATTTTTAGCCGACTTCAAAAGCACTATGAGAATGTCAATTGGAGTGTATTTTTTTTTCTTTGTATGATACTAGATGTCTTTATCGATTGTGAACCGATTTTATTGATACCTATTTTATTTTTTAATTTATTCAAAATATAAGAAACAAACTGATACAAAAAGTGATTTTTTAGCCCTACAGCAGAAACCACATACGGTTTAATTGCTGTGGTCTGTTAACTATAAACTATTATTGATAATAATGGTAGATTTATATATTTCTTAACCAATTAGTTAATCACTAAGTATATTAATAAATATGTAAATTTGAGATAAATCAGGTATAAACATATCAGATCATGCAATTTACAGTAATTATGTTATCATCTAATATACTATTAATATATTATTAATATATTATACCAATCTATAATAATACAACATACCATACCGACCATCGAGCCTTTAGTGTTCTTTTAGCTAATTTTACTTTATAATTTTTTACTTTATTTAAAAAATTGAGTCGTAGTTCGTTGAGTAAACAGGGGCGCATGTATTAATATTATATATAGATACTTTTGTATATAGAAAGCTTAAATTTCGGTTACCTGTTCAACTTATGTAGGGTTTCAGGTCGACTATATTTTTTTTAATTTACTCTGTTAACTGTTCCCACTCTTATATAGGACTGCCAATTTAATTTCTTACAATGTTTAACATTTAACGTTTTACAATATTTAAACAATTTTGAATCATCATGTCTGTGTGGTTGCATAACATAGTTAGGAACTGTTGCTTTAAAGATTTTTAGTTGTATTTTATTAATTTTTGGTTTGGTTTGGTAAAAAATTTATGCTTAAATTATTGTAGTATATGTATTGTTAAATTACAAATTGCTGCTCTTAATTTGTTACAAATATGAATAACATGTGGTCTTCAGTTACTATCTATTATTAAGTCTAAATACATAATATGCTGATCAACCATTTCCACGAGGTTACAGTTGCATTTAATGTTTTGCTGATGCAGACAGCTGTGTTCATGTGCAATGAAAGTGGGTGGTGTATCATATTTTATGTCGCTTGAGTGTATATGCATCAGTTTAATTGAACAGTGGTAGAGCCAGGCGGCAGCTTTTGCTGTCGCATGGATGGGCCGGCTCGAACCGGGGTGGTACCACGACCCCACAGAATACCAGCGTGAAGTAGAGGTTTACCTCTGCGTTTCGCTTGGTGAGTGCAGGTGGCTGGAGGCCCTTTTTACTGGAAATGAGGCATTCCATCCTAGTCCTCACGGGTGAAAACGCATCTGCATATTGATTTATAATAGAGGATAGATGTAGATGTCTATGGGCCGCAGCAACCACTTACAATCAAGTGGACTGTGTGCTCGTTTTTCACCTTAATACTATAAAAAAAAAATTATTTTTTGAGTATTTATTACAAGCCCAACATCATATGCTCATTGCACAACTGATCATAGTTATGTTGCATCAATTCTTGTGCTTTACATAGGTTGTTATGTGCGGCTATCAGAAATGTGTCGTCTGCAAACTGGTAAATGGAGCAATCTTTAAAGATATTACACATATGATTGACATATAACAAGTATTCAGACGCACCTGAGTAGTAGATATTTTATTACTATATTCACCTGCGTCCTTTACTACTGTATGACGGTTTGTGTGATAGTTTTTGAACCAATTCAGGGCCAGACCCTGAATTCCGTATTGTTCTAATTTTGTAAAAATATATTATAATTTAAAACATCAAATGCCTTACTAAAATCAATAAAGGTAACAATAACATGTCTCCTCTCATTTAGGTGCAAGCTAACTTCGTTATGGTTCGAGAGCTCATGATGCATTTATCATGAAGTGTTTGATGACTCATGAAATTTAGTTGAAAAGCATCAGTCCACTCAATAAGCAGGTATATGACTGTTTGCCTGGCATACCTGGGTACACCTGGTACTGCGCATAGAGGTGAGTCGCAAAAATATTTGCCAAAAAAAGTCATTGATTCAAATAATAATAATGACTATCCGTCAGCTAACTTGATAGAGAAATAAGAAAAAAAAATGCCAGACACTGCTGAAGGGGTTCACATAGGGGCAGGCTATCATAAAGTTGTATTTTCAAAAATTCCAAAAAAAAGTGTTTGATATAATCTGCCATTTTTAGAGCGTGTTTATTATATACAATAAAAAAATCTCACAAAAGGCAGACAGTTTATCCAGGGGTTTATAATTTAAAATCTATACAAATAAATAAAGTTGAAGTGTAATGTTAAAATAACATCTGCATATGAAATTATATCAGTATTAATAACAAAAACACAATTTTTAAAATTTTGGTCTGTCTGTCTGTTTGTTTGTTCCGGCTAATCTCCGAAATGGCTTTACCGATTTGACGGGACACTGGTAGATAGCTGATGTTATAAGGAGTAACTTAGGCTACATTTATTTTAGAAAATTTATTAGGAATCCGCGCAAAAAAATTAAAACCCTAAATTACACGCGGGCGAAGTCGCGGGGAACAGCTAGTATTTAAATAAATCTTGCGTGGACAGGAGACAAATGTGCTACGGGTTGTAATGAGTGCGACAGAGAGCGATGGTCACCGATATATAAAAAAGTGTTTGATTAAAATAAAAATAATGGCTATCCGGCAGCTAAGTTGATGGAGGATTAATAAAAAAATGTCAGACACTTCTGAAGGGGTGGACATTGGGGCTACCCTGAAGTTGTATTTGCAAAAATTCTAAAAAAAGTGCTTGACTTAATCTGCCATTTTACACCGTGTTTATTATGTATAATAAAAAAGAAATAAATAGCATTAATGTGATTAAATTTACTTATGTAAGAAAGGTTGTTTTTTATCCATCATTTTGTAAATTTGACGTGATAGATATCTTTTTGCAGCAAAAAAACTGAACAATTTGGCATTTTTGGAGGCCGTCGATTCAGCAGCGCAAGGTATACTCGTATATGCGCTTAGGTATGGCTACTCCCCTGGGTATTAAAAATCTTATTTTAGAACTGTAAGACACTGAAAAACAAATGTAACATTTTAAATTTATAAAATCCATCCCTGTCATTGTACAGTAGAAGAGAAAGGAAAGCGTTAGCTAATTAAGTTGAAATTTTTAAATCCGGTTACTGATAAAATAATTTTAAATATGGAAAATGTCAAATATTGTACCGCGTATAATTCAATAAACGAATTAGTAACGTTGTTAACGTATTCGAAGCCAGTAGGCTTTAATTTCTTACATTTGCTGTGCTGGATTGATAAAAACATAAATTGGTTTAAAAAGACTTTTAGCATTAGTGATAAAAATATTTAAAACTGGATTATTTATATAAGGAGAAAGTGTTTATATATTTATTTATTTTAGGAAGGCTTAGGTACAGACTAATATCTTCGTATCTTTATAAAATGATCGGAATTACAAATCACAAGTGTGTTATTTTCATAGATAGGTATTATTTTTATCTCACTTTATGCTAACTTGTAGTATTCCAGGGATTGCTTAAACTATTCACAAAAAGTTACCAAATACCAATTACAAAAAAGAACATATATTTTACTCTGACGAATGAGACAAAGAAGCTGGTCGTTGAGTGATGCTAGTCGCAGCTGTGAGCAAAAACACTCTATTCTTCAGTTTTCTTATAGATATCGAACTAGTAGAAAATATATCTAATACAGTGAAAGCTTATTAAATTCCATTGCATTACGCAGAAAAAATAATTTCTTCTATAATTTATTGAAGAAAGAGGTATATTATGCAGCAAGGAGTGCTGACTAAATTTCATTAAATCGGTTCGAATCATTATGTGAGTAATTAGCTCAGAAAAATCAATAGATCCATTATCCGACCAATTTAACTAAGATATTCCAAATACAAAAATGATATCTTAAGGAAACAAGTAAATGAAAAGGTTTGAAAATAGAAAGCAAAGCACAGGTACGAGGCAAAGCATAGGACATAACGCATAGCATTCGTCTGCTCCACATATGCCTGCCAGTACAAATTTCGAAACATCATTTTTCACGTGGTAAAGCCATGCTGCGGCTATATTAGTAGTATAGTTGTAGCACGAATGGGTCGGCTCGACCGGGGAAGGACCACGCTCTCACAGAAAACCAGCGTAAAATAGCAGCTTAACGCTGCTGTGTTTCGTATGGTGAGTGTAGAGAACCGGAGACCCTTATTACTGGCAAAGAGGCATTCCATCTTAGACCTCACGGGTGGCAACGCATCTGCATCTTGAGTCTTTATTGATGATAGATGTAGATGTCTATGGGTCACAGTAGCCACTTACCACTAGGTGGACTGTGTGCTCGTTTGTCACCCGATCCTATAAAAGAAAAATCTAAAAATAAGCTTTCCATTTAACTATCACTTTTGATTAAAATATTACGAACACCGAATGTTGAAAGATCTGAATATAGAGATAGCGTGTGTGCAAGACGCACTTGGAGGATTTCATCATCACCTCCATCATTACAGCTCTACACAAGTCCACTGTTGAAATGCTGCAATGCATGGTCCTGTGCCACCTGCATCCATCGAATTACTGCATCTATTCACTCCTTTCTGAGTTTATCACACAGAGAAACCCCGATCATTGCCCTCTTCATAGCACGCTGAGCGACCTTGAACTTCCTCATACGGCCCGAAATTAAGGACCACGTCTCAGATTCATAAGTCATCACTAGCAACATGCACTGGCAGTACAATCTAGTTTTCAAAGTTTGAGGTATACGTGACGAGAAGATGTGTCGTTATATCTCGAACGCTGCCCAGCGAGTTCGAATCCGTCGATTGACTTTTTGGTCAAAGTTGCGCTTACCTAGTTGGACTATTTATACCAGGTAAACATACTCGTCAAGAACTTCATAAGGATGTTACATACTTTTGTTTTATCCATGTTTGCACTATTAAGGAGTGCATAGTGCTTAGATCCTCCAGCGATTCGGCCATCACCTTCAGCCATAATGAATATAACGTCGGTAATTCGAAGGTGAGTGATGTACTCGCCATTGATGTTAATACCGTATCCTTTCTAGTCCAGTAGCTTAAAAACATCTTTCAATGCAGCGGTGAAGAGTTTCGCGGATATAACGTCGTCGTAGCCCTACTGTTCACACTCTTCAGCAGTTTGATGTACTTGGAGGATTTAGGGATAAGTAAATATAAAAAATACATGTTTTATACGTGGTAGAGCCATGCTGCAGCTATATTATGGTTGTAGCACGAATGGGTCGGCTCGACCGGGGAAGGACCACGCTCTCACAGAAAACCGGCGTAAAATAGCAGCTTAACGCTGCTGTGTTTCGTATGGTGAGTGTAGAGAACCGGAGACCCTTTTTACTGGCAAAGAGGCATTCCATCTTAGTCCTCACGGGTGACAACGCATCTGCATCTTGAGTCTTTATTGAGGATAGATGTAGATGTCTATGGGTCACAGTGACCACTTACCATCAGGTGGACTGTGTGCTCGTTTGTCACCCGATCCTATAAAAAAAAAAATGTTCAACACTCACTATGAAGCAGTTAATTATTGTGTGATCAATTGTTAATATATGCTGTAATTAGTTATTTGCATTAATTGTGCTTCGGAAGGGATTTCAAGCTTAACGATAGATGGCGCTGTACTGATAACATTTTATAAATCTTGGTATTGACATCTGTCGTAGTTGTAAATGATTTTTAAACTAATTATTATTGACTTTGATTTGGTAAATGAGTTTATAATATTCATTTTAAAATAATTAAATAATATAGAAAGGCTTTAGAAGGTTTTTACTAATTTTACATTTTTTTATATAAGTCGAAAATGAAGCAGGCGTTAGTAACCACATTTGGAATCATATATACCTATCCCTAATTAGATCTATTGTTACAACTATAAACAAACTCGTTAAACTAACGCAAACTTCACAGTGTTATGTATTCAGCTAGTGTACTAACAATACGGTGCTGAACATTGAAGTCAATTGTACTACGTACTAGAAGAGACCCCGAAACTTGAGTGTTTGCAAGTTTGCAACACGCGTTAGAGCCCACGGCCTCAAAATTAATTAGCCCGTGTCTTAAAAAATCGGAATGTGGCTGTGCCGTGGACACGGAAGTATTTCACGTGAAAACGTGTACGAAACTAAACGCCCCCCCCCCCCTCCTTCCTCCCCGCCTCGCTCGATTGACACAGTCTTCACTGAAAGTAACGATTTCTTTGAGCTTTAGCTACCGAGTGATGTGATTAAATTTTGGATGTATCTGATAGATACCTCGCTGCAACACCAAACTCTACGCCCCGATTTTGTTTTCATCAATTTTCTGAACTGCCTCATGGAAGCAAATTTAAAAACATACGTTCACGGCAAAAGGTATTTTGTGCCTCCGACCACGCGGTCCACACTGCCGCTAGCAAATAATAATACAATGTGTTAAGCACAACACAAACACAGCAGGTGACAAGCAAACAGGGCTTTTGCCCGCGAGCGTGTCACTCTACTGAACAGCGTGGAAGCTGTAGATATAATTGTTTTTAACTTTTAAAACAACTGGAAAGGTATGAAACATTTCATTCATTTCATATACGTACAAAAATAAAATATTTAAAGTTAACTGGGCCCGGGCCTTCTCTCATTTCCGAAAGGGATTTTGGAGTACTATTTTTTTATTCTACCCTATAAGATGGAAAATAGAGGAAGAAGTTATCCATTTAACTATTTGAACGATTTGCGCGACGTTTTATTCAAAAATAAAACTTTAAATAAAAAGTATGTGCCGACGTCAAGGAAATATCCACATAAAATTTATTATTTCTATACACTTGTTCTTACCACTGACTTCTGAAAATTTATGTCATTATGTGACAATTATTTTATCGAAAGTTAACTTTTCGTTGTTCTTTCATATCAGATTTTACTTTTTAATAAAATCGAATTTTCTTAAGTATCCCTTAATAATAAAACCTCACTTTTAAAATCAAATAAACTTTTAATGAGCCTTTGGTTTAAAGTCTGTTGAAAATAATTTGTATATTTGTATAGATATTAGAAATGTATTTTATCTTATTTTTAGTTACTGTTGCCTGGTGTTCTAAAATCTTTACTACGCGGTGGCTATTCCGTGTATGTTTAAAATAAATCCTTAAAAATATAGATAAGTAAGTTATGCTTATGTATACTGTAAGGCTGACGCCGTTAGCAGTTCGCTTCGTTTACTATTCCGTTTGAATGTGCGCGAATCGCACAGCTGCAGACGATGTCCGATAAGCACGTGCCAACTGAGCGCTGAGAACTCTACACTTCTAAGTTAAGCTTGCATTTTCTAGTTCTTTTAATGTCTCTCTATTAATACTTATATTTATTTTCTTGTATATTAAAATAGGAAAGCAATGATTTTGTTTTAATTTTCAGTCATTTCACAAAACTATGGTACACCTACATTAATACGTTTTTATTTTATCTTCGCCTGTATAAATGTTTGTATGTATGCATCACAAATCTAAAGTAGTAATGTATGTTGATGTATATGATATAAACGTATTAACATTTTTGTAATATTTGAAGTCAATTTGTTTCTAATTTCTTTTATTGTTAATAAAACCTAAAGATATCGTTCTTTTTGTTTCAATTTTCATTGATTATTTCACAAAAATAAAGATATTTTAAAAGCTTTAAATTTTTATTTTAGCTATCTAGTATTAATATTTGTACGTACAATTAAGAACCGATATCAATACAATAACTTCGTAATTATAACAAAACTTTTTTAAATATAGAATCAGGGTGACAAGCGAGCACACAGTCCACCCGATGGTAAGTGGATGCTGCGGCTTAGAGACATCTTCATCTACTTTCCATTAAGTATCAAAATAGAGATGCGTTCTCGTATCCAGTAAAAAGGAGTCCCCGGTTCTATCCAGTTACCATACGAAACACGGAAATCTTCTTCTGTTACATGCTGGTATTATATGACAACGTGATCATAACCCAATCGAGCCTACCTACACTGCAAACCTAATATAGCTGTTGCAGAGCCATGCTTATCCAGTTAAAAAACTGTAAGTTAACAAGAGTTTTGTTACTAAATAGTTACAATAATAACAAATCCTTGAAAATATATTATGTCCATTTAACCATCACTAGATAAATCAATCAAAGTTTAGATGAAACTTTCAATAAATGCGTGCAGCCATTTCAATCTAGCTTTCGTAAAAACCGTTTCATTCATGAATAATCAATTGGGTTTCCATTCATTTGAATGCACCACGACAGCCGATACAAAAGTAATTACGGCAGTAAATATATTTTTCAGTCGCCTTTTATTCCATTTCAGAGTGGAATTTAATAAAGTTTTCGATAACCATTTTAAAAATTTGTATGTATTATATTTATTACAAAGTATATATACCGTGTAGTGGGAATGTAAGAATATCCACTACCCCATTTCATCCCGTGGCTGTCGCAAGAGGCGACAGAGGGAAAACAAATTTGGAGATGGGCAGCGGTGTCTTCCTAATAACAACAAAAACAAAAAACCGCAGCTGTCACTACCAGCTTGACAAGCGAGGCAACTGTAGCAATTATCCCCCCTATGAGGCAATTTATAGGGAAGGCCTAAGTTCCGTAATGGACTTTAATAGGCTGTAATAGTAACAGTAGATATTAAGTATGTGTATCTTATTAACTATATTCTATTCATTTGAATTTTAATGTACCTTATACCATAGCTACTTATTTATCAATTTGATGAAGTGAATTGTTTACACCTGCCATAGTTTCTCCAATCATCCAGGGTTGACTGGTAATGTCACAATCTTCATGTGCAAGTCCGCCCATCAACATGCACATGAAAGCTAAGACACACTGGCCCCCAAGACCAATGAGGTGACTACAGTCCATCCAACAGCTGTTGTGCTACAAGTAACTTTCCGTCGAACTAATAGAACAGCTAAGGTCAAGGCGACGAGGTTTTGAAACGATAAAATTAAGAAATATCACAAATATCTTCCGTCGCTTAGGTAAACTCGTAGCGTACTGGCATGAGTCTATTACGTGGTAGAGCCATGCTGCAGCTATATTAATAGTATAGTTGTAGCACGAATGGGTCGGCTCGACCGGGGAAGGACCACGCTCACACAGAATACCAGCGTAAAATGGCAGCATAACACTGCTGTGTTTCGTATGGTGAGTGTAGAGAACCGGAGACCCATTTTACTGGAAAAAAGGCATTGTATCTTAGTCCTCACGGCTGACAACGCATCTGCATTTTAATTCGCAAACGAAGATAGATGTAGATGTCTATGGGCCACAGTAACCACTTACCATCAGGTGGACTGTGTGCTCGTTTGTCACACTAATTCTATAAAAAAAAAAATATTTGCTACAAAGAATCTACGCGAAGGCGTAGCAATGTGACGTCACAATGCATGTAGATGCGTTCTCATGCACAACGCGGCAATTTTGGCGTTATCTCATAACAATAACTGCTTTAGTTAATGTTCTAAGGGCACTACAGTAGCCACAGACCGGAGATTTGATAAGTCTGTCGAGCATTGTCATGATGATTATGTCTGTTAAAAATCTTTTATAATATTAAGAGACAATTTTTCAATCATCGTATAAAACGAATCTAATCTAACGAAAATATCTAACGATTAACGTAATTTGGCTGATTAACAGTCTTGTCTGCTTATCTGACCTAACCTCACCACACCACTCACACCTAGCCACCTGAGTATATGTCGACCGCTACCCATGAA
Source organism: Parnassius mnemosyne (assembly GCA_963668995.1). NCBI lineage: Eukaryota > Metazoa > Arthropoda > Insecta > Lepidoptera > Papilionidae > Parnassius > Parnassius mnemosyne. The sequence continues at coordinate 50,127,800 of CAVLGL010000148.1, forward strand.
CTATAACACCAGAGAAATTGTAGGTGTGTGAAGGTCCCTAAGTCGTATTGGTCCGGAAATTCGCCGGTGGGGTCAATTCCACTTACGTGATAAATGACATAGTGGCCCGACAGATGATATGTGATTTGTCAACAATTTTTTTACAAAGTAGACCACATATGCGTTGTCACTACTGAGAGATATTTATACTGGCCCTCTCTGTATAACTTGGTTTGAAGAGCACACTGAACGTTTTTTACTCTTGGCCGCTCATAAATATTAGAATTTCCAATATAGTTCATAACGTAATTCAAAACATATACACTAAAATAAATAATAAACCTTTGCGGGATGTCGCTTGTCAATTGTTTTCACATCACAAGTAAAGTTCGTCACCCGTAAATAAAAACTGAATAAACGCGAAAACAATTTTGGGATGATTTTTCATGACTTTAAAAGTTCACTTTCTCCATAAGATTACACTGTTCGTCTCCAGAATGCTTTTGGGAGGGAAGCACCATAATTAAGCACCGTAATGGGTTCGTACGTAGAATCTGATTTTGCCGAGGTTCCCTCCATGATAAAGGTTGTCAAGATCAACCCTCAACTGCGATCAATTAGTCAAGTGTTGCTAATATCAGGCGACTAATTGAAGAAAACCTATTAGAAGATTTGAGAACATTTGAGTATTGATGATAGCCAAATTAAAAAAAAAATATCTACACTTAAAATTTAGAAAATTTTATTGTGAACACAACCTAGAACATAAACGGGTTGTAAATTAGTCAATTGGTGTATAAAAAATCTGTTAAAGTAAGATCACTGATATATAATATATGTACACTGATATATAGTATGTAATATATGTATGATATATTATATATGATCATATACATCATATAAATGCAGTGTACATTGTGACAGATGAGACATGGATGTATTGTAACACTCCGGAAAGAAAGCAACACTCTTCTGTATGGGTATTCGAAAGAAAGCAAAACAAGAAGCGTGGGCAAAAATACTTATATTTTTTTTCCTAGACGGGTCCTGTCTACACGATTTTCTATGGGAAGGGTGACAAACGAGCACACAGTCCACCTGATGGTAAGTGGTTGCTGTAGCCCATAGACATTTGTATCTATCCTCGATTACGAATCAAAATGCATATGTAATTTCACCCGTGAGGTTCTCTACACTCACCATACGAAACTTTAAACAACAGCGTTAAACTGCTATTTATGCTGGTATTCTGTGAGTGCATGGTCCTTACGATCCGACCCATTCGTGCTACAAATTTACTAGTAATATAGCTGCAGCATGCCTCTACCATGTAAAAATCTACAACCTAACTTGATGATCAAAAGACAGTTAATACTGAATGGTACGTAAACATTTGTTTGCCCAGTGTCTGAAAAACCTCGGCTGCAGTGATAGGGGATGAGGTCACCCCTGCATACAGCTCCCCTGGCCACCTCTGGCCGGGCCTACACCACGGCCCTAAGCCACGGCTTCTAAGCCCCACACCACCAAGGTGATTGAGGGGGGTGGTTGGGTAGTGCACGTCTTCATACCTAGACATACATGCTCGTCGTTTAAGGTTACTGTTATTCTGGCCCATCTGCAATATATCGCCAATTTAATCGATAAAGTTTCTATTTCTATTTATATTTTCCAAAAATCGTAGGTCTAATGAGAGGTTTAACATTTACGGAGCCAGAAGTGGCCGTGATAGCTTTCAACCACCATGTAATAAACATGTCCGTATACCATTGGTGGTTATGTCCTCAAAAATGGTTTGAACTAATGAAAAAGTGTTTATAGTATATAAATTGTTTAATTTATGAATTACGCAACTTTCTTTATATATATATATATATATATATATATATATTTATATATATATATATATATATATATATATATATATATATATATAGAGTGTAAATGAGGAAATTGTCCAAGTTCTGCATTACAAGACTTACAACTATGCACAGTCACCTATGGCACAAAAGCTGCCCCATTTTTGGCCATGATGACGCTTAAACGATTAGCAAACGATGAACGAAAAATTGATTACTCCACCACTGCAATCCAGGCCCTGGAAAAAGCAATGTACATGGACGACCTGCTGTATGGAGCCCATTCTATGACGTCAGCATTGGAATTACAACAAGAGCTTATTCGCCTGCTTCAGTCTGGAGGATTCAACTTAAGAAAATGGAATTCCAACAAAGAGGAACTACTTAACATCAACAACAACCAAGACAACAAAAATTTTAATTTTAAACATGCACATTCATCGAAAACACTTGGACTCAGCTGGATTTCTAAACAAGATATTTTCACATTCCAAACAAAAATTACTGACTCTGAGAAGAAATGTACAAAGCGAAGTCTTTTGTCAGAAATTTCGAAACAGTTCGATCCAATCGGCTTGATTGCTCCTATAACACTGAGACTAAAACTTCTCTTCCAAAAAGTATGGCAGCTGAATCTTCAGTGGGATGATGAACTACCCGAAGAAATCCAAGTAGAATGGATAAACATGAAACATGGCATCAAAATGATTGATCAACTACAAATACCTAGATGGTTGGGAACAAAAGAAAATAGCTTAGTCGAATTGCATGGTTTCTGCGATTCGTCGGAGAGAGCATTCGGCTGCGCCATATATTGCAGAACAAGCAAAAATCATCATTCAATGGTGGTGTTAGTTGCCGCCAAAACCCGACTAGTACCCATCAAAAAGCCTATCACTATACCAAGGCTCGAATTAAATGCCGCAGTTTTATTATCAAAATTGATGAACAAGGTTGTCAACTGCCTAAGTACGTACAACATACAGATCTTTGGTTGGTGTGACTCCACCGCTGTTCTAGGCTGGTTGCACGGAGACGCTGCACGATGGAAGCCTTTCGTGGCGAACAGGGTCAAACAAGTGATCACAAATATGCCCCCCGCCTGCTGGCGCTATGTGAAGTCGGAGGAAAATCCAGCAGATTGCGCCAGCAGGGGCTTAACAGCAGGACAACTAAAAGACCACCCGCTTTGGTGGCAAGGGCCCTCTTGGCTACTAACATATAAACAAGATGTAGAAAACAACCCTATGTATACAACCAACGAAGAGGAAAAGCAAGTTTTAGTAGCTCAGAAAGCAAAAGAAGAAAAAAAAGCTACATTTTACCGCAACTTATAGAAAAACAAAGCTCATTTACACGCTTAGTAAGAATATTAGCATGGATTCTACGAGTCAAAAAAGATAAAACTAAACAGAGGCAGCCCTACCTAACAATATCAGAGTTACAAACAGCTACTAATTTATTAATAAAACATGTGCAATCAGCCGAATTCAAAGACGATATCAATAACATTACGCAAAATAAACAAGTACCGAAAAAGAGCCCATTATCAAAGTTGAATCCGTTCATAGATAAAAATGGCATCTTAAGAGTAGATGGCAGATTAGAACTCGCAAATATCACATATAATATGAAACATCCAATAATTTTGCCGAACAGAAGCCGTTTTACACAATTACTGATTGATAGCGCGCATAAAATCACATTTCATGGCGGCGCGCGATTGACGTCAGCGTTCATTCGACAAAAGTACTGGATTGTTGGCGGAAATCGAACAATTAAAAGGTTAATAAGAACCTGTATAACCTGTCGACGTCACGCTCCCAGCATACAACCCCAGATCATGGGTGATTTGCCTGAAGCCAGGACAAACCCCTCCCGTCCTTTTTATCATACAGGAGTTGACTACACGGGTTACGTGGACGTCAAGGCAAGCAAGGGTCGAGGCATAAAAACAAACAAGGGTTATGTGGCTGTATTCGTGTGCATGGCAACAAAGGCCGTGCACCTCGAACTCGTGTCCGACCTCACGTCGTCAGCATTTTTGGCCGCACTGCGTCGTATGGCAGCTCGTCGAGGCGCGCCGCGTCACATATATTGCGAACTCTCATTCTTAAACGCGATGAAGAATCATTTTATACCTAACTTTTCTCAAATAATTTTACTTTTTTATGTATTTTTAGTTTATTTCCCTTGTTGTGCGGGAAGATGTTCAGTTTACACCGAACACATTATGTACGCGTAGGCATTTTACTTTAAAGTTTTTATTTAAGTCAGTACATGTACGGACGCCAACATTGTCTCGTGTGTGCTCACATACATAACATTTATAAACATATAACATTTATAAACATTGGAACAATAATATTATAACAATATAATAAACATTTTGTGCATAAACAGTATTTTAAGTAACATTTACATCAAAAGGTGTTGAATACCACAACAGGAATAATAGGTGTTGATAGTTCCCTAGATATAACTAGCTACAAAAAGAAATGAGATGTCATCAAAAACATAACTTGTAAAAAAACCAAGTCTCGCAACTCAATTTTTCTACTTAGATTAGATTTATTTGAGATTCATGTAATACCAAGTCGGTTAATTTATTCAGTCCTTAGGGTCCTTCTGTTTTAAGTTATTACGTAATTAGCTAACCTAACAACATCTTATAGTGACAATATCAATATTAAAAATCTTTTATGTTTTAAATAAATAAATTGACTTGGCAATCGCAATAAACAATCCAATTTAATATAATATGTATTACTTGAGAGATACATTGTGTTTTCATGCGATGGCCAAGACAATCTATTTATTTAAAATATAAGAGATTTTTAATATTGATGCAGATAGAATAAGTTCATTCACTCCAATTTCGTACTAATATTGAAGTGGATTTTAGTCAGTTTTAAAGTCTTCTTTTAATTTTTTTTTCTGTTATGCTTAAGTAAAAACACCTCGTTCTATTCATAAAACACTTTCGTGGCTGAATAACTGAATTTTATATTTATGCTATTTCACTTATTTGGAACGCTTGAGCGAGTAATCACATTTTATTTTGTTAGACTTAGGGTTGCCAACCCTACTATATTATATATAATAATATTAAAGATATTATAAATAGGCAGAACTGTCGTATTTTACTACATATTTTTATAAACGTTGTCTTTGGTGTCGTAAGTAATAATAAACACAGCAATATTCCTTTAAAAAAGATTAATTTAAAACACACTATATGCTTTTTATTTTTTCCTCGTCTATTAAATAAATACATTTTTTTAAATAAATAGCCACTAAAATTAATTTAATTTTAATTAAAATACAAATAGTTGACAACCCTAGCTAATGCCTTGCAAATAGATAAAACATTCAGTTAATGTGTCTCATTCATGAATTCAGTGTGCAAATGAACGCTTTTGGTTGAACAAAATTCAATAAGTTCGCGTGGGGGCGAGCTGAGTGACTGAATACGTAAACGTAATGCGTTGAGTACAACTCATTTACAAGGTTTATACATAAGATAATTTATTAGGTATTTGCAGGGTTACTTTTTTTATAGGATAGGTTGACAAACGAGCACACAGTCCACCTGATAATAAGTGATTGCTGTAGCCCATAGACATCTACATCTATCCTCGTTTTTGAATCAAAATGCAGATGCGTTTTCACCCGTGAGGACTACGATGGAATGCTTCTTTTCCAGTAAAAAAGGTCTCCGGTTCTCTACACTCACTACGAAACACACCAGTGTTAAGCTGGTGTTTTACGCTGGTATTCTGTGAGAGCGTGGTCCTTCCCCGGTCAAGCCGACCCATTCGTGCTACAACTATACTACTAATGTAGCTCCAACATGGCTCTACCACGTAAAAGAAACTTATTTAATATGTGCCCCATGACGTCGCTATAGTTTTTTTAAAGTTTATTGTAGCATTGGCTACATGGCCTTTCGTTTTCCTCACCGTTACAGTTTATCAAAAATCTACTGCTGAACATAGGCCTACCCCGTGGATTGTCTCCTAGGTGGAATAATTTTCATAGTTGTCACGTTTGGTAATCGCTGTTTTTTTAGTTGTGAATTGGAAGACGTTACTCTCCATCTTTTTTTTTTATAGAATAAGGTTGACAACCGAACACGCAGTCCACTTGATGATAAGTGGATGCTGCGGCTCATAGACATCTACATATATCCTAGATTATAAATCAAAATGCGTTGTCACCCGTGAGAATTAAGATGGAATGCCTCGTTTCCAAAAGAGTTTCGATTTTCCTACACTTATCATACGAAACACAGCAGCATTAAGCTGTTATTTGACGCCCCGGTCAAGCTGACCCATTCGTGCTGCAGTTACAACATAGCAGCAGTATGGCTCTACATCGTACCATTTTCTCGTTTTCTTCCCTCTATAATCTACGGTACGATATATAGTAGGGGCATATTCGGTCACAAGGCCAGCAGATAGTCCATGAAGTGAGTATCTGAAATTTTCAAGCCACCCAAGCGAACAAAAAACTTAAGGTAAGGCACCAATCACAGCACTTGTTTCTTCGTTTCCACTAACAATTCACCTCGCATCACTTTAACGAACTACAATCTACTTCAAATCATTATCCAAACGGTAAGACATAGGAGCTGGAACCGCCGGCGATGGTCCAGTTCCCGCCAAAATCTTTTTTTTTACATTGACAGTTAAGTGAAGAATAAATATTACTTTTCTTTCTCTTGATTGTTGCAAACGGCCCTTTGATCACTGTGCCAGTTTCAAGTTAAAAAATATTATTTTATTTTTTAATTCAAACTATCACAAAGGTATATTATACTATCTGTTCGTGCAAAAGGCTAATAATTGTATATGAAGAAGCTTTTACTACAATATTGAATTATTTGAAATTTCCCTTGTGAGGTCACGAGTGGCCTCGCTAAATTATCTTATTTTTAGACCTCGTTACGAAAGTCCGTCGGCTGCCCAGCGCAAATGGGAAAAGTTGCTTTTAAATTTTTACACAATTCTGACAAATTATTTCCTGTTTCCATTAAGCATATTTTTTTTTTATAATAAAGTAATAAACAAGCACACAATCAATCACAGTCGATACTTTGACTCGTGTTCGATCAAGAATCAAAATGCAGATGCGTTGCCGTCATCCCTGATTACTAAGATGGAATAAATTAAAGATCTTAAGAATTAATTTGCCTAGATCCGCGTAATAAAATAAAATAATGTGTCTTACTTATTTTGAAGAGCACCTCCCACCCTCACTCAATTGCGAGCACTATCCCCGTCACCACTAATCCCAGCACCACAGATTTAGCGGTCAGCCACCGCAGAGTCTACTTCACCTGAGAATGTGTCGTGTAGATGCGAAACACGTGTCGTATTATCGACGGTGGTGTGTCTTTCTTAGTGTAGTGGAGTAGGGGTGATGTGATTAGTGGTAAGGGGATAATGCACGCAATTGAGAGAGGGCAGGAGGTGCTCATCAAACTAGAATCATTTTATTTTATTACACGAATATAAGCAAATTAATTTTATATTAATTTGAAAAATAACGCCTGATTGTATTTATTATCTTTCAACAGTGGTAGAGCCACGTGGCGGCTTTTGCTGTCGCACGGATGAGCCGGCTCGAACTGGGGTGGTACCACGACCTCACAGAATACCAGCGTGAAGTAGAGGTTTACCTCTGCGTTTCGCTTGGTGAGTGCAGGTGGCCGGAGGCCATTTTTACTAGAAATGAGGCATTCCATCTTAGTCCTCACGGGTGACAACGCATCTGCATTTTGATTTGTGATAGAGGATAGATGTAGATGTCTATGGGCCGCAACAACCACTTACCATCAGGTGGACTGTGTGCTCGTTTGTCACCCTTATCCTATATAAAAAAGAGATGGAATGCCTCGTTACCGGTAAAAAGGATCTCCGGTTCTCTACTTTCACCAAATTATCGACTAATCTGGTATATAGTTTTATGGGGCAGCTGTGAAAACATGACCTTTGTGGCATTCTCCAGTCCGACAGAACAAAAGCCCCATATCAACAGCTTAAGTCTATCTACTACCAATTACTCGACTTCAACGAGTAAGCAACTCCTTCAGGTGGCAATGTTACGCTCTTACATCAAAGTTCCGGAAAAATTATGCTGAGGCTATCTGTCAAAAAGTTGAAAATTTTTATCAAACAGAAGCTGCAGCTTTTGTTTTAAGGGGTTATTATAATTTTAAAGATTATGTGACTGATAATACCTCATAGGAATAAGGTGATCGCTACCATGATATTTCTAAAGTAAAATTCTTCTAATTTACACTTTTAAATTATTATAAATTATGTTTAAAAACAAAAGACACTGGGATTCCTGCCAGTTCTTCCCAGAGTACATTTTTTCCGAACTAGTGGTAAAAGCATAAATGACTTTCAACTATTGCTAGTAATCTATGTTTAATAAAAAATATTTTATTTAATTATACCAAACATTCCGTCCCTCTTTTATGTATATTCTGTATACATTTCGGGACTTGTCTTGGAATACATTTATAAAAAATATTTCTAATTCATAAGGAACTTATTCTAAGACAAAATGAATACCGTTACATTTATTCATTCAAAAGATACAATTAAATGAGAATAAATAAAATTGAAAATAAGTACTTGATTGATACAGAAGAGAAAAAAGAATCGATTACTTTTGTAAATTTGCACGTCCAATAGGGATCCCTTGACATATACCTTTGAGAAATCTTAATTTCATGAATAAGTCTATTATATATAAGTACTCTTGTTAATAATGTAAGAAAAGTGCCATTTGGATCACTCACTGATTTACTGATTGATTGATTCACTTAACTAGCTCATCATAAACCTAGGCCACTTCTAGTTCACTTATAAAACTGAAATTTAGCTTCAAGGTAGATTAATCAGCAAAGAAAAAATTTTTACAACTACATTATATAATTATTGATATTCGTAAGTAAAAGTTAAGTAAAAGATGATCATAGGCTTCCCGATAAATGTCCTCACAGAGGGGGTTATTTGCCATAGTTGCCACGCTTGGCAGGCGTGTTGGCAACCGTAATTATTTTTTTAAAGTTATTATTAAGAAGATGCTGCTGCCAATCTCCTGGGTAGTTTCCCTCTGTCAAATCATAGACGGAGGTTACACGCTCATTATGACGTCAGTGGCGGGAAACTGACTGTATACGCGTAGACTCATGGATTGATGGTCCAGAATGATGGTTATTTTAATATTTTAATAATTTTTGTCAGTCTGGTCAGACTGATTCCAGACTAAAGAGTGTTTAATAGCTATCAGTTTGACATCAGTCACTGCTTAGACGGCGATGGGGTGGCACAACGTATCGCCGCGTGCGACGACTCCCCCGCCACCCCCGACGTCCCCTTCTAAACCATTAGCCCCCGAGAAAGAATATATTCTAACTTTAGAAGTGTTACCTATACTTTGGGATAAAATGAATAACCAATATGTGAATATATATATATATATATATATATATATATATATATATATATATATATATATATATATATATATATATATATATATATATATATATATATATATATATATATATAGAAATGAGGCGCTGCAGAAACTATCATTAATTTTGAAAAGAAAAAAACAAAACTCCAAGCTAATGTAGAAGATATGAAAAAGAAATGAACACCCTTTTTTTTTTTTTTTTTTTTTTGCGGATGGAAAATCATCTAATGACGCCTTTCGCTGTGGGTGGAGCGGAAGGGAGTGTCAGACTTTTACTGACTAAAAACCATCCGTGTTCCTTCAGTGCCCTTACGTTCCGGAGCCGCGGTATCTCTTTCGAACAGCCCGCAGCCCCGGCAGGCGTCGGCCCTTGCGGGCCCCTTCACGCTGCTGACAGCTCTTTGAGGCGCGCGTGGAACAAAACGCGCCGTCGACACGGCCTGTTGTCGTTAGACGGACGGACGGCGAGCTACCCATTGCTCGCCGTCCACAGGCCCGCGCCTACGGTGGTCGGGGGCCACGACGTAGCCCCCGACGCCCGGGGCGTCTCCCGCGGCGGCCGGGAAGGAAAGCTGTTGCTCTTTCCTTCTCCCGCTCCGCCACCTCCTTCGCTAGCATCACTGCTTCGCAGAAGGTGGTGACGGCATCCCATTCCGTCTCGCTCCGGACCATGGCTTCGACCAGAGCCGGACGCGAGAGGTCGCCGCCGCCTATCGCCGCTACGAGGACACGGCGGTGCTCCGCCCAAGCAGAGCACACCTCCACGGTGTGCTCCACCGTGTCCTCCGGTCGATCCTCGCAGTGGGAGCACCCGGGCGTTTCCTCCCGCCCGATTCGGTGCAGGAACCTCCCGAACACACCGTGTCCGGTGAGGACCTGCGTCAGGCGGAAGGTGAGGACGCCGTGGCGTCTCTCAAGCCACTCCTCAAAGAGGGGTCTTATCGCCGCTATATATCCATCATTCAGCCATCAGTCTTAGATACGTGATCAAGGTCACACAGATTGAACTGACGCCAAACTTAACGTGTAACATACGGGACGATATGGGGTAGTGGATAGGTTTTTTATAGGATAAAGGTGACAAACGAGCACGCAGTAAGTGGTTGCTGTGGCCCATAGACATCTACATCTAACTTCGTTTGCGTATTAAAATGCAGATGCGTTGTGAGCCGTGAGAACTAAGACAGAATGTCTCTTTTCCAGTAAAATAGGTCTCCGGTTTTCTACACTCACCATACAAAACACAGCAGCATTAAGCTGCTATTTTACGCTGGTATTCTGTGAGAGCGTGGCTCTTCCTCGGTCGAGCCGACCCATTCGTGCTACAACAATGCTATTAATATAGCTGCAGCATGGCTCTACCATGTAAAAAATTATATTTTTAGTTTTCAAGTTAATTTATTTTTAGTTTTTAATAAAAGGTTAAAACTTTTTTAAGTTAATGATTGAAGTACAAAACTATTTAATAAAAAAAATAATCATCTAAATCGATTTACAATTAACGAAGATATCGCTGAACAAACATAAAAAAAAAAACAAAAAGAAACTTATCGTCGAATAGTTTTGAATTGTGTTGAATTGAGGAGATCGTTACCACGCTGTTACTAGATGTTTTAATACTAATGGTATAAACAAATACGTTGTGCATTAATTATAGATATCTAAAAAAAAAGTCCCGCTAATTTTCTTGTCTTTTTCTACTGACTTCATAAAGGAGACGGTACTGAATTCGCCTATATGTTTTTTTATGTGTATCACCTCATAACTTTTTACTGGTTGAACCGATTTCGATGATTATTTTTTTATTTGAAAGCTGGTGCTTCAAATGTGGTCTCATTTAAATCGGTCAAGGTCTGACTTAATGTTTTTGAGTTATTCTTAATAATTTATATTGAAGTCGGTTGTGCAAAATTTTTAATTTTTAATTATTTTCGGAACCAGTGGTAAAGCTTAAATGACTTTCAAATAAGTATTCGTGTAATTTACATTGAATAAAAATGATTCTATTCTATTCAATGTAAACCCTTTTTTTTAAGTTATCTAAAAACGATTTGTTCATCGACAAACTCTATCATCTCATACAAATAAGATACAAATTACATAAGAAAATTATTTCACATCTACTATCTTTATCGTATGATAAAAGAAAACTAATATAATCATGGATGTATATACTTTGAATAACATACAAAAGGCCATCCGTTAGTATATCGATATAGGCAGTGATGTTCGTATAGACTACGTCAAGCAGGGACCTATTATTACAGGAGATTGGATCCAATCGCTTCGAGACGAACTCGATATAAACGACACAATATTGCTTGGATATAACACACGTTATAAGCTAACTCGTTTATATGTACGTTCATTTATATTTCAAGATTTTGTCTTTTCACACAAGTATTGTTTACAACTGGCGTGATTTCGAAAAGCGTGATTAAGTGTCAGCGGTATATAATCAATTAAATACTGAACTTTTTTGAAATTTATTCTTTTGTTTATTTTTGTTATATCTTCTTAAAAACTGACGCCATCTCACTATTTAATTATTTTTTTTTTTTGTAACGCATAAGGATATGTTAGACTAAGTTAGTTTTAGTTTTTTTATACGTGGTAGAGCCATGCTGCAGCTATATTAGTGGTATAGTTGTAGCACGAATGGGTCGGCTCGACCGGGGAAGGGCCACGCTCTCACAGAAAACCAGCGTAAAATAGCAGCTTAACGCTGCTGTTTTTCGTATGGTGAGTGTAGAGAACCGGAGACCCTTTTTACTGGCAAAGAGGCATTCCATCTTAGTCCTCACGGGTGACAACGCATCTGCATCTTAAGTCTTTATTGAAGATAGATGTAGATGTCTATGGGTCGCAGTGGCCACTTACCATCAGGTGGATTGTAGCTCGTTTATCTACTTTATCATCATTATCATTACAACCTTTGAAATCTGAATATAGATATTCCGCAGTAACCACTGTATAGGAGGAATATATGCCTTATTTGCCTAGGTTTCCTGGCGGTTTTTTTTTCAGTTATTACAAGTGAATGCCATTTCCCAAAAAAAAAATACAGGAGACGTGTCATTTCTCAATAAAAATTCTATCAAAAAAAATGTACGTATATAGAACGTACAGTATTCGAATCGGCTGGAGGTATACTATCGTTATCTTCTGACTCTGATTAAAAAATCAGGTTGTATTTATTCCGCTTAGCAACTAACTCAATTCAAGAGCATCTTCCCGCAACCGTTCACCGTAATGGATTTTTATATCCGCCGAATATTCCATTTCTCTCAATTCGATTTGAAATTCAATATTTGAATATAAAGACGTGCACACACTCACATATGATAATATGAATACGTTAGGGCAGATTCTATCTATCGACTCAATTTATAGTAATCGGTTTCAAACATTACTAAGCGTTTGAAAAATGGTGTCTTTGTCTGTTACATTGTTTGATTATTTTTGTTCGATACACAAAGCAACCATAGACACGTTTTGTACGTAGTAGGGCCACGATGCAGTTATATTATGGTGACGTTAGTACTCTCACAGAGTAACAGAGTAAAATAGCAGATCAATTCTGCTGTGTTTCGTATGGTGAGTGTAGAGAATAGGAGACGCTTTTTGTTGGGAACGAGGCATTCCATCTTAGTCCTCAGGGGTGACCACGCATCTGCATTTTGATTTTTAATTGAGGATTAATGTAGACCACATCTATGGGCTACAGCAACCACTTACCATCAGGTGGACTGTGTGCTCGTTTGTCACCTTTATTCTATAAAACAAAGACGAAACTAGATGGGAATAATAATTATACAATATTTTTGTTATTTTTTGTAAATATAAAACTAGTAACGCTATTAACATTACTAATACTCACGTTTATCACTCTAAGTATTTTATTTTATAGGATAGAGTGACAAAGGAGCACACAATCCACCTGATGGTAAGTGGCTGCTGTCACCCATAGATCTCCACATCTATCTATACAAATAAATAAAATTGAAGTATATACGGTACTTATAACAAAAACACAATTTTTAAAATTTTTGTCTGTCTGTCTGTTTGTTCCGGCTAATCTCCGAAATGGCTGGACTAATTTTGATGGGACTTTTACTAGCAGATAGTTGATATCATAAGGATTAACTGAGTCTACTTTTATTTTAGAAAAAGTATTAGGTTTCCGCGGAAAAAAATAAAACTCTAAATAACACGCGGGCGAAGTCGCGGGGAACAGCTAGTCCTCAATAAAGCATCATAATGCAGATGCGTCGTCACCCGTGAGGACTAAGATGGAATGCCTCTTTTCCAGTAAAATGGGTCTCCGGTTCTCTACACTCACCATACGAAACACAGCAGCGTTAAGTTGCTATTTTACGCTGGTATTCTGTGAGAGCGTAGTCCTTCCCCGGTCGAGCCGACCCATTCGTGCTACAACTATACTACTAATATAGCTGCAGCATGGCTCTACCACTTAATAAAAGCTAATCAATAAGTAAGCTAAAAATGCTTGTGTTAAGAGTGGTTCGCCACATTAGCCGAACGGCGGATTAAAACCATTGACTTTCTGAGTTCGCGGTCCGAAACATATCATTACGCTACTGTCGCTTGAATCAGTAACAACACATGAGTAGATGTAGATATTTATCTACTCATCTGCTGTGAATACAAGAGAAAATATTTATCCACTCATGTCGTCACAGTCCAAAATATGAGCATACAAATATAAAGTTTTTTTTTTAATTTAACATTAAAATTTATTTACAAGACCAATGTTTTAATTTTAAATAATATTACAATTCAATTCATTTTTTTTTATATATATATTCGTTATTAGGAAGTCGCTTTCGCCCATAATGCGTGAGCAGAACAGGTTTTCTTGTGGATACAATTAATTCATACATTCGGCCTATCAAACGTCCACTGTTGAACGTAAGCCTCAACCATATATTGTCTCATATTAATTCTGCCACATTTGGCACGCTTGACAGGTCAATTGGCAACCATTTTTCGGTTGTTATCATGAAGATGCTGCTGCGGTTCTAATTCAGGTTCCCTCTGTCGCCCTTTACGACACCCACGGCATGGTATAAGTATTGGATATTATTACGCTGTACTTTTTTGGGCTGGTGATGGGAAAGAAGAAGACCACCGGAATAAAATTTTCATTAATTAAAACTTTGTCTCACTGGTACCTTTTTAGAGTCGGGGATTCAGAAGCAATTGAACGAGGCAAGTAGCGCAAATATGAGTTCATGAGAGATGATTATATATTTGTGCCATTCGTTGTAAACAAGATCGGTCCATAGGGTCCACGTGTGTAAAGGTTCTTAAAGAAATTGAATCCACGACTGGACGTTGCTGCTGGTGATAAGAGGACGTTCAATGAGGAAACGCAGCCAGCTATGAATGCTCTTAGTACCATACCGCGGGGAGTAGTACAGTATGATAATTTAAGTTTTAGTTTTAGTTTTTTTACTATGGTAATAAATATGGTGAATAGTAGAATGTCATGTATATAAATATAATTTAGAATTAACTTATACGTAAAAATAAAATAAAATTAAAAAGTATACAGAATGGATAATCATTTGTTCAGGAACTACTTATATTCATACAGTTTTAGTACAGAAAATAAATAAATATATTATATAATGTCCTCCAGACCGAATTTCGGTAACGGCGGCCAGCCTCGACGGAGACTAGCCATCGGTGCAAGACAGGAGTATATTTCATTATTTTCAATGGCCGATGGGATGGACACGACCGGAGAGATCAGGCGCAGAACCAACGGATTAAGAGCTTTCCAAGGCACAGGGGTGTGACGCCGCCAAATTCCTGACTCCGGGAGAAGACCCGGGATTTGAACCCGGCAACGAAGCAGTTATATATAGCATTTACTTTACCCTACTTTTATTTAACCCTTAATTATAAGGTGAAAACCTGAAAACAAGTCTTTTCGCGATTGTGGACCACATAACTTGTTTAATGACGTCGCCGTGGCGCAGTAGCTTAGCTTGAGTTGCGGCTTTAATGACCGCGGGTTCGAATCCTGCACAGAACAAGTATTTGTATGGCCTCCAATTAATTGTTCCGTGTCTGGATGTTCCTCCTTGTATACTTAATGTTAGTAACGTGAATTTTTATAAAGGCCGGCGCCGGCGAAAAATCAGCACTGTAGTTATACACAATACTGAGTTGGATGCCTATTTGTTGCTGCATTAATGTTAATGTAACATAAAGTATACATGTGGTGTTATGTCTCTAAACTATCTATCTATATATAAAATCCTAGTCCGCCACGGAGCCGTCACTACGTAACTTTTAAAAAACATAAAAAATATATTCTAAGTATAATTCGAATTCACGCATACATTACATGACGTGCGTATTTTAGGTTCATGTATGAAATTAGTACCAACATAAAGCACTTGTCAGTGAAGGGGCGCGTAAATCCTCTTTAATGGCTTATAGAAATGGACCTCAAAGTAGTTCCACTAATGCAGCACTCTCTGGATGGCGCATAAACCGCGCCTTAGGCCCTTAATGGCACATTCAGTTTATACTGTAGATGGTTACTAATACTGCAGCCAAAAAGCCAGTAGCCCAATATATTGTTATAAGAATAAAATGCACAGAATCTACCTTATATTTTTTTTTCTTTTCCTCTTTCGAAAAACGTTAAGTTAAGAAAATCATGGAGTTTACATACATAAATAGCAAATTAACAAATAATTATTTGTAGGCTGTACTTGTTTCACGCGGGATTCGAACGCGAGTCCCCACAGCGCTGCAATAAGCCACTGCGCTACCAATCCGTCATAGTTAAATAGCAAATGATTACTTGGAATGTTTTAGTTTATTCATTCATTAGAACCTATCCAAAGTCTATCAAAAGTAACTATGACATTGGGACGTCATACACCTCAGTGTCATACCCCGTGACCATGGGTGCTGAAAAGTGGCCGAAACGTCGGGCATATAAAATAAGTTAATATACGCGATAAAATCCGTAAAATTAGTTTTAATTAAATAATGGGAAAAACTTGTATTGTGAAAAGTTGCCCAAGTGGACGTAAACTAAAAATTATAAAAAATGGTTCGCCTCAACTTTTGTCCTTTTTCCGACCTACTGTATGTTGAGTAATTTATTTTCAATTATTTATTTAATATACGATAACCTGATTGAGAAATGGAATTTAAAATAATTCAATCCATGCAAAGTAAATATTCATATAGTATTGAACTTCTTGCTTATTTCTCTCCTCTCCATTTTATTCCAATTATTTTTGGCGCTTTTTATTAAATTTACCCTACGCTACCGCAGCGCCACCCTTATTGGACGCGTTTTTACGAACACTTTTCATACATAGAAATGGTTCTCCTTACCTCTACACTCCACTACACTCCATAGTTGCCACGCTTCGCAGCGGATCAGCGACCGCAGACTTTTGCTCGCCTGCAGTTTCATTTCTCTCCGTCGCCCCTTACATCAGCCTCTGGACCATATGGGGTAGTGTACACTCTTAGGCTGCCACTACACGGTGAATGTAAAAGCATAGAAAATATATTTTACTAAAAACATCGCCGAATAAGTATAACTAACTGACTGCTGTTTCTTGTAAGCTGCAATGGTTATTACATAAAATATATCTCGTAAGTTACTCGGGATATGCTAGTAACGGCTGCATAGTGTAAAGCCAAAGCTTATGATAAATCATGTTTTACGATTTGCTACAAAATATTTTCGGAGCGTTCAACTGAGAAAATTTGTGACTCGAATACTATGACTTAACACATAGTAGATAGCTTTATTTATGACACAAACTACGGTAATATAATGTCATATGTTGGTATTATATTTGCTATATTATGCAAGGTTAATATTGTGTTGGGTGAACGCATGTTAAAGGAAAACCTAAGCGAATATTTCATTTACAGCACAATGCCCTACAATAGATATCTCGTCTACGGACTACAATACAGTCAGTGGAATGTAGATAAAAATATCTACTAACTTTATATATAGAATAAAAGCTGTAGTAAGAGTATCACTTTTTATTTAACTTATCTATTTCAAAGTCCACATCACTGTAATAATTATAACTTTTAACTAACTTTTAATCTATATTGAATAAAAAAGTTTCTATTTCTGTTTCTGTTTCTGTTTAACAAAAAGTAATAACCGACTTCGAATTGCTAAAAAGGAAGTTATTTATTTGTTAACCTTAGGGGAAGAATGTATTCTCCAAATATATACGAAATCACTCTTGAAGTATAGCCTATTAATATTAATTTAAAAAAAAAAACATCAAATTTGGTTAACAATCTGCGAAGATATCAAAACAAAAAAAAAACTCTCGAATTGAGAACATCCTCCTTTTTGATGTTGGTTAATTTTTTTGAAAAAGTGATAAAAATGCTAGATCCCTGTGAAACCTACGCGGTAGCTCATGGTTAGTGTAGAATTGGCATAAGCGAGTACATGGTTTACAGGTCTGGAAATAAACTTCCAGATTTTGAACCCCCCATCAAATTACATGGGTCGCCCCTTGGAGTGAAACAGCCGTAGGTCATTGTTACGAATAATGTAACATACCTAGGTCACATTGTTGCGAATGACCTAAAAGATAACATAGATATGGAAAGAGAGCACAGGAGACTGTCGGTTAGGGCAAAGATCTTGGCTCGCTGATTTGCTCGATGCTCTACGTCTGTTAAGGTGACACTTTTCAAAGCCTCCTTTCACTCAAGCACTCTGTGGCTTAGCTATACCCAAAATCGTTTAATACCCTGCGTATACATTATAACAATACCTCCAGAGCATTGTTGGGGCTATAAAGATACTGCAGCGCTATTAGTATGTCATACTTAGGGGTTGACAGTTTCCCAACCATACTGCATAAAAAAAACAGGCTCACTATTGAAGCGTGATCGTGGCAGCCGCAACAATGTCCAGAAAGCCAACGCTGACAGTGGGGACTGTCCACTGCTAAATCACTCGTACAAAATTATTTATTAAGTACTAACATATACTCGTACTCGTATATGTGATATATTATAGTTGCAGTATAGATGGGGCAGCTCGATCGGAGAAAAAACACGCTCTCACAGAATATGTTAACTTACCGCTACGTAAAATCCAAAAAATAAAATTTAAAAAAGCTTTTTTTTGAGATTTTTTTTAAATCAATATATCGATCGATTCCAAAATCTAGTTGACTCTTAATCTCAAAAAAAAACATCAATTGCCGCAAATAGCATCAAAATTGAGTTATTCGTTCAAGAGAAATCGTTGTCGAAAAATTTCGCTTGGAAATTTTATTACGTTTTCGTTCGTTATAATAGGGATGGAATCTACAGCTATTCTCAATAAAGAATCAAAATGCAGATGCGTTGTAACCCGTGACGACTAAGATGGAATGCCTCTTTTCCAGTAAAAAGGGTCTCCGGTTCTCCACACTCACCATACGAAACATAACAGTATTAAGCTGCTATTTGACGCTGGTATTCTGTGAGAGCGTGGTCCTTCCGTTCCTCCTTGGTCGAGCCGACCCATTCGTGCTACAACTATACCACCAATATAGCTGCAACATGGCTCTACCACGTATAAAACATACAATGAACAAAGAATACATATGAACGTGTATTGATATTGTTTTGATATTGGATAGCATTAAGAACAGCAAAGAGATGCCACACGTCTTAACCCTACAAATGGTAAGTCACAAAAACTGTAGACTCCGTTTCGTGCATAGTGGCGGCATTCCATCGAAATCCTCAAAAGTGGCAACGCATCTTTACGTTGATTTTGATAGTGGATAGATGTAGATGTCTATAGCGATTGGTTTATAATCAGTTGTACTGTGTCATTGTTGTCCGTCCAACCTTACTGATTATATCATTATCATCATCATCATCATTACAGCCTTTCATAAGTTCACTGCTGAACATAGGCCTCCCACAAGGAATGCCACAAAGCACGGTCCTGAGCCACCTGCATCCATCGACTTCCTGCATGTCTCACCAGGTCGTCACTCCATGTCGGGGAGGGCGGGTCGCCCTACACTTCGCCTACCGGTACGAGGCTACCACTCAAGAACCTTTCTTCCCCATCGGTTGTCGGTTCTTCGAGATATATGGCCGGCCCACTGCCACTTCAGCTTACTAATCCGTTGGGCTATGTCGGTTACTCTGGTTGTACTGCGGATATACTCATTTCTCAGTTTATCACGCAGAGAAACCCCGAGCATAGCCCTCTCCATAGCTCGCTGAGTGACCTCGAGCTTCCTCATACGGCCAGCAGTGAAGGACCACGTCTCAAATCCGTAAAACATCACTGGAGGTATGTCTGACGAAAAGATGTGTCGTAGTTTCCCGAACACTGCCCAGCCGAGTTGAATCCGTCGATTGACCTCTCGGTCGAAGTTGGACTTACCTAGTCGGACTATTTCTCCCAGGTAAACATACTCGTCCACAACTTCGAGCTTAGTGCTCCCAACAACTACCGGCATAGGTGTGACATGGACATTAAACATGATCTTTGTTTTGTCCATGTTCATCCTAAGACCTATTCGTTGGGAGACACTATTGAGGTCATTGAGCATGGTGCTTAGGTCCTCCAGCGATTCTGCCATAAGGACTATATCGTCGGCAAAACGAAGGTGAGTGACGTACTCGCTATTGATGTTAATACCGTATCTTTTCCAGTCCAGAAGCTTGAAAACTTCTTCCAATTAAGCGGTGAAGAGTTTCGGGGATGTAACGTCATCCTGTCTTACACCTCTCTGCAATTGGATAGGTTTCGTACTCTGGTTCTGTATTCGGATAGCCATCGTAGCTCTACTGTACAAACACTTCAGCACTTCGATATACGGACAGTCAACTTGGCACCGCTGAAGAGACTACAGCACCGTCCAAATTTCGACGGAATCAAAAGCTTTCTCATAGTCCACATACGCCAGACAAAGTAGCAAATTGTACTCTTCGGACTTCTGTACAATTTGCCGAAGGGTATGTATGTGCTCTATGGTGCTAAAGCCCTTTCGGAAACCGGCTTGTTCAGGAGGCTGAAAATCGTCAAGTCTGCGCACGAGACGATACGTAATGACTTTTGAAAACGTTCAGTTGCCTGTATGCTGTCAAATCTGTTGAAGAATGTAGCTTCATTTCCCGTCTCACAGCCATGAGATTGAGAGTGTGATC
Source organism: Parnassius mnemosyne (assembly GCA_963668995.1). Lineage (NCBI taxonomy): Eukaryota > Metazoa > Arthropoda > Insecta > Lepidoptera > Papilionidae > Parnassius > Parnassius mnemosyne. The sequence continues at coordinate 50,148,340 of CAVLGL010000148.1, forward strand.
GGAGAGTTTTTGTATTCTTCTGCGGCGGGTCTTGCAGAACTTAGCTCCGACTGCATGGACAGTTTTCACGACTTTGTCATTCATATCGTCTAATTCATTGCAGTCTTCTAGGCACTGAAAACGGTTTTGTAACTCGAGCTGAAAGGTTTCGGGACTTTGGAACAGAGCACGAGGGGGATGAAGCGTTGACTTCATTAGACGAGACCTCTCCAACTTAACGTTTAGGTTCAGTGTGCCTCTAACCATTCGGTGATCGCTACCAGTTTTCACCCTCGCGATCACGGAGACATCACTGAACAGTTGTCGTCTGGTTGTCATAATGAAGTCAATCTCATTTTTTGTGGAACCGTCGGGGCTCGACCAGGTCCACTTCCTGTGGGGCCGCTTCTGGAAGAAAGAGTTCATCATAAAGAGTCCCTCTTTCTCCATGAAGTCGGCCAGCTGCTGGCCCCTTGGGTTCCGTTGCCCTATTCCAAATTTCCCTACTTTCAGCTCACCGTTCTCTCTTGTGCCTAGTTTTGCATTGAAGTCTCCCATTAACACCGTATATTGGGTTTTGGAGGAATGCATGGCTCTAGAGATATCCTCATACATTTTCTCCACCTCCTCATCGGGGTGTGCCGAGGTTGGTGCGTAAACCTGTATGACCTTCAGCGAATACCGTTTGGTGATCCTGAGTATAAGGTACGCAACCCTCGTCGACACACTCCCGATCTTTACAACGTTGTTAACGAGAGACTTGTGGACGATAAATCCGACACCTCCTTGGGACAGATGGTCGCCCTCCCGGTGATAGAGCAAGTTGCCGGATTCGAGGATTACCGTGTCCTCCCCCTCTCTTCGGACTTCGGATAATCCTATAATATGCCAGCGCAACTTGTCTATCTCTTCTTCCAGCTCCACGATCTTCTCGTCAGGCCTCAAGGTGCGTGCGTTGTACGTTGCCAGGTCGAGTCGTCTAAGGTGGCAACCGAACCTCCACCGGAGATTCTTAGCACCCCCTGCCCCGCCGTTACCATGGTCGCCACCGTAGCCAGGAATAGCGGGGCCGCCGGGGACTGGGGGCCGTTTCTTTGTTACTGTCATTCATAGGGGGGTATTTGCCATAGTTGCCACGCTTGGCGAGCGGGTTGGCAACCGCAGTTTTTTTATTGTAATTTGGCTATTATCAGGAAGATGCTGCTGCCCATCTCCTGCCTGTTTCCCTTTGTCGCCTTTTACGACACCCACGGGAGGATATGGGGTAGTGGATACTCTTGACCGCCACTACACGGCTTTTTCGTGCTACAACTTTACCAGTAATAGCTGCAGCATGCCTCTACCATGTAAAAATCTACAACCTAACTTGATGATCAAAAGACAGTTAATACTGTATGGTACGTAAACATTTCTTTGCTGAGTGACTGAAAAACCTCAACTGCAGCGATAGGAGATGAGGACACCCCTCCACACAGCACCCCTGGCCACCTCGGGCCGGCCCTACACCACGGACCTGTTGGGTGGTTGGGTGGTGCACATCTTCATACCTAGGCATACATGCTCGGGTACTGTTATTCTGGCCCATCTGCAATATATCGCCAATTTGGTCGATAAAGTTTCTATTTCTATTTGTATTTTCCAAAAATCGTAGGTCTTATGAGAGGTTTAACATTTACGGAGCCAGAAGTGGCTGTGATAGCTTTCAACCACCATGTGGTTTGAATTAATGAAAAAATGTTTAATATGTAATGAAGAATAGTTTGAAAGCATTTGATATATTAGTTTACATATAAATTGTTTCATTTATGAATTAAGCAACTTTCAGTGCACCCCACATATTCTTAATTTAGGCTTACTAATACTACGCACTTTTCTGTCTATATATAGTATAAATGAGGAGGGCTATATAGATTCTCGTATGCCATAACTACAGCAAATCACATAAAAGTGTACAAACTAAATTGAAACTAACTCATGAAATCCCGAGTCCTCCTTATTTATATTCCATGTAACGAATCTCAGACGGTTAGAGTCCACTAAAACTAGCGTCTACTGAAATCAGCGCACCCGAGCGCACCGCGATTAATCAAATTCCGCCATAATTAACTTTCAAAGTGTTGGCGCTTCAAGAAACTCACTTACAAAGTCGTAAATCAAGTTGTTTATTACTCTTCAAAACTACTTAAGGCTGCTGCAAAATAAACATACTGGTACTTTCACTTTTCTTTGTGAATTTAGTTTCGCTACAAAACTCAGGTCCCGATACAAGTAAATATTTATACTTCAAAAAAGTTACTACTTTTATTATAATTACCTAAAAATAAAAATTAAAAGGCCGTATTTGAAATTTCGATTTTCAACGTTAATTTTATACATAAAATCGATGTTAAGCAGTGGTAGATTCGATAGGAAATATAAATGGATGCAACATCCCTACGCAGCGCCAGTGAATCGAGCCGATCAAAAAGAACTCGGTCGTTAACGATTCGAACCGCTCTGCGCTGGATGCGGTCAAGTGGAAGGAGCTGGCACAGGGGTGCCCCGGCTCAGAGATGAGAACAGTATTCCATGTGAGGCCGAATTCGAATTTTGTAAAGTTGCAAGCGATGTGCCGGCGTGAAATTTGATTAAGATAAATTGTATTATGTGTTATTTACTTTTTCGAAATACCTAATTAATTTTACTATAAAACAAAATATTAATTTAGTATAACAAAATTTTTGTATAATACACGTGAAATCTCTTTTTTCTAAGCTTAACTTTCCTCCCTAACTTAGTCTCTTATTCGATATTTCATTACTATTATTACGATCATCACAAATACTACCAAAAACAATGTAACAGATAAACGAATTGCCTTATTAAAGTATTAACCTTCCTCGAGCATAATTTACAGATCTGAGGGAGTATTTGAGAGAATGGACGACGAAAAAAAAACGACAACAGCAAATGAATGCTTTTGTAGCTGCTTTTGTAGCTTAATGTTTTGTCGAATAGTGCATACACAATATTTAAAAATATTTCGAAATTGATACGAATCGATACTCTAAAATAAATACCAAATATCGATATATCGCTAATATAAAATACCGACGCTAAATATGAATATTTTTAAGAGTTTGGTCGTGATAAAATTGAGTAAATGGAATCAGTCCGAAAAATTCCACCGAGCACTCCCCATGGTAGATGCGATAGAATACGCAAAAAGATGCAACATCTCCTCGCAACAAGATGAAGGTCAAGCTGATCAGAAAGAACTCGCCGACGATTCGAACCGCTCTGCGCTGGATGCGATCAAGGGGAAGAAGCTTGTACTGTGTGCCCCGGCCCAGAGATGAGAACAGTGAACTATTTTAATGGAAACGAGGCATTCTTATTTCTCAGAGGTGACAAAGTATCTGCATTTTGATTCTTAATGGAGGAAAGATATAAAATGTCTATGATATAGAATAGAATAGAATAGAATGATTTTTATTCACTATAGATTATTACATAATACTTATTGAAAGTCAATATTTTATTTACCACTGGTTCGGAAAATACCTCTGTCCTGGGAAGAACCAGCAAGAAACCCAGCGGGACTTTTTTATAAACATATTTTCACTTAACAATAATTTTGTTTATACAATTTCAAACGAATTTTCATAGAACCAGCATGTTGGCGATCACCTTATTCCCATGGTCTATTTTCATTCATGTATTCCTTGATATTATAATAACAATTTTTGTACAGTTTTTATTTAATAAAACTTTTAAACTTGTTTATTGACAAACTTTGAACGCGTTCTGCGATTTTGTTGTAAAAGCGTATACATTGCCCCATAAATGAATTACTTATTATGTGGAGTCTAGTAACTGGCATTACAAGCTTATGTTTGTTCCTAGTGTTTAAGATATGAACATCCTTATTCTTATAAAGCTATTTATGTTTTTATGTACATACATTACATTTTCATAAATATATTGCGATGCCAAAGTTAATATGTTTATTTCTTTAAATTTTTCTCTGAGGAACTCTACAATTTAGATTATAAATAGCCCATACGGCTCTCTTTTGCAAAACAAATATAGATTAAATATCAGTCGCATTACCCCATAGCAAATTTCCATAAGACATTACGCTATGAAAGTAACTAAAATACACTAACCTAGCTGTCTCAACATCTGTGAGACTTCTAATCTTTCTTACAGCATATGCTGCAGAACTAAGTCTGCTTGCTAATTTAGATATATGGGTGCCCCATTGAAGTTTCGCGTCAATAGTAATACCAAGAAAAACAGTGGTATCCACAAGACTCAACTCCTTCCCATTTAAGAGCACCTTGGTTTTCGAATGTTTTACATTAGGTATTGTAAATTTAATACATTTTGTCTTATTGCCGTTTAAGAGCAAATTGTTGGCGTTAAACCAATGTACTAGTTTCAATAGAGCATTATTTACATCGTCATATTTAATTGACTGCCGTTTCAGTTGTGAAAATTAAAGAGGTATCGTCAGCAAATAATACTATATCGTGATTGTTCCCTACAAGATCATCATTACAGCCCTTCACAAGTCCACTGCTGAACATAGGCCTCCCCCAAAGAATGCCACAAAACACGGTCCTGAGCCACCTGCATCCATCGACTTCCTGCATGTCTTACCAGGTCGTCACTCCATCTCGTGGGGGGACGCCCTACACTTCGCCTACCGCTACGAGGCTGCCACTCGAGAACCTTTCTTCCCCATCGGTTGTCGGTTCTTCGAGCTATATGGCCGGCCCACTGCCACTTCAGCTTACTAATCCGTTGGGCTATGTCGGTCACTCTGGTTCTACTGCGGATATCCTCATTCCTAAGTTTATCACGCAGAGAAACTCCGAGCATAGCCCTCTCCATAGCTCGCTGAGCGACCTTGAGCTTCCTCATACGGCCAGCAGTGAAGGACCACGTCTCAGTTCCGTAAGTCATCACTGGCAACACGCACTGGTTGTACAATTTCGTTTTAAGGTTTTGAGGTATGTCTGACGAGAAGATGTGTCGTAGCTTCCCGAACGCTGCCCAGCCGAGTTGAATCCGTCGATTGACCTCTCGGTCGAAGTTGGACTTACCCAGTCGGACTATTTGTCCCAGGTAAACATACTCGTCAACAACTTCGAGCTTAGTGTTCCCAACAACTATCGGCATAGGTGTGACATGGACATTAAACATGATCTTAGTTTTGTCCATGTTCATCTTAAGACCTATCCGTTGGGAAACACTATTGAGGTCATTGAGCATAGTGCTTAGGTCCTCCAGCGATTCTGCCATAAGGACTATATCGTCGGCAAATCGAAGGTGAGTGATGTACTCGCCATTGATGTTGATACCGTATCCTTTCCAGTCCAGAAGCTTGAAAACGTCTTCCAATGCAGCGGTGAAGAGTTTCGGGGATATGACGTCACCCTGTCTTACACCTCTCTGCAATTGGATAGGTTTCGTACTCTGGTTCTGTACTCGGATAGCCATCGTAGCCCTACTGTACAAGCACTTCAACACTTCGATATACCGACAGTCAACTTGGCACCGCTGAAGGGACTGCAGCACCGCCCAAATTTCGACGGAATCAAAGGCTTTCTCATAGTCCACATACGCCAGACATAGTGGCAAATTGTACTCTTCGGACTTCTGTACAACTTGCCGAAGGGTATGTATGTGGTCTATGGTGCTAAAGCCCTTTCGGAAACCGGCTTGTTCGGGAGGCTGGAAGTCGTCAAGTCTGCGCGCGAGACGATTCGTAATGACTCTCGAAAACAGCACGTAGACGCGGCTCAGAAGGGAAATCGGTCTGTAGTTCTTCAAGAGAGCGTTGTCACCTTTCTTGAAGAACAAGACCACCGCACTTCTGCTCCACGCCTCCGGTGTAATGCCACCATGGAGGACGGAATTAAAGAGCTTCTGAAGGACTTCAAGTACCGGTCTTCCACCCGCTTTCAGAAGCTCCGCTGTAATTCCATCCTCGCCTGGGGCCTTACCGTTTTTAAGGTGCTGGAGAGCCATCCTAATCTCGCTCAGACTGACATCCGGGATATCTTCGGAATAGTGTCGGATGAGACTCGCTCTTGGATCGTTACTCACACTTGCGTGTGGCTTCATCTCCCGTCTAACAGCCATGAGATTAAGAGTGTGATCGGAGAGTTTTTGTGTTCTTCTGCGGCGGGTCTTGCAGAACTTAGCTCCAACCGCATGGACAGTTTCCACGAGCTTGTCATTCATATCGTCCACTTCATTGCAGTCTTCTAGGCACTGAAAACGGTTTTGTAACTCGAGCTGAAAGGTTTCGGGACTTTGGAACAGAGCACGAGGGGGATGAAGCGTTGACTTCATTAGACGAAACCTCTCCAACTTAACGTTTAGGTTCAGTGTGCCTCTAACCATTCGGTGATCGCTACCAGTTTTCACCCTAGCGATCACGGAGACATCACTGAACAGTTGTCGTCTGGTCGTCATAATGAAGTCAATCTCATTTTTTGTGGAACCGTCGGGGCTCGACCAGGTCCACTTCCTGTGGGGCCGCTTCTGGAAGAAAGAGTTCATCATAAAGAGTCCCTCTTTCTCCATGAAGTCGGCCAGCTGCTGGCCCCTTGGGTTCCGTTGCCCTATTCCAAATTTCCCTACTTTCAGCTCACCGTTCTCTCTTGTGCCTAGTTTTGCATTGAAGTCTCCCATTAACACCGTATATTGGGTTTTGGAGGAATGCATGGCTCTAGAGATATCCTCATACATTTCCTCCACCTCCTCATCGGGGTGTGCCGAGGTTGGTGCGTAAACCTGTATGACCTTCAGCGAATACCGTTTGGTGATTCTGAGTATAAGGTACGCAACCCTCGTCGACACACTCCCGATTTTTACAACGTTGTTAACGAGAGACTTGTGGACGATAAATCCGACACCTCCTTGGGACAGATGGTCGCCCTCCCGGTGATAGAGCAAGTTGCCGGATTCGAGGATTACCGTGTCCTCCCCCTCTCTTCGGACTTCAGATAATCCTATAATATGCCAGCGCAACTTGTCTATCTCTTCTTCCAGCTCCACGATCTTCTCGTCAGTCCTCAGGGTGCGTGCGTTGTACGTTGCCAGGTCGAGTCGTCTAAGGTGGCAACCGAACCTCCACCGGAGATTCTTAGCACCCCCTGCCCAGCCGTTACCATGGTCGCCACCGTAGCCAGGAATAGCGGGGCCGCCGGGGACTGGGGGCCGTCTCTTTGTTACTCTCTTCATAGGGGGGTATTTGCCATAGTTGCCACGCTTGGCGAGCGGGTTGGCAACCGCAGTTTTTTTATTGTCATTTGGCTATTATCAGGAAGATGCTGCTGCCCATCTCCTGGCTGTTTCCCTTTGTCGCCTTTTACGACACCCACGGGAGGATGGTAGAGCCCTGCAGCAGTTTTTTGCTGTTGCACGCATGGGCCGGCTCGAGCCGGGTTGGTACCACGACCTCACAGAATACCGGCGTGAAGTAGAGGCTCTGCTTCTGCGTTTCGTCTGGTGAGTGCAGGTGGCCGGAGGCCCAATTCCCCCCCCCCCCCCATCAACATGGTAGCGGAATTAGACAATAGACTACCCCAGGAGGGTACCAGTACCCCTGGAGAATCCCTCGCTGAGCATCCACGACCATGTTATTCCAATCCTGAGCGTGGGTGCTCAGGCTGCCCCGCGTATTCTGGGGGGGGGCAAAATTCCGCTCAAAAACAAAACTGCTCGGGGCAAGCTGAGCAACAATACCAAGGCGACCCCTGCCACGCTATCCGTGAATTTCTGCAACATCAGGGGACTTCACTGTAACCTAAACGCCGTCCACTACCATCTCGAGACGGCGAAGCCGGCCTTGCTCTTTTTGACCGAGACGCAGGTTTCCTCTCCGACTGATATTTCGTATCTCTCCTACCCGGGGTACAAATTGGAGCACTCCTTTGTGCCTCGGGCTGGAGTTTGCGTGTATGTTAGAGAGGACATCTGTTCTCGACGCCTCGGCAGTCTTGAAGGTTCGGACCTGTCCATCCTTTGGCTACGCGTAGACAGCGACGACCATCCGCGCGTCTACGGGTGCCTCTATAGGTCCCATAGCGGTAATGCCGAAACAGACCGACTCATCGACCACGTCCAAATGGCTACAGATTCCTTGCTACAACAGGTCCCATCCGCAGAGATCGTGATCCTTGGCGATTTTAACGCCCACCATGCCGAATGGCTCGGTTCACGTTTAACCGATCATGTGGGGAGATCTGTTTATGACTTTGCCTTGGCATATGGTCTGACACAACTGGTTACTTCGCCTACGTGGATTCCAGATGTGGAGGATCATACACCTTCCCTGTTGGACCTTCTGCTGACCTCTCATCCGGACGGATATCAGGTTTCCGTCGATGCCCCTCTCGGCTCTTCGGACCATTGTCTGATCCGGAGTATGGTGCCACTCAAGCTCCCTTCGCGGTTGCGTTCTGCAGGTTGCCGCCGTGTTTGGCATTACAGGTCGGCGGATTGGGACGGAATGCGGTCTTTCTTTGCATCCTACCCATGGGGGCGGGTTTGCTTCTCGCCGGATGATCCCAGTGCTGTTGCTGACTCTGTCACTGATGTGGTGCTACAGGGAATGGAACTATTTATTCCATCATCTGTGGTACCCATCGGAGGCAGATCTCAGCCTTGGTTTGGTCGCTCCTGTAAGACTGCATTGCGCAGTAAGCAGGAGTGTTATCAAGCCTGGGCTCCAGCTTCGGTGACTCGGGATGTAAACACCAGCACACTTAAAAAGAAGTATAACTTCGCCTCCAGGTCCTTCAAAAGAGTTATTGCCAAGGCAAAGTCAGAGCACATAGGCAGAATTGGCGAGAAACTAGTTCGCCTTCCTTCGGGAACCCGTGCATTCTGGTCTCTTGCATTGCGCAGTAAGCAGGAGTGTTATCAAGCCTGGGCTCCAGCTTCGGTGACTCGGGATGTAAACACCAGCACACTTAAAAAGAAGTATAACTTCGCCTCCAGGTCCTTCAAAAGAGTTATTGCCAAGGCAAAGTCAGAGCACATAGGCAGAATTGGCGAGAAACTAGTTCGCCTTCCTTCGGGAACCCGTGCATTCTGGTCTCTCGCCAAGGCTGTCCAAGGGAATTTCTGTAAGCCATCACTACCATCTCTGCACAGGGAGGATGACTCACTGGCCCATGACGCAAAAGACAAAGCCGACCTTTTAGGCTCCCTTTTTGCGTCCAACTCGACTCTTGATGACGGGGGGAAAACACAGCCGACCATCCCGCGGTGTGAGTGCTCCATGCCGGATGTGCTGTTCTCACAGCGCTCGGTTCGCAAAGCACTGCTCTCCCTGGACATCCAGAAGTCGAGTGGGCCTGACGGAATCCCCCCAATTGTGCTGAGGACGTGTGCTCCGGAGTTGGCACCGGTCCTAACGCGTCTTTTCCGGTACTCCTACTCCCAAGGCGTAGTCCCGAATTCATGGAAGACAGCTTTTGTCCACCCGATCCCTAAAAAAGGCGACCGCTCAGACCCGTCCAACTATAGGCCTATCGCGATCACCTCCTTGTTCTCCAAAATAATGGAATCCATTATTAACTGCCAGCTCATCCGGTACCTTGAGGATCACCAGCTGATTAGTGACCGCCAATACGGTTTTCGTCGGTGTCGATCAGCTGGTGATCTTCTTGTCTACCTGACCCATAGATGGGCGGAGGCAGTAGAGTCCAAGGGGGAGGCGTTGGCCGTTAGTCTGGACATTGCGAAGGCCTTTGATCGGGTTTGGCACAAAGCGCTTCTTTCAAAGCTGCCTTCCTATGGGCTTCCCGAGAAATTGTGCAATTGGATCACCAGCTTTCTTGCAGATCGGAGCATCAAGGTCGTTGTAGACGGTGCATGTTCTGACTACAAGCCTATTAACGCTGGTGTTCCACAAGGCTGTGTGCTATCACCAACGCTGTTTCTTCTGCATATCAATGATATGTTGCTAACTGGTAACATTCATTGCTATGCGGATGACAGCACTGGTGATGCTCTATACACCGGCCGGGCCAATATTTCTCGGGAAAACGTCGCCGAGTACCGGAACAAACTTGTGTCTGAAGTCGAGTCTTTGCTGGACAAAGTCTCGGATTGGGGGCGACTAAATCTAGTCCAGTTTAATCCTCAGAAGACACAAGTTTGCGCGTTTACCGCTAAAAAGAACCCCTTTGTCGTATCTCCTCAGTTTCAAGGCACTCCCCTTCTTGCCTCAGCCAGTATCGGTATCCTCGGAGTCGACATATCGAGTGACGTGCAGTTTCGTGGTCACTTGGAAGGGAAGGCCAAATTGGCCTCTAAAAAGCTTGGCGTGATCAGCAGAGCGGGACAGTATTTCATGCCGGCACACCGCCTGCAACTTTACAAGGCGCAGGTTCAGCCTCACATGGAATACTGTTCCCATCTCTGGGCAGGGGCTCCCCAGTGCCAGCTCCTTCCACTTGACCGCATCCAGCGCAGAGCGGCTCGAATCGTCGACGACCGAGCCCTTTCCGATCGGCTCGATTCATTGGCACTGCGAAGAGATGTTGCATCTCTTTGCATTTTCTTTCGCATCTACCATGGGGAGTGCTCTGAGGAATTGTTCGGATTAATCCCAGCCGCCAAATTTCACGAACGCACATCGCGGCAGAACTCCCGATACCATCCACACCATCTGGATGATTGGCGGTCCACCACTGTGCGATTTAGAAGATGTTTTCTTCCTCGCACAACTTCCTTGTGGAATAGTTTACCACCAGGGATTTTTCCGGACCGATACGACTTAGGGACCTTCAAGAAAAGAGCCTACTCCTTTTTAAAAGGCCGGCAACGCATCTGCAATTCCCCTGGTGTTGCGGTTGTTCATGGGCGGCGGTAGTCACTTACCATCAGGTGAGCCGCATGCTCGTTTGCCCCCTCTCCTATAAAAAAAAAAAAAAAAAAAAAGGATATGGGGTAGTGGATATTCTTGACCGCCACTACACGGCACTACAAGATAAGGTAAGTCATTAATATAGATTAAGAACAGAAATGGGCCAAGAATCGAGCCCTGAGGAACGCCCATTGATACTACCGATCCGGAGGAACCTTTACCATTGATGACGACTTTTTGAGTTCTTTTACTTAAATATGAAGTAATAGGTGTAAGCGCCAAATTTTTTACACCGTAATGTTGTAGTTTCCTGATTAATGTCTCATAATGAACACAATCGAAAGCCTTGGAAAGGTCACAGAAAATACCTAAGGCATCTTGTGAATTCTCCCAGGCATTAAAAATATATTTCATAAGCTCAACACCGGCGTCAGACGTCGAGCGACCCCTTGTAAAACCAATATGGTTTTTATGAAGTAATTTATTTGTATTAAAAAAATTAACAATAGATCCAAAATTATTTTTTCAATGACCACTTCATCCACTTATCATCAGGTGGACTGTGTGCTCGTTTGAAATAGAAACAGAAACAGAATACAAAGATACAATTGGCGACCATATCGCTGCTGCCCGTCACCGGTCTGTATATTTTACGTCTAACGTAACTCTTTTTTTATACTTATAGCAGATGGAGTAAACGAACATGTAGATTTGATGGTAAGTGTCGACCGCCGCCCATGAACAACTGCAACACCAAGGGAATTGCAGATGCGATGCCGGCCTTTTAAAAAGGAGTTTTAAAAGGCCGGCATCGCATCTCTTGAAGGTCCCTTAGTTGTATTGATCCGGAAAAAATGCCGGTGGTAAACAATTCCACAAAGAAATCGTGTGAGGAGTAAAATTCTAGTAAAATAACATCTATTGGAAGCCATGATATCTTTCTGGCATTTTCGATAGTTACAGTACCCCCGAGACGAAATGGGATGATTCTTCTCTTACTGTTGTACCACCACCACCTCATAGCACATAATGATTATTATAGTATATAATATAACTGAGATTGATCTTTAACTAGATAATTTTTATTTAGAATAAGGGTGACAATCTACAATCGAGCACATAGTCGCTTGAGTATTTTTTGAAAATAATTAATTTTATAAATTAAGCGTATACGTCATTTCATTACAAATCTTGGAATCATCATTATGCTATAATGTAATTCATTTAAGCAACATAGTATACTAATGTAATTTAAGAACTTGGTGTAACCAATTACTTGCCTGTAACGATTGTTATATTATGTTATACATTTCTGATTACTGATAAATGTGTAATAAATTTATTACACACATGTTAATGGTAAGTGGATGCTATGCCCCGTAATAATCTACATCTCTCATTGATTAAGAATCAAAATGCAGATGCTTGTCACTCTTAAGGTTTAAGATGAAATGCGTCATTAAATTCACTCGATACATATACTACCATTCGAAACACAGCAGCATTATTCTGCTGTTTCACGCTGCTATTCTGTTAGCGTGTGGTTCTACTCTGAACGAGCCGACTCATTCATGCTACAGCTATTATATGTATAGCTAATATAACTGCTGCGTGACTCTACCACGTTAAAATCTGTTATAAGGATATAGCAGCAGCTCAATGCTACTGTGTTTCGCATGGTGAGAGTAGAGAACTGGAGACCCTTTTTTAACGGAAACGAGGCATTCCATTTTAAGGTGACAATATATCTGCATTTTGATCCTTAATCGAGGATAGTTATATCTCTATTGGCCACAGAATTCACTTACCGGATGGGCTTTGTGCTCGCTTGGCACCCTTATTCTATTAAAATATATAATTTAAATCGTTGAATTTAAAAATATAATTTTATTTGTTACTACAATCAATCACTAATAAAAAACTTACTACGTTATAAGGTGTCGCAGTGGCCTGGCGTGTGACACGTTATTAATGAGCGATGTCAAGCGGGTGCGTCGCATCGTTTCCCGCCCGCTATCTTGTTGAAGCATTCCATCCATCTTAATCAGGTTTGGCTTGCTCGCAAAATTTGAGTAGTCGAGCGTACATGTTTGGACATGTTATTAAAATTACAGAATGAACGTGGCGAGATACCCAGTTAAATCTTACGTGAATAAAAAAAACTTACATGTTACAGAATTATTATGGCATACGGTCGTTTTATCAACTGCTTTGAGATATACAAGAGGCAATATAAAGAAAATATTAACTAGGTATGGGCTATGAGTTAAAGAAATTTCCTCTAGACATTGGCATGGATAAACGCCGCCCGAAGTTGCTCTGGCAAAAATGCCATTCCTAACCGCTCTCTATCTTTTTTTACAAATACCTTAGAAAATATAAAATGCAATGCTTCAGTCAGTGTTTGTAATATTTTTCCAAAAATATTCAAGATTTCATATATTTACGCGAACACTACACATTGAATAAAACTACTTTTACAGATTCTATCGCGTTTAATTTACCTATTTTTATTAAAGTCCTGACGTTTTCGGTGCGTTACAGCACCCATGGTCACAGGGGACTGAGGTGATTGACGTCTCGATATCACAGTTAACCCGGAGTACCTTCAGCTTTTAAAATTTTTAGTTTTGATCCAATCTACGCAGCATGAACTTACTGTATTTTGAAGACTTGCAGTGGTACGCTTGCGTTTAGTTTTAATTTTCTTAATTACAAGATCCCAAGCAGGTGGAAGTAACCATCTTCTATATTGAAATTAGGATGTTTTTTAATTTCAATAGTCTCACGTATCATCCTTGGAAGGAATCGCTGTTCTTTCGCGAGAAGTAGTGGTTTACCAAATCTTATGTAATGTCGGGGGCCGTCTAGGATATGATCACAAACTGCAGACATTTGCAAAAACACATCATAACTCTAATAAAAAATACTAATTTAAAACTAAATATTTCGCAAACGAACCCCTGAATTGAAAACATGTTGTTCCACACCCCCAATATTTTTGAAAGAACTATTCAACGACACATCACAAGATAGAATAGACGGGTAAAAAAATCACCTACTTTCTACTTTTACCTCCATTACCTGTAGGTAATGGAGGTAAAAGTAGGATCATAAAATATAAACAAAAATGTTTTTCAGGATTTTATTTAACGGTTTTGTAGGCTTGATTAATGTCTATAACTATGCTAAATTACAGACAGTAGCATCGAAGGTCTCTGAGTAAAACCACGGACAGACAGACATGGCGAAACTATAAAGGGTTCCTTGTTGTTCAAATACGGAACCCTAAAAATACAGTTTATTTGAGTTTTGGACGAAAATTATGCATAGAAATTCATCAATAGTGAAATACTTTCTCCAATTGTTCTTGCTGCAAACACTGCAAATAAAAAAATGTTAAAATACGCTATTTTATTATTGTTACTTTTATTTTTTCCTGTGGCAACCCCGGTGACAAGTTGTAAAATAATTGCTCCCAACTATTTAAAAAAATTAAATATTGTAAATTGATGATATCCACCTCAATTTTTAGTTACAGTTGTTAAATACGACTTATTTGTATTTGTGAAATAAGTAAAACTCAGAAGTACCTATTTTAATTACGTTGTGTTTAGTGTTCAAAGTGCCAACCAAAAGTAACAGCTGTAACGAACATCGTTTAAACTTACTGTAAGTGTAATTCTTGTTATCCCTTTAACATTTTAAGTTTTACCTATTAAGTAAGAATTGTTCTGGATTTCATTTTGTATTATTTACATGATAATTTAATTTGAGATCTGTAAATAAACCCATACATCTAGTCATTTGCTTACTCTGCTTCTTTGGTTTTCTTTCTTTGTTTTCTTTTGCTATTTACACTTAATAGTAAGATAAATACACGCAACGCCAAAACGCGCCAATTGGAGAACCAACTTCAAATGGCGCTTCAAGAACTTAAGGCGTCAAAGGAGCAGTGTGAGCTGTTATGTAAAGGAAGGGATGACAATGAAAAGGAAATAATAAATATAATAGCTAAAAATACCGAGCTAAAAAGTGATATGGTTAAGTTGTATACAGAATATACATTTGTTTCAAAAGAAAGGGATCAACTTCAGAGAACAGTCGATGAGTTTGACCAATGCAGCAAGGAATATGAGGAATCCCTCAGATTAATTGCTGCATTGCAGTTACAGTTAAGTAAGGCTAATGAGCAGATTGTGCAATTAAAACATTACATAGACAACATGAAAGCGTCCCAAACTCAAAGTCTGTTCAACGAGCTCATAGAATGTGAATCTTCTAAAGCATTGCAACCCTCCACAACAATTGATTTGACTGGTGATGATTATGTCACATCAAGAACAGCAGCAAGGACTACCTGCAGTAGAAAATTAAAGAAACATATAAAAATTAATAAATATATTAGAAAACTACAAAAATTAATTAAAACCAAAATTAATGTTAAAAATTATATAAATGTATGCAAAGAAAAGCATGAATTAATTAATAAACTTAAAATATATTCAATTGAGGTGGAAAATATGAATCACTGTTATGAGACTGATATAGAGTGTCTAAATTCAACAATTTTATCGCTTAAAACTCCCTACAAATTTTATCAAATAAATATGCATCGGCTCAAGATGAGATAAAAGAACACATATTTGCCATGAATGATCTGGTAAAATCATGTAAATATAATGAGGAGCGCTTTGACTCTTTAATAAAACATCAGAGTGAGTATCAGCGCTCCATACCAGGTTCGTCGGGGACAAAATGTGTAAATAACAAAGTAAACAGTAAGGACTCATTATTTTCACCTACACTCTATGACAGTGCCGTGACAAAGGATATAAACTTAAAAAGCAATGTAAATATTTAAAAAAATAAAGTTATTATGTATTGTGATGACATAGGCAAAAATTTGGGCATGATGTTATATAACTATTTAAAAGGACATATGATCACTAATTATTGCATGCCAGGAGCAACCTTTAGTCATATAATGAATAAAGTTTTAGCTAGTAAATTTTGCCCTAATAGCACATTAATAATTCTTCTTGGGAGAAGAGGCAATGTTAACAAAAATCAATTATTAAAATATATTGATAATCTAAATACTATAAATGTACATAAAATTATCTTGTTTACATTGCCTTACATAGAGGGTTGGCCGCAGGAAAATTAAATAAGATATGATTTAAATTTATTAATGAATAACTTTTCATGTAATAATAATTTAAACTTGACATTTAATTGTTATAATTATAATAATAAATTTAATTTAATAGACATAAATAATTTAATTAAGAAATTTTTGACTAGAGATAGGTATTACCTACCTAAATATATTTTAAGACAGATAGCAAATGTGCTATCTTATTGTTTATATATTAACTCAGCCAAGGACTTGGCTACACAGACATCTGCTCCTTTTGAGCAGTATAATGACTTAATATGTAATTTGGAATCAGTTCCAAGTAATTTAAATTAGAAAATGAGACAATAGAGGTAATCTCTAGCAGTTGTAATAATTTAAATAATTTAGAATGTAGCTTACAAATCTTTAATTGTATGACTCCACGGAGTAATAATGAAAATTGTTTACACCTGGTGCATCAAAATATACTAGGCATGATAGGCAAAGAGCTAGAAATTGAGTTGTTCTTAAATAGCAACAATATTCATATTTTATGTATTACTGAACAATTGTTAAAAGCTTATAACTTAATGTTTAACTTCAGTAATCACCAGGTGATCAGTTCTTTCAATAGAGAAACGGTTTTAAGAGGTAGCTCCTTAATATTAGCTAGTAAATTATAGTCATGTAAAGAACGTAAAGATCATCAAAAGATATTGTAAAATATTTTAAAACTATTGATGTTAAGAAAACTGCAGATCTGTGGGGGGATTTCCGTTTAAGTTATTGCGTCTATAATAGATACAATCGCGCCTCATTTAGTTATTATTTTTAATACTAGTATCGAATCTGGTGTGTTTCCTGATTTAATGAAGTATAGTAAAGTAATACCTTTATTTAAATCTGGTAGTACATTAGACCCCGCCAATTTTAGACCTATATCTGTACTACCAACACTTAGTAAGATTTTTGAAAAAATTATTCTTGATCAAATGTTAAATTTCTTTAATATAAATAATTTACTTCATAAAAATCAATTTGGTTTCACAAGGGGTCGGTCGACAACTGATGCCAGTGTTGAGCTGATTAATAATATATTTAATGCATGGGAGAATTCACAGGATGCTTTGGGTATATTTTGTGACCTATCCAAAGTCTTCGATTGTGTTCACCATGAAACATTAATCAGGAAACTTCAACACTACGGTGTAAGAAGTGATGCTCTTAAATTAATTATTTCATATTTAAGTAAGAGAACGCAAAAAGTAGTCATTAACAGTATGAGTTCTTCCGGGTCGATGGTACAAATGGGCGTGCCTCAAGGCTCAATTCTCGGCCCCTTTCTGTTTCTTGTATACATTAATGAGCTACCTTACATACTAGGAGATAACCATGATATACTATTATTTGCAGATGACACTTCTTTAATTTTCAAATTAAGTCAACAATTGCTAAAATATGACGAAGTAAATAATGCTATATCTAAATTAGTACATTGGTACAATGTTAATAACTTGCATTTAAATGGCACTAAAACGAAATGTATGAAATTTATGACTCCAAATGTCAAACAATTAAATACTAATGTAATTTTAAATGGGGAGAAACTGAGTCTTGTAGATACCACCATTTTTCTTGGAATCACACTAGACGCGAAGCTTCAATGGAGCCCCCATATATCAAAACTAGCAAGCAGACTTGGTTCTGCAGCATATGCCGTAAAAAAGATTAGAAGTCTAACTAGTGTTCAAACAGCTAGACTAGTTTACTTTAGCTAATTCCATAGCATAATGTCATATGGTATTTTGCTATGGGGACACGCAGTTGACACTGAAATTATATTTGTTTTACAGAAGAGGGCCATAAGAGCAATTTATGATTTAAAGCCTAAAGGGTCGCTGCGACAAAAATTTAAGGAAACTAATATATTAACTTTGGCCTCTCAATACATTTATGAAAATGTAATGTACGTACACAAAAATACAAGTAGTTTCACAAAAATAAGTGATATTCATTCTGTAAATACTAGGAACAGACACAAGCTAGTAGTACCAGTTACTCGACACCATCGAGTCAGTAATTCATTCTTGGGGCGATGTATACGCTTTTACAACAAAATTCCAGAAAATATACAAAATTAGACCTGCTCAAAGTTCAAAAACTTTATTAAACTACTAAAAAAACTAAGTTTGTATAAAAAGGGTTATTATAATATTAATGAATTTATAGATGATAATAACCCCTGGAAATGAGGTGATCACTACCAAGCTATTTCTAATTTGTTGTGTTGTTAATTTGTGTAACATACATGATTGTAAGCTGTTATTTAAAAAAAGTCCCGCTGGGTTTCTTGCTGGTTCTTCCCAGGACAGAGGTTTTTTTTTCGAACCAGTGGTAATCATACAAAAGAGTGACTTTCAATAAGTATTATTTATAATCTATATTGAATAAAAAAGTTTCTGTTTCTGTTATTATTTTTTTGAGTATTATAGTTTCGTTATAGTATTGTCGAGCACTTTAACAATCTGTATTGTTTGAGTGGCAGCTTCTCCACCATCATTTGCAATTCTCAACAACAACGGCCTGTAGTAAATGTGGCACCAGATGGCAAAAATTATAGGGAATAACGCACAAACAAATCGAAACAAATCCTCTAGCTAGCCAATTTTTTGTTTTGGGCACAGTTTGGTTCTAGCGCCTGAATCTAACCACATTGATCAACGCTTGTGACTGTCGTATGGGATACACTTATTAAAATCCTTTCTATGCCGATTAATTTCCTCACAAATACACATTTTATTACAAAATATTGCGAAAATAATAAAATTCTACAATGTTAAACAAGGAATGATAAATAATAAATAGCAATACGGTAGCAAATTATAACTTTTATTTAATTACGGTCAGCGAGACGTGCGAAGTATGGTACGGGAGTAATGCCATCGCGATTGTATCCGAATATATTTACAAAATGTTGTACGATGATATGTAATACAATATGTTAGAAAGTTTTTAGAGATATGGAAGCGTAAATAACATCTTAAAAGTTGTAGCATGTGTAAAAAAATGTTAACGTGTCATTTTATAACGTTGTATAACTGCCTATGTGAGGGCGTTATTATATTCCAGGAATATATTTTGTAAGTTAAAGTTAATAAATTTGTTACGGCCAGCAGCTGCCCCTGCAAAAGTCGTTTTGGCTGGGGTCCATAGCAGCTTCCTCGACGGGCAGACGCGGGTCGTGCCCAATGGCCATATGGAAGAATGTCCTATCATACTAAACTATATGGGAGAATGCTAGGAAAATATAGTACGTTCCTGTTTCCGACTCTAAGATCGTCCCAAGGCTCGGTCAGGCCGTAAGTGGGTGTAAGGTGAATGGCAAGTAGTGTTTAGTGATGTGTAAAAGTCTGAGACCTGGACCAGCTTAGGTGACCAGCAGCGGCCGAGTTCCAGGCTGCCCCACAATGCTGCATCGCTCCAGCAGGCTCCACCGCTGGACCATTTCTTTCTTCATTGTCACTATTTCAGTCTATTAGCTTCATTGTCCATTTAACTAACTTAAACTCGTCTAATTCCACATTAATCGTAGAATCTAACATGCGATACGCGGCACAGTACGGCCGTAGTTCAAAGTTCGACATTCAATGTCCCGGATTCACTTATCACAAAATTATAAATAGGGAACTAACGCGATCTCTTCATGAGTCATACGGTTCAGCGTTAAACACAACTAAGTTCCTTCATTCGACACCAAAACACCACGCCGCGATAAGAACTCAAAATAAGCCTCGTTGACAGGTCAAACTAACAAAACAGCCAACACACAAAAAAGGGCACTCAACGCGACGGCACAATTATAATGATTTCCAGACAATCAACCGGGAGACGCTCTCAAACAAGGAATGCGCGGTTCGAATCCTAGACCGTATATTTACTTGCGCGCGCGTGCACAATTCCGCATCACCCGAACTAGTTAAATATTGCAAAATTCACATATCCACGGAGCGAAGTAACACGCACTAAATCTAACCATCTGGACCCTACCGGTCGCGTGAACTTCTGCCGCGATAATGTAATAATGTAATGTATAATGTATAATGTACTCCTTTTTAAAAGGCCGGCAACGCATCTGCGATTCCCCTGGTGTTGCAGTTGTTCATGGGCGGCGGTAGTCACTTACCATCAGGTGAGCCGCATGCTCGTTTGCCCCCTCTCCCATAAAAAAAAAAAAGATACGCGGATTCCCCGCATCGCGGCCAGCGAGCTACTCATCTTCTTCGCCCACGCGTCGAGCCACTGCAAGCTGCACACGGCCGCCCCACCTGGCGGCGTTTACCTCACCTACATACCATCGGATTACGCGCCAGCTCGAACGCGATTGGAGGGCGTTCAAAATGACCAATTTTGGGCATAAACAAAATTATTATTAACTTTAAAAGTTAACTCTTAAAAGAATTTATTAATTTATAATTTTAAGCTGTTGTGGTAAGTCTGATGTTTAAAATTTCTTTCAAGACAGAGTCCAATTCTAAGGTTTTAAAAGGAGACATGTGTTTGTCTAATCCAAATGCAACGGTTTGCCGATATTCGAAAACGATTAACGATAACAGAAAACTATGAAAATTAATTTGAATTCGCGTGGATAATATCAATCACATTTTTACTTAGTAGAGTCAAGATGCAGCTATATTATGCAACAATTTTAGCACAATGTGTCGGCTCGACTGGGGTAGCAGCTTAATACTGGTATGGTATGGTGAGTGTAGGGTGGAGTGTAGACTGAGTGTAGACTGGAAACCCTTTTTACTGGCACCAAGGCATTCCATCTTAGTCCCCAGAGCTGACAACGTATCTGCATTTTGATTTTTAATCGAGGATAGAAGAATAACAACTTACAATAAACCCCATTAATGAAAAAAAAAGAAACGATTAGGATATGTATTCTAGGTTTGAAACAAAAAAAGTCTAGTTAATAATCAGCTACAAAGTAGGAAGTTAATCGTGTAGTGGCGGTGTAAGAATATATACTGCATTTTATCGGCCCGTGGGTATCGTAAGAGGAAACAAAGGTAAACTGAAACAGGAGATGGGCAGCAGCATCCTCCTTATACAACTCAAAGCTATAAAAACTGTGGCTGCCAACCCGCACTGAGACACTTTATGGGGGAGGCCTATATTTAGCAGTGGACTGCTGAAGTTGTAATAGGTGGATGGAGGAAGTTAAAATAGTGGCGGCATAATGCATAACGAATGCAAACAAATTTGTTTTTAAATATGCAAATTAAGTTACGGCAACAGTTGGGACAACATAAATTTATTACACATTCAGAGATACAATATACTTTAGTATATTTCGTACGTTTTTATTTATTACAATCACCAGTTCACAGCGCACTACAAATCACACACGTTCCGCAACACAAATTATCGTGACGCCATTTTGTAAATACTTTTCACATTCCACGCGAGCATCGCTTTTGGTAAAATATTTCAGTAGTAATTTCCCCTGCATTGTATGATTGTCCATTTTTATTGTTCCAATTATTTTCGTCAGGATTAATATAAAAAATATTTTAAAATTAATGAATTTATTTACAAAAATATTTTTGTTTTTGTTCATCAAATGTCGTATATCGACCACCGAGCTGACTCTCTTTGTCATAATCGTTTAACAGAATTGCGGACAAAGTGTTTTGCACCTTTGGCGCTATTCTACGTTGTCGATTGTACTTTAAATTTAAGCTGAAGCAAATAAAAGTATTTATTAATTTAGAAAGTCCAAAAGTACACACATCGATAAAACAATTTCAAGAATCATCGACTTACGTTAGTATGTCGTAATAAATATTACGACATACTTATTTCAATCAATCTATAACTACAAAATTCCGGTGTGCGTGTGTTCGTAATTCTTCTCCTCCTAAACCGCATGGCCTATTTTGATGATATTTTTATGGGGTACTTATGGGGTTACCTGGATGGTTATTAAATATTTTATAAATTAAAAAGGTTTATTATTTTCAATGATAGATACGAAACTTTTTTTAATCATGGTTATCTAACATATAAAAATTAATGTGTTTCTTTGTATTTTATGGGCTGCCATACCGTTCATAAGATTGCGCTAAAACTTTGTCAACTTATTGGCTACTCTTGCGCGAAGGTTAAAGGCGTAGTACAATTAACTTGCAGGAGGTGTCGCGTATCGTACCGACAAATTTATTTGAAAGTTATATATCATTCAACTTCAATGAATGTATTATCATTCCTGATTAATCTGTTAAGCGACGGTCTGACCGATCGGTCTTAAATTTTTCAAATTTTTAAACCCCGCCAAAGAGTATAGCAATATTTAGAAGGAACTCCTCAGAAACAGATACGAGTGCTCAGAATTTAGGGTACAAATAAGCAAGGTATAGAGCGCGCGTATCGCTCATTGTCCATTATGCCAAGCATAAGCAGATGTTCTATAGATACTGATATATAGTTAGAGCGGTTGAATAGTGATGAGCCAAGATTGATGCCTATGCATTATTGTACTTGTAGTTATTAATTTGATTATGTAAGTGTTTGTAAATATTAGGTATGTATAAAGTATGATTTAGCTCAATAAAACATGGTACGAATTTATGAAACGATGTTTATTAATCAAACACAAAAATCTAATTAATTTACTCCCCCTTAAAAACCATATTATATATAATTATGGTTTTATGTGGTGTGGAGGTAGATAATCAAAATTTCATTAGACAATAAGGGTACACTACGGCAAATAAAAAAATAAAACCATGAACTTTATTATTAAAAATTAAAAATAAACAATTAGTAGTTGTCGTACTCTTTGAAACAATCTTTCAAACAAAACCCGTATTGTTCGGGACAATCGGGACAGAAATATGAAGTATCTTGTATCTTCTCTGACTTTTTTGAAACCCAGCATTGTCTACACCGACGTCGTAAAATGTAGATGGTAGTTTTGCTTTCAGTTTTTTCCCTTTAAGTATATTTCTCATTTCATCCATAATATCTGAATCCCGCAATGATTTATATAGATCTGTCGTAATTGCCTTGGGTACTATAAATGCCACTGTGGAAATAATAAAAATAAGTTTCTATCTGTGCGTTCATAATTTAATCTTACATTTTTAATTTGTAAAATGTAATGGCCAGCTTCTAGTTTATTTAGTGAGTCAATAGATTACGAATAGTAAATTTAACTTTATTAGCGTAAAATAGATTAAAAAATACTAGACATGCATAAATTTTGGCGTGATTTGTTTCTCATGCATAAAACTAGCCAACAAAGATTTTTACTGCTAAGCCAACGAACGCACCGAATGCGTGCATGTGATTTTACTTTTAATATACACAATGAAACAATGAAAAATAATTATAGAATTAAGAATATTGCTTACCTTTATCTCCCAATTCACAAATATATAATAAATACACAATAAAACCTAAGTTATTTCAAATTCAAAATAGACCTTCACAGCATCAATCTTTTTTGCATTGTCAAAACAAGACTGACAGCACTTAGCAAAAACTATCAGTATTTCCACATTTAGAAAATATTTCTAGCTGTGAATGTTGCCAAAGATTTAAATAAATCTCTACAGTTTTTAAGTAAAGCTACAAAAACCTCAAGAAGTCACTAAACTCATACGGTGCGTTGAGGCATGAAGTTAAAATCCCGATCTCTAAAATTCATATATATATATATATATATATATATATATATATATATATATATATATATATATATATATATATATATATATATATATATATATATATATATATATATATATATATATATAAAATTCATATATATACACGTGGTAGAGCCATGCTTCAGCTATATTTCTGGTATAGCTGTAGCACGAATGGGTCGGCTCGACCCACGGAATATATAAAACACGGAATATAAAAAACTTGTTTTTTATATTCCGTGGCTCAACCGGTGAAGGACCACGCTCTCACAGAATACCAGCGTAAAATAGCAGCTTAATGCTACTGTGTTTCGTATGGTAAGTGTAGGGGACCGGAGACCCTTTTTATTGGAAATGAGGCATTCCATCTTAGTCCTCACGGGTGACAACGCATCTGCATTTTGATTCGTAATCGAGGATAGATGTAGATGTCTATGGGCCGCAGCAACCACATACCCTCAGGTGGACTGTGTGCTTGTTTGTCACCCTTATCCTATAAAATATATATATATAAGGTCACGTTATAAGTAGTTCTAATGTTCCAAGTAGTTATCCAACTTTATCAACGTGAAAAAATTACGGTGATTTTTCATTGTGACTTTTTGATAACCGGAAAGATGGTCACGGTTATTTAAAACAACACTTTTCCGTAAGTCTAGTCGCCTATTACGAGATCTACGGGGTGGTATGAATATTCATACACAGCCACTACACGATCGTTGATAACATCTTAAAACATTTTATTTATCGACAACGTGTTATTATTATTATTTTCGATATATTTTATTTAGTTTTGAATAAGAACATAATAAAGTTAATTAGAAAAATGACTCTAAGTTATATTTTCCTTTATTAAAAAAAATGTCCTTGGCCTGATCTACTATATTCTTATCCTCCCCATAGGTTTGACTAAGTTGACCTTTAAAATGTCAAAGCCTGAGCGATTACACTATATGACTCTGCCAAATTTAAAACTATACTATATTTCCACAGTTATTTCTTATGAGGCAATAACGCGCCGGATGCCAGCTAGTCATTTATAAAATTTAAATACACATCGCCCCATCGCTTGTCGAAAGTCGACAGTAAAGTACAACCGACGCTTTCGTGTTCCTGTATATACTTACTATATTCTTTGCTTTTGAATTATATGTTCGTTTGTTACATATTTACGCAAACGCTACACAAATTGAACACTACATTACATTTAATAAAATTAATTTTACTCACTGTCTCGCCACTTACTTACTTGGTAATACGCCTGATCTATCTCCGGTGGTTTTTAATTGCCACCTACTATGACTCTACTTGTCAAATATGATCCCGCTGGGATTCTTGCTGGTTCTTCACTGGACAAAGGTTTTTTCAAGACAGAAATAAAAAAAACCCAGCAGGACATTTAAAAATATTTTACAATATATAATTTAATACAATGAGTAAGAAAACATTTAAAAACAGCATGGTAGCGATCACCTCATTACCAGGTGTTATTATTATTATGTGAAGCACCAGCTTTCAATTAATGGTCTAAATCGGTTCACCCAGTAAAAAGTTATGATGTAACACACATAAAAAACATACAGTCGAATTGAGTACCAGCTCCTTTTTGATCATCATTCATTCATCATTACAGCCCTTCACAAGTCCACTGCTGAACATAGGCCTCCCCCAAAGAATGCCACAAAGCACGGTCCTGAGCCACCTGCATCCATCGACTTCCTGCATGTCTTACCAGGTCGTCACTCCATCTCGTGGGGGGACGCCCTACACTTCGCCTACCGGTACGAGGCTGCCACTCGAGAACCTTTCTTCCCCATCGGTTGTCGGTTCTTCGAGCTATATGGCCGGCCCACTGCCACTTCAGCTTACTAATCCGTTGGGCTATGTCGGTTACTCTGGTTCTACTGCGGATATCCTCATTCCTAAGTTTATCACGCAGAGAAACTCCGAGCATAGCCCTCTCCATAGCTCGCTGAGCGACCTTGAGCTTCCTCATACGGCCAGCAGTGAAGGACCACGTCTCAGTTCCATAAGTCATCACTGGCAACACGCACTGGTTGTACAATTTCGTTTTCAGGTTTTGAGGAATGTCTGACGAGAAGATGTGTCGTAGCTTCCCGAACGCTGCCCAGCCGAGTTGAATCCGTCGATTGACCTCTCGGTCGAAGTTGGACTTACCTAGTCGGACTATTTGTCCCAGGTAAACATACTCGTCAACAACTTCGAGCTTAGTGCTCCCAACAACTACCGGCATAGGTGTGACATGGACATTGAACATGATCTTTGTTTTGTCCATGTTCATCTTAAGACCTATCCGTTGGGAAACACTATCGAGGTCATTGAGCATAGTGCTTAGGTCCTCCAGCGATTCTGCCATAAGGACTATATCGTCGGCAAATCGAAGGTGAGTGATGTACTCGCCATTGATGTTGATACCGTATCCTTTCCAGTCCAGAAGCTTGAAAACGTCTTCCAATGCAGCGGTGAAGAGTTTCGGGGATATGACGTCACCCTGTCTTACACCTCTCTGCAATTGGATAGGTTTCGTACTCTGGTTCTGTACTCGGATAGCCATCGTAGCCCTACTGTACAAGCACTTCAACACTTCGATATACCGACAGTCAACTTGGCACCGCTGAAGGGACTGCAGCACCGCCCAAATTTCGACGGAATCAAAGGCTTTCTCATAGTCCACATACGCCAGACATAGTGGCAAATTGTACTCTTCGGACTTCTGTACAATTTGCCGAAGGGTATGTATGTGGTCTATGGTGCTAAAGCCCTTTCGGAAACCGGCTTGTTCGGGAGGCTGGAAGTCGTTAAGTCTGCGCGCGAGACGATTCGTAATGACTCTCGAAAACAGCACGTAGACGCGGCTCAGAAGGGAAATCGGTCTGTAGTTCTTCAAGAGAGCGTTGTCACCTTTCTTGAAGAACAAGACCACCGCACTTCTGCTCCACGCCTCCGGTGTAATGCCACCATGGAGGACGGAATTAAAGAGCTTCTAAAGGACTTCAAGTACCGGTCTTCCACCCGCTTTCAGAAGCTCCGCTGTAATTCCATCCTCGCCTGGGGCCTTACCGTTTTTAAGGTGCTGGAGAGCCATTCTAATCTCGCTCAGACTGACGTCCGGGATATCTTCGGAATAGTGTCGGATGAGACTCGCTCTTGGATCGTTACTCACACTTGCGTGTGGCTCCAACGATGATGTGTACAGCTGCCCATAGAACCTCTCAATCTCACTCAAAATCTCAGGTGTCCCGGAAACGATGCTGCCACATTCTGTCTTTAGCTTTGACAGGTGGCTCTTTCTGGCAGACAGATCTCTGGCAAAGACTTTGGAGCCTTGGTTCCGCTCGATCGCTTCTTCAATACGAGCTGTATTGAAGTTGCGTAAGTCCCGCCGCATGCATTTGGAGATCTGTCTGTTCAGATGCCTGTATGCTGTCAAGTCTGTTGAAGAATGTAGCTTCATCTCCCGTCTAACAGCCATGACATTAAGAGTGTGATCGGAGAGTTTTTGTGTTCTTCTGCGGCGGGCCTTGCAGAACTTAGCTCCGACCGCATGGACAGTTTCCACGAGCTTGTCATTCATATCGTCCACTTCATTGCAGTCTTCTAGGCACTGAAAACGGTTTTGTAACTCGAGCTGAAAGGTTTCGGGACTTTGGAACAGAGCACGAGGGGGACGGAGCGTTGACTTCATTAGACGAAACCTCTCCAACTTAACGTTTAGGTTCAGTGTGCCTCTAACCATTCGGTGATCGCTACCAGTTTTCACCCTCGCGATCACGGAGACATCACTGAACAGTTGTCGTCTGGTCGTCATAATGAAGTCAATCTCATTTTTTGTCGAACCGTCGGGGCTCGACCAGGTCCACTTCCTGTGGGGCCGCTTCTGGAAGAAAGAGTTCATCATAAAGAGTCCCTCTTTCTCCATGAAGTCGGCCAGCTGCTGGCCCCTTGGTTTCCGTTGCCCTATTCCAAATTTCCCTACTTTCAGCTCACCGTTCTCTCTTGTGCCTAGTTTTGCATTGAAGTCTCCCATTAACACCGTATATTGGGTTTTGGAGGAATGCATGGCTCTAGAGATATCCTCATACATTTCCTCCACCTCCCCATCGGGGTGTGCCGAGGTTGGTGCGTAAACCTGTATGACCTTCAGCGAATACCGTTTGGTGATTCTGAGTATAAGGTACGCAACCCTCGTCGACACACTCCTGATCTTTACAACGTTGTTAACGAGAGACTTATGGACGATAAATCCGACACCTCCTTGGGACAGATGGTCGCCCTCCCGGTGACAGAGCAAGTTGCCGGATTCGAGGATTACCGTATCCTCCCCCTCTCTTCGGACTTCGGATAATCCTATAATATGCCAGCGCAACTTGTCTATCTCTTCTTCCAGCTCCACGATCTTCTCGTCAGTCCTCAGGGTGCGTGCGTTGTACGTTGCCAGGTCGAGTCGTCTAAGGTGGCAACCGAACCTCCACCGGAGATTCTTAGCACCCCCTGCCCCGCCGTTACCATGGTCGCCACCGTAGCCAGGAATAGCGGGGCCGCCGGGGACTGGGGGCCGTCTCTTTGTTACATTCATAGGGGGGTATTTGCCATAGTTGCCACGCTTGGCGAGCGGGTTGGCAACCGCAGTTTTTTTATTTTAATTTTGGCTATTATCAGGAAGATGCTGCTGCCCATCTCCTGCCTGTTTCCCTTTGTCGCCTTTTACGACACCCACGGGAGGATATGGGGTAGTGGTATTCTTGACCGCCACTACACACACTTTTTGATGTCGGTAGAAAAAAGTATTATTAAGTAAAGTATTGCCTCATAGTTTAAAAAGATTATTATAGGTGTAACTGTTGTTTCTCGAGGCTAGTTTTGGCTAGCATAGCCACTATAGTGGTTGTGTTGCTCAAGGAAATCTCGAATTATTCATCTACTTGTGGTATCATACAACAAGTTTGCTTTGCAGCATGATATTACTCTGATTATGATAGAACTTTGTGGATAACGGTGCTGTTGTGTAACTACTTAATTTTTCTTTTTATAAGACCTGTATCTGTATTATGTGTTATTACACAATTGTTTGTAGTCCCGAAGAAATAAAAATAAAAATAAAATATATATGATTTACGTTTTTGTGTATACATATTAAATTATCGTAAATATACTGAAGGCCAAAGTTGATGTAATTATTTATTTCTTTAAATTTATCTTTACAGGATTCCTTAGGAACTAGGTTAAGCTAGTACACATGTATATAAATAATATACACATCAAATACGAAAGAAAAACAGTAATCAAAAGTGACTCAGCGGAAGTTGCGATATTTTGTTCTCTCGCCTCTATTTTTCTAACGTAAACAAATAATGAACTACGACACACACTCGGATTGTATCTCCGTCACGCTTATCTGGAAAGGAAACAAGACTTAATTTTCTTCTCGTATACCGACATATTATATAATACAATAGCAAACACATTTATTCTGAGCAGATAATAAAAATACAAAATCACAGCGTGTGGTTACTGTTGATACACGAATGGTTCGGCTCAACCAGGGTAGGACCATGTTCCACCGCACAAAATTCCAGCGTTCAATAGCAACTTAATGCCGCTCTCTTTCGTATGATGAGTAGTAGGATAGCACCCTTATTATTGGAAACAATCCGTTCCATCTTAGTCTGAGAGGTAACAACGCATCTGCATTTTGATTTTTAATCAAGGATAAATTTAGATTTATTTTTT
Source organism: Parnassius mnemosyne (assembly GCA_963668995.1). Taxonomy (NCBI): domain Eukaryota; kingdom Metazoa; phylum Arthropoda; class Insecta; order Lepidoptera; family Papilionidae; genus Parnassius; species Parnassius mnemosyne. The sequence continues at coordinate 50,177,783 of CAVLGL010000148.1, forward strand.
TATTTATTGGGTGTAATTACTATATTACTTGCACATATTATGTAAAATCATTTAAAGGTAAACTCTACATGCTATTTTTGCGAGTATAAACCTGAAAGTGAGTTAATAACAGAAGCAAACCAAAACCAGAAACAAACAAACAAATACAATAGTAATTTTGGTAAAAGCCTGTAGAACCTTATCAATTTAAACAATTTCAAAAGAGATTTAATCTAACTAATAATTAGTCTTTCAATTAATATTACAAAGTTATTTAACAATACTTTGTAACTAACTAAAATAACAGTAAATATACGTAATAATTAATATGGGAAAAACGATTCCAATGGGCCACAGCATCCACTCACCATCAGGGAGTGTGTGCTAGTTTGTCACTCTTATTGTATAAAAAACATAACTAGGGTATTAAAAAAAAATCGGATTCGAAATCACGAAGCTGGTTTTTAGTGCGCCCTTTTGTTAGCAACGTACGGACAATTATGCAACAAAAAGTTAACTATTAGTAAACTGTATCTGTTTCACTTACCACACATATCCCCCGAGGTAATTTATGGGAAAGGCCTATGTTCAGCATTGGACGTTTGATAAGCTGTGATGATGTGATCACACTTTAATGACGTGATGATTTGTAGCAAAACGATTATACAACTAATACAAACTGATCACAGAGTTTCCATTTCTTCTCTTCGAGACCTTGAAATATTTCGAGAATCGATTTGTTTTAAAATAAGTGCATTGTATCACAATGAGGGCATCACATTAATTCCCTTCCGGCAATAGACGTTTAACATGATGTTGATTTTTACGAGTAATGGATTGGGGTCGGATATTAGCTGTCTAGAAAGAATCCATACAATATTTCTCCGCCGCAGGAAATTAAGATGACTTGTAATTTTATTCGTGTCATGTTACACGTCCCCGTTACGTTTTATTTTACCAATATAATGTGATCTTTTGTACGCTTAAGGAACTATGTAAAAGCTATAAGGCAATATGTTTTACATTCAATCATTATTATAGCCCTAGGTATTTTGTTGTTTGGGCTCTATTCAATAAAAATAGTGTCATCTACATCAGTTTACAATCAAGAAAAATGGTAGAACTTCCATCTTTGTATTTCTCTCATTTAGTCTGTCTGTATCAGTACCAACCTCTGCTGTGTTCCTGTCTGAAGAGTATAGAAAACCAGCATAATTACAGGCTGTAAGTCATTCCATCTTAGACCTCAGAAGTGACAACGCATCTGTAGTCTTCTTTGAAGTTGGTTGCAGGTGATGCAGTGTCACTTAAAACCATGTAGGCGGTAAGTTCGTTTGTCACTTCTGTTTATAAAAAAAAAACTAACCAAAAATTTTATTTAAGCATTTCAAAAGACGCAAAATCCGTATTAAGTTTTGCACAAGTGTCGTCTCCAGTCAGTAAGAGAATTAGAAAATTCATTTACGTCCGGTAACAGATATAACATGCGGTCGTCGCTGCTACTGAGAATTTTTTGACAGAAAAACTCTATAACAGATTTTTGCTGTCGCAACCTGGGATTTGAACAGGGGACCTCAAGATCAGTAACGAGGCAGCTAGAAATGTATATTATATTATTTTTTACATGCATCAGGCATATCACCCGGAGTACTGGGTAAAGACTACGGACAACCATTTCGATCAATCCTGACACACCCCTCTCGCTTCATTCACATGCACTTATCTATGCATACATGCTCGTCAGTTAAGGGTACTCGTGATTTGGTCCATCTTCAATATATCGCCAATTTGTTCCATAAGTTTTCATCTTACGAACAAAATATCCCTTGCCGACCCTTTCCCACAATTCTACAGCATTTTCCTTTGTCACTTTCCTTTACGTGTCCCTACCGTCGCGTTCTTTCTCAATCGTATAATAGTTCTTAATCACAAGATCTTTTCGAAAGCTACATCACTTCTCTTAAAACATTAATAACAATTTCTCATCCTATTATTGAGAGTTATCCCGTGACCGCATTTTTACGCCATCAATTAAATCCTCCTGCTTTTGTTGCCTAACTACTATATATATATATATATATATATATATATATATATATATATATATATATATATATATATATATATATAAAATTGAAGTGTTTGTCTGTAATATTGAAATAACTGGCTTTTATTAGGTCTGTTGCCTGTTTGTTCGGGCTAAATTTCATAATGGCTGAACCGATTGCGGTGAATCTTAACGAACAGGTGAAGAGCGATTCCAGGAGGAATCTAGACTATATTTATCAGAAAAATTGAAAATTTTCCTAAATTTAAATAAAGTCACATTATTTTTCACGTGGGAGAGACACGCTGCAGCTATATTAATAGTATAGTTGTAGCACAAATGGGTCGGCTCGACCGGAGAAGGACCACGCTCTCACAGAATACCAACGTAAAATAGCAGTTTAATGCTGCTGTATTTCGTATGGTGATTGTAGAGAACCCGAGACCCATTTTACTGGAAAAGAGGCATTCCATCTTAGTCCTCACGGGTGACAAGGTGGGTGCATCTGCATTTTGATTCGCAAACGAAGATAGATGTAAATGTCTATGGGCCACAGCAACCACTTACCTTCATGTGGACTGCGTCACCCTTATTCTATAAAAAAAAATATTAGATTGACCCTCTCAGAAGTGAGAGCCTGTGTCCCGCAGTAGAGCTTATACAGGCTGTAACTTTAACTTTTAACTTTATATTAGATAGGTCCAGGCGAAACCGAGGCGTGAATTATATAAGCGTTAATTATAAAAGAAATGTAACCTACTTTTCAAAATTAACAATATAAAAAAAAGAAGTTGCAATAAACACTGTCCACGCCACGCGACTCATTCTCGTTTTATTACTATCACGTGCCATTACCCCAAAACTTTATTGCGCGGTTTCGTAAATACTTTTCACATTACACGCGCGACCGCGCCATTTTGTCGCCTTCTGTAAAAATGCTTCACCGTTCATTACTTCCCCATTGTGCGAAGGGCCGGTTTTATGTTTTCGATTACTTGTGTGAACCATAAACGACGCCGAGATCAAATGCGTGTCAGATTATTAAATTTATTGGCATTGGGGGCGCTTTATTTATTTTTGAAATTCGAACCTATACTAGGTGGTGGCACCTTATCTACCTAGGAGCTATTCTGGGTGACTACCAATCTCTTTCTACTGCAGAGAAGCAGTGCGTGCAGCCAGTATAACTACCTACTGTAAGACATTCCATTGTAGTTCTCTAAGGCGGTGGTGCCTGTAGATTTCTATGTTTGAAGTTGTTTGCAATTGCCCATTGGCTCAATATCATCCAGCGGGCAATAAATTCGTTTGCATCGTAATTTATAAAAAAAAATGTGACGTTTGATTACGGCAAGTTCAATGGACTCCAGTCTCGAGCATGAAGTAGAAAAACTGATGGAGCAAACATTACCTGAATAAATTTTAAGATATGGGAACCCTGTGCCCAAAAAACCTCAAAGATATCCTTTTAGTTATATAACACTAAAATTTATTTAAGATAAATTATAAATCTACCTGACGGCATAAAATAATAAGTGTGACAAACGAGCAAACAATCCATCTGATAGTAAGAGGATGGTGTGGCCCATAGAAACCATTCAATATTGAGATGGAATACCTCGTTTCTAGTGAAAAGGGTCTACGTTTCGCTACATTCGCCATACAAAACGCAGAAGCATCAAGGCGATAACCCGACCAAAACCTTGCGATATTGCGTTTTTCTTCGTTATTCAGACTTCATTTGTTATAAGAAATAAACTACATACTAAAAACACATTATTAATGTTCGATATCCTATCATCACATTCCAAGTTCTAATTTGTTTTTATGTATTATAAATACATTTAAAATCTAATTTTAAAAAATGATTAAAATTATTGATTACATACATCTGTTGCGAAAGGCAACGCTCAAATCATTGGAGGATTACAATAATGGATAGATAATTTAAAAATCTATATTATTCACGTTTTATTTAATTTTTAAGATTCGCTTTTCTTTTTTAATTAAAATTAATTCCAAAAATTGTGTGAATTCTATGATAAATGGGCGTACGCAGAGTGCGGGTGGCAGTGCACTGCATGCTCAAGGTTATTTGGTCAGGGAAACGCCTTAAGCTGCTTTTTTATGCTGGTCTATAACCTATCCGTGCTACAACTATAATAAAGCTGCAGCGTACTCTATTATGTATAGCCCATCTTCTATTTCAGGTGCCTTCTATCGCCTTTAATAAAACCAACGGAATAAAATGGTGTATACTACACCTCTATATATTCTCGTAAACGACCCCACTACACGGCGATAACTTTATTTAGACAGTCAAAATTGTAAAACATCTTTGTACTCAGAAAATCTTTTTTGGAAAAAAAATAACATAATAAACCTACAAAACAAAACAACATCAAAAAGTAATGATATTAAAAGAAAAAACAGTAATACATCAAATAAAAAGCAGTAATATATGTCAGTGTGGAATAAACTGTTTCCGAGATAGACACTCTGAAATACAACACATTTAATAAGAAAAACGAAGTCGAGCCGGGCCTCATAACACGTAATGTGATTCACGAACTGCTGTACTTTAATCATAATACTTCGTATACAGTGAAAAAACATTTTTCTTTTATGAGTTTGCTGCGAAAATGTTTTTGGTGCTTGAATAGGTTGTTTTTATAATATAATTGTGACAACAGTCCACCTGATGCTGAGTGTATGCTATGGGCCATACACATCTACATTTATCTTCAATTAAGAACCAAAATGCAAATATCTTCCCTGAGGATTAAGACAGAATGGCTCGTTTTCATTAAAAATGTTCTGTAGTTCTTTACACTCGCCATACGAACCACAGCAGAATTAAGCTGCTACTTCATGTTGGTATTCTGTTAGAGTTTGGTCCTACCCAGGTTTAGCCGATACCTTCGTACTACAACCATAATATAACTGCAGCATGACTCTACCACGTGTGAGTGGTAGACATTGCTAAGTTTAAGCTCAAACTCGAGATTGTCTCTAAATACGGCCACGATGATACTGATGTTAAGTGTATGCTGTGGCCCGTAGACATCTCCATCTATCCTTGTTAAAGATATACAAGTCGATGCGTTTCACACCCGAGGAATAAGATAGAATGGTACGTTACCAGCAAAAATGGGCTATGTTTCTCGAGACTAACTATAAGAAACACAGCAGCATTAGGCTGCTATTTTATGCTGTTATTCTGTGAGAGAGTACTCCTAAACAGGTCAAGCCGATCCATTAGTACTATAAAGGTAATATAGATGCAGCGTGTCTCTACCACGTGTATGATATGGGCCGTAGACACCTATATCTTTTCTCGATATAAGTTAAAAGGTTTAGGACTAAGATAGAATGCCACGTTACCAGTAAAATTGGACTACGTTTCTCTACATTTAGCATTCGAAAAAGTGCAGTGTTCTATGCAGCGTGGTCTCAGGAAGCCTTTCCTAGTAAGGTCGATGCTTTCGTCACCATAGATTACCTTATAGGAGGGATATATGCCATAGTTGCTATGTTTGGCAAGAGGGTTATTAAAGAATATGCTGCTGCCCATCTCCTGTTTCTCTGTCGCCTCATACGACACCCACCGGATGATAGGAGATAGTGGATTCTCTCACACCATCACTACACGGCGTTCCGTTCGTGCTGCTATCATAGCAATGTCCTCCAGACCGAATTTTGGTCACGGCGACCAGTCTCGACGGAGACAAGCCATCTACGTAGAATAGGGTTATAGTTAGTGTTCGTGTGTACGCGCAAACACAAGTGCACTCTCTATTCCCCACTCTCATAGTCCGATGGGACGGTTATTCGACAAGACCGTAAAGAAAACTAAACCCAATATAAAACTATTCATAATTTATTATACTTATTTAAACTTAATTTAGAGAGCGAATTGAGGTGAAGCTTTTTATGAGAGTTCATTAAAATTGTAGGTTATACTTTTGAAATTCCGGCTAGCGGTTAAAAACATTAATATTCTCAAAAGATTACAAAAAAAAAACTCACAGAAAAAGTACAATATTATGAAACAAATAATTAAACCGATTAGCGTAGTAATGTCTGTTAAACAGAGGGTAGATTTTAAACTATGAAAATAGGATGCGGTAAATGTAAAGAGTGCAAGAGAGTAATAAAATAGATGTTTATTAAGGCCTGTGGCAAATTAACCGCTAATAACAATATAAAAAAGTAAAAGTTACATTCAAATTAACAACAACATTTATAAAAATATTTTTATTGATACTTGTTAAGATGTTAAAGATTAATCTAGATATACCAATTTAGATATACATATTTATTAAAAAAGTTTTTTTTAAGTTTTTAAGTTTACATTAACTTTAATTTTATATTAACTCGTAAATTACGAGATAAGAAGTTACATAAATTTTAATTATAGCTAAATAAATTAAGATATAATAATATGACCAAATTATGGTTAGAATAAACGCAAAATAAAAAATCTAGTCCACCAAGATTAAACGGACAGCCATGTGGCCGTGTGGATTTATAAACTGCGATCCGAGAATTGATTTCCTACCATTATTTGAAACGTTTTCAAACCTGGATTCAATTGACACAATCTGGATTGTGTGTCGATGCGACGAGTCGCCATTATTTCAGAACTTGTTGATCGGAACTAAAAATAAAAGTTTAAAGTATTTTTCAGTGTTCTTTTTTTGAGGAAATCTGTCGTTTTAATAGTTTTTACACGACTGCGCGACGCAAAGGAGGTTAGTATATTTTTATAATATGTGCGTACATGTACCAAAAATAAAAACCATTTTATCTTTGTTGTGCTTTAGGGACCAAGCGTGCAGGCTGATTTTGATAATTATTACGTAATCGTTTTTTCTTAATCTTATGAGTGTCATTAAAGACATGGGAGTAATCAATATTCAATATGGCGCCAACCAGACGCCATATTGTAAAAAAGAAAAAATTAAAGTTGACGAAGTAGGCAAGATCACTGAATAGGTCTTTGAAAAATAATTTTAGGTTTCTCTAATCATTATTCAACCATTTAGGATGTACCTATTACGATTTAAAGTTGGTTCACAATAATTCCCACGTAAATTTGCAAAACTTATAATTAAGGAGTGATAAAATTCTTATATAGTTAACCGTACAATAGGTCTTGTTAGGAAATTTTTACGCAGTCGGATTTTGTTAAGCAGTTACATTTAACCATTAGGCTTGTTTATGTGGTAGAGCCATGCTGCAGCTGCATTATGATAGGACCACGCTCTCACAGAATACCAGCGTTAATTTACGCAGCTAATGCTTTCATTTTACATTTTATATTCATTTTATAATTTCAATAATGTTCTAATGTTTCATTATGATAAAAAAGGGGTTTATGACTAAGTGAAAGAAAATTTCGTAACATGTGCTGTTTTGCTCATAATATTTTCCGTCTTTAATCTAAGGGCCACGGGGTGTACGTACGAGACCAGGGTTTCCGGACTGACATGTTGAAATTGTTGAAACGCGTGTCTAAATAATATTTATTAATACAATTTATACACATTTGTTCCTAGAAATATTATATACGACATCTAACCATTTGTCATTGGCGTGGCCGTGAAGTAACGGTGTAAGTATATTGTCGTAAGAGGCGACGGAGGGAAATAAACCAGGTGATGGGCATCAGCGTTAATAAACAACATTAATAAACTGCTGTTGTAAACCCGTCTGCCAAGGGTGGCAACAATAGCAAATATCCCCCTATGAGGTCTATGGGGAGGCCTGTGTTCAGCAATCGACTTAGATAGGCCGTAAAAGTACCATTTGTTATTGAATAATAATGCATTAAGATGTTTAGTTTAGTATGGTTTTTTTTTCAACTTCTATAGACCCCGAAACTTTGAGTGCACTATGGACCCTGCATGGTCTAAGACGGTTCAGTCCGCTGTAAAATCATGTATTAGCAATGCGGTCATTAAGGCGTTTATGAGGACTGAATCTGAATAACAGAGCGAGAAATTGTGCATTAAGAGAAAAGTTTGGTTTGCAAGATGATGTTTTGGCCAGGACTAGGAAAGTAATGCTTCGGTGGTTTGGTCATATGAAAGATAGAATGAGAAAGGAAAGACAAAGCAAATTAATGTTGCGGAACTGAACGGCAGACTCGGCAAGGGTCGTTTGTCACCCTTATCCTATAAAAAAATATTCCATCGACAAACTTTGCGATATATTGAAGTTAAAAGTACCCTTAATCGACGAGCATTTATATTCGTAGGTACGAGTGAATGGATGTAAAGTAAGTGAGAGAGGTGTGTCAAAATCGTGCCAAATGGAAGTCCTAACCGTTTTGGGTGATAAACGCGAATGTTTATGTATGTATGTTTGTATTAGCGGTTATCTTCTAGGGATCTAGGATACATGTCGTATCGAACACAATATCAAAATTCTGCAATAAAACAAAATATTTTAGAATTAAAGTCCCAAGTATAAAGCACCAACTGCAGAATATTACATCTTGTATATGGTTATTAAACATTACATGCATACATACTCTCGAAAAACTTTACCCTCTTGGGCAGTCGAGTAAAAATATAATTCAAAACAGACACGGTCGTTGTTAGTTTTACTATAAAATAGTGAAAAAATGACTCGTTGGTATGTTTTCTAATCCATTGTGTTTGATATTCGAGTATCAATTTTCAAAGAGCTGTGCAATGAAGCTATTGGTTTTTCTGTTGCTTTTTCTTTCGCGTGAAAATTCTATTTTGTATTTTGGCATTTTATGGAGAATGATTGTAGTAGCATAGGTATTTATTAACTAAATATATTCATATAAAGCAATTTTATTAAAAATTATAAATATATGAAAATTATTTTTGCCTTCTTTCATGCAAAAGAGTCCGTCTGGGTTTGTTCAAAGTTGGCTGCAGGTGTCCATGGACTGCAGTAGCCACTTACCGGGTGCAGATAGTACAGGCGGTGACGTGTTCTATCTCGTTCCCCAAAAGTGACAACGCATTTGCAGTCTTCTTTGTTCAAACTTGGCTGCAGGTGTCCATGGACTGCAGTAGCCACTTACCGGGTACAGATAGTTTTTTTTTATAGGATTAGGGTGACAAATGAGCACACAGTCCACTTGATGGTAAGTGGTTGCTGCGGCCCATAGACATCTACATCTATCCTCTATTACAAATCAAAATGCAGATGCGTTGTCATTTTCAGTAAAAAGGGCCTCTGGCCACCTGCACTCACCAAGCGAAACGCAGAGGTAAACCTCTACTTCACGCTGGTATTCTGTGAGGTCGTGGTACCACCCTGGTTCGAGTCAGCCCATGCGTGCGACAGCAAAAGCTGCCACGTGACTCTACCACTGTTAAGTAAAAAGGGCCTCCGGCCACCTGCACTCACCAAGCGAAACGCAGAGGTAAACCTCTACTTCACGCTGGTATTCTGTGAGGTCGTGGTATCACCCTGGATCGAGTCAGCCCATCCGTGCCACAGCAAAAGCTGCCGCGTCACTCTACCACTGTTAATACAGTAGTAGATAGTACAGGCTGTGGGGCATTATATCTCGTTCCCCAAAGATGCCAACAGATCTGCAGTCTTCTTTGTTCAAACTTGGCTGCAGGTGTCCATGGACTGCAGTAGCCACTTACCAGGTACAGAAAGTACAGGCTGTGAGGCATTCTATTTTGTGCCCCAGATATGACAACGCATCTGCGGCCTTCTTTGTTCAAACTTGGCTGCAGGTCTCCATGGACTGCAGTAGCCACTTACCTGGTACAGATAGGCTGTGAGGCATTTTATCTTGTACCCCAAACGTGACAACTAGACATGGAACGAGTAGTGATTTGCCGAGTACTCGGCCACCGGGTACTCGGACTAGATTGGTCCGAGTACTCTGTCGAATACAAGGCTTTAAAAAAAACGTGGTAGCGGGTGGCCTGCGATTATTTCCCTCAGAAACTAGACCCAACTAAGGCCGAAAAACAAGTGTTTTTGCATCATACTCTTCCTCTCTTAAATTTTAAATATTAGTAATAATAATTTCTATTATAGATTCTTATGTACGTTTTAAACATTTCTGCTGCTTCTCATGTTCCTAATGTTCTAATGTGTCTTATATAATAATAATGACGAAAACTGGCTTTTTGTCTTTATTTTTCTCTGGAATAATACTCGGCCGTTAATACTCGGTGCTCGGCCGAACTCTAAAAAAATGCCAAATCCGCTGAGTACTGAATCCAAACCAAGTACTCGTCCCATGTCTAATGACAACGCATCTGCAGTCTTCTTTGTTCAAACTTGGCTGCAGGTGTCCATGGACTGCAGTAGCCACTTACCGGGTACAGATAGTTTTTTTTTATAGGATTAGGGTGACAAACGAGCACACAGTCCACCTGATGATAAGTGGTTGCTGCGGCCCATAGACATCTACATCTATCCTCTATTACAAATCAAAATGCAGATGCGTTGTCACCCGTGAGGACTAAGATGGAATGCCTCATTTTCAGTAAAAAGGGCCTCCGGCCACCTGCACTCACCAAGCGAAACGCAGAGGTAAACCTCTACTTCACGCTGGTAATCTGTGAGGTCGTGGTACCACCCCGGTTCGAGTCAGCCCATCCGTGCGACAGCAAAAGCTGCCGCGTGACTCTACCACTGTTAAGTAAAAAGGGCCTCCGGCCACCTGCACTCACCAAGCGAAACGCAGAGGTAAACCTCTACTTCACGCTGGTATTCTGTGAGGTCGTGGCACCACCCTGGTTCGAGTCAGCCCATCCGTGCGACAGCAAAAGCTGCAGCGTGACTCTACCACTGTTAATACAGTAGTAGATAGTACAGGCTGTGGGGCATTATATCTCGTTCCCCAAAGATGCCAACAGATCTGCAGTCATCTTTGTTCAAACTTGGCTGCAGGTGTCCATGGACTGCAGTAGCCACTTACCAGGTACAGAAAGTACAGGCTGTGAGGCATTCTATTTTGTGCCCCAGATATGACAACGCATCTGCGGCCTTCTTTGTTCAAACTTGGCTGCAGGTCTCCATGGACTGCAGTAGCCACTTACCTGGTACAGATAGTACAAGCTGTGAGGCATTTTATCTTGTACCCCAAACGTGACAACTAGACATGGAACGAGTAGTGATTCGCCGAGTACTCGGCCACCGGGTACTCGGACTAGATTGGTCCGAGTACTCTGTCGAATACAAGGCTTTAAAAAAAAACGTGGTAGCGGGTGGCCTGCGATTATTTCCCTTAGAAACTAGACCCAAATAGGGCCGAAAAACAAGTGTCTTTGCATCATACTCTTCCTCTCTTAAAATTTAGATATTAGTAATAATAATTTCTATTATAGATTCTTATGTACGTTTTAAACATTTCTGCTGCTTCTCATGTTCCTAATGTTCTAATGTGTCTTATATAATAACAATGACGAAAACTGGCTTTTTGTCTTTATATTTCTCTGGGATAATACTCGGCCGTTAATACTCGGTGCTCGGCCGAACTCTAAAAAAATGCCAAATCCGCCGAGTACTGAATCCAAACCGAGTACTCGTCCCATGTCTAATGACAACGCATCTGCAGCCTTCTTTGTTCAAAGTTGGCTGCAGGTATCCATGGAATGCAGTAGCCACTTACCGGGTGCATATAGTAACGGCTGTGAGGCATTTTATCTTGTGCCCCAGAGGTGACAACGTATCTGCAGCCTTCTTTATTAAAATTTGTCTGCAGGTGTCCATGGACTGCAGTAGCCTCTTACCTGGTACAGATAGTACAGGCTGTGAGGCATTTTATCTTGTGCCCCAGAGATGACAACGCATCTGCAGCCTGCTTTGTTCAAAATTGGCTGCAGGTGTACATGGACTGCAGTAGCCACTTACGGGATACAGATAGTACAGGCTGTGAGGCATTTTATCTTATTCTCCAGAGGTGACAACGCATCTGCAGCCTTCTTTGTTCAAAGTTGGCTGCAGGTGTCCATGGACTGCAGTAGCCACTTACCGGGTACAGATAGTACAGGCAGTGACGCATTCTATCTTGTTCTTCAGAGGTGACAATGTATCTGCAGCCTGCTTTGTTCAAAGATGGCTTAAGGTGTCCATGGACGGCAGTAGCCACTTACCGGGTACAGATAGTACAGGCTGTAAGGCATTTTATCTTATTCTCCAGAGGTGGCAACGTATCTGCAGCCTGCTTTGTTCAAAGTTGGCTGCAGGTGTCCATGGACTGCAGTAGCCACTTACTGGGTACAGATAGTACAGGCGGTTACGCATTCAATCTTGTTCTACAGAGCTACAACGTATCTGCAGCCTGCTTTGGTCAAAATTGGCTGCAGTTGTCCATGGACTGCAGTAGCCACTTACCGGATACAGATAGTACAGGCTGTGAGGCATTTCTTCTTATTCTCCAGAGGTGACAACGCATCTGCAGCCTGCTTTGTTCAAAGTTGGCTGCAGCTGTCCGTGAATCGAAGTAGCCACTTACCGGGTACAGATAGTACAGGCTGTGAAGCATTTTATCTTATTCTCCAGAGGTGACAACGCCTCTGCAGCCTTCTTTGTTCAAAGTTGGCTGCAGGTATCCATGGACTGCAGTAGTCACTAACCGCGTACAGATAGTGCAGGCTGTGAGGCATTCGATCTTGTGCCCCAGAGTCGATAACACATCTGCAGCCTGCTTTGTTCAAAGTTGGCTGCAGGTGTACATGAACTGCAGTAGCCACTTACCGGGTACAGATAGTAATGGCTGTGAGGCATTTCATCTTATTCTTCAGAGGTGGCAATCTATCTGCAGCCTGCTTTGTTCAAAGTTGGCTGCAGGTGTCCATAAACTGCAGTAGCCACTTACCGGGTGCAGATAGTACAGGCTGTGAGGCATTTTATCTGATTCTCCAGAGGTGACAACGCATCTGCGGCCTGATTTGTTCATGGTTGGCTGCAGCTATCCATGGACTGCAGTTGCCGCTTACAGGGTACAGGTAATACAGGCTGTGAGGCATTCTATCTTGTGGCCCAGAGGTGACAACGCATCTGCATTCTTCTTTGTTCAAACTTAGCTGCAGGTGTCCATGGACTGCAGTAGCCACTTACCAGGTACAGATAGTACAGGCTATGAGGCATTTTATCTTGTGCCCCAGAGATGACAACGCATCTGCTGCCTGCTATGTTCAAAGTTTGCAGCAGGTGTCCATGAAACGCAGTAGCCACTTACCGGGTACAGAGAGTACAGGCTGTGAGGCATTTTATTTTATTCTCCAGAAGTGACAAGGTATCTGCAGCCTGCTTTGTTCAAAGTTGGCTTCAGGTAACCATGGACTGCAGAAGCCAATTTCCGGGTACAGATAGTACAGGCTGTGAGGCATTCTATCTTGTTTTCCAGAGGTGACAACGCATCTGCAGCCTGCTTTGTTCAAGGTTGGCTGCAGCTGTCCATGGACTGCAGTAGCCACTTACCTGATACCGATAGTACAGGCGGTGCCGCATTCTATCTTGTGCCCCAGAGGTGACAACGCATCTGCAGCCTTCTTTGTTCAAACTTGACTGCAGGTGTCCATGGACTGCAGTAACCACTTACCGGGTACAGGTAATACAGGCTGTGAGGCATTGGAGCTTGTGTCCCAGAGTTGATAACACATCTGCAGCCTGCTTTGTTCAAAGTTGGCTGCAGGTGTACATGGACTGCAGTAGCCACTTACCGGGTACAGATAGTAATAGCTGTGAGGCATTTTAAATTATTCTCCAGAGGTGGCAACGTATCTGCAGCCTGCTTTGTTCAAAGTTGGCTGCAGGTGTCCATGGACTGCAGTAGCCACTTACTGGGTACAAAAAGTACAGGCGGTTACGCATTCAATCTTGTTCTCCAGAGTTACAACGAATCTGCAGCCTGCTTTATTCAAGTTTGCCTGCAGCTGTCCATGCAATACAGTAGCCACTTACCGGGTACAGATAGTACAGGCTGTGGGGCATTTTATCTTATTCTCCAGAAGTGACAACGCATCTGCAGCCTTCTTTATTCAAAGTTGCTGCAGGTGTCCATAGACTGCAGTAGCCACTTACCGGGTACAGATAGTATAGGCAGTGACGCATTCTATCTTGTTCTTCAGAGGTGACAACGCATCTGCACCCTGCTTTGTTCAAAGTTGTCAGCAGGTGTCAATGGACTGCAGTTGCCGCTTACAGGGTACAGGTAATACAAGCTGTGAGAGATTCTATCTTGTGCCCCAGAGGTGACAACGCATCTGCTTTTTTTTTTGTTCAAACTTAGCTGCAGGTGTCCATGGACTGCAGTAGCCACTTACCAGGTACAGATAGTACAGACTGTGAGGCATTTTATCTTGTGCCCCAGAGATGACAACGCATCTGCAGCCTGCTTTGTTCAAATTTTGCTGCACTAGTCCATAAACCGCAGTAGCCACTTCTTCGGTACAGATAGTACAGGCTGTGAGGCATTCTATCTTGTTTTCCAGAGGTGACAACGCATCTGCAGCCTGCTTTGTTCAAATTTGGCTGCAGGTGTCCATGGACTGCAGTAGCCACGTACCGGGTGCAGATAGTACAGGCGGTGGAAGTATTTTATCTCGTTCCATCCAGAGGTGACAACGCAATTGCAGCCTTCAATGTTCAAACATGGCTGCAGGTGTCCTTGGACTGCAGTAGCCACTTACCGGGTACAGATAGTACAGGCTGTGATGCATTATATCTCGTTCCCCAAAGATGCCAACGCATCTGCAGTCTTCTTTGTTCAAACTTGGCTGCAGCTGTCCATGGACTACAGTAGCCACTTATCGGGTACAGATAGTACAGGCGGTGACGCATTCTGTCTTGTGCCCCAGAGGTGACAACGCATCTGCAGCCTTCTTTGTTCAAACTTGACTGCAGGTGTCCATGGACTGCAGTAACCACTTACCGGGTACAGGTAATACAGGCTGTGAGGCATTGGAGCTTGTGTCCCAGAGTTGATAACACATCTGCAGCCTGCTTTGTTCAAAGTTGGCTGCAGGTGTACATGGACTGCAGTAGCCACTTACCGGGTACAGATAGTAATAGCTGTGAGGCATTTTAAATTATTCTCCAGAGGTGGCAACGTATCTGCAGCCTGCTTTGTTCAAAGTTGGCTGCAGGTGTCCATGGACTGCAGTAGCCACTTACTGGGTACAAAAAGTACAGGCGGTTACGCATTCAATCTTGTTCTCCAGAGTTACAACGAATCTGCAGCCTGCTTTATTCAAGTTTGCCTGCAGCTGTCCATGCAATACAGTAGCCACTTACCGGGTACAGATAGTACAGGCTGTGGGGCATTTTATCTTATTCTCCAGAAGTGACAACGCATCTGCAGCCTTCTTTATTCAAAGTTGCTGCAGGTGTCCATAGACTGCAGTAGCCACTTACCGGGTACAGATAGTATAGGCAGTGACGCATTCTATCTTGTTCTTCAGAGGTGACAACGCATCTGCACCCTGCTTTGTTCAAAGTTGTCAGCAGGTGTCAATGGACTGCAGTTGCCGCTTACAGGGTACAGGTAATACAAGCTGTGAGAGATTCTATCTTGTGCCCCAGAGGTGACAACGCATCTGCTTTTTTTTTTGTTCAATTTTAGCTGCAGGTGTCCATGGACTACAGTAGCCACTTACCAGGTACAGATAGTACAGACTGTGAGGCATTTTATCTTGTGCCCCAGAGATGACAACGCATCTGCAGCCTGCTTTGTTCAAATTTTGCTGCACTAGTCCATAAACCGCAGTAGCCACTTCTTCGGTACAGATAGTACAGGCTGTGAGGCATTCTATCTTGTTTTCCAGAGGTGACAACGCATCTGCAGCCTGCTTTGTTCAAATTTGGCTGCAGGTGTCCATGGACTGCAGTAGCCACGTACCGGGTGCAGATAGTACAGGCGGTGGAAGTATTTTATCTCGTTCCATCCAGAGGTGACAACGCAATTGCAGCCTTCAATGTTCAAACATGGCTGCAGGTGTCCTTGGACTGCAGTAGCCACTTATCGGGTACAGATAGTACAGGCGGTGACGCATTCTGTCTTGTGCCCCAGATATGACAAAGCATCTGCTGCCTTCTTTGTTCAAACTTGGCTGCAGATGTCCATGGACTGCAGTAGCCGCTTACCGGGTACAGATAGAACAGGCTGTGAGGCATTTTATCTTGTGCCCCAGAGGTGTCAACGTATCTGCAGCCTTCTTTGTTCAAACTTGGCTGCAGTTGTCCATGGACTGCAGTAGCCACTTACCAGGTACAGGTAGTACAGGCTGTGAGGCATTCGATCTTGTGCCCCAGAGTTGATAACACATCTACAGCCTGCTTTGTTCAAAGTTGGCTGCAGGTGTACATGAACTGCAGTAGCCACTTACCGGGTACAGATAGTAATGGCTGTGAGGCATTTTATCTTATTCTTCAGAGGCGGCAATCTATCTGCAGCCTGCTTTGTTCAAAGTTGGCTGCAGGTGTCCATGGACTGCAGTAGCCACTTACCGGGTACAGATAGTACAGGCGGTTACGCATTCAATCTTGTTCTCCGGAGTTACAACGCATCTGCAGCCTGCTTTATTCAAGATTGGCTGCAGCTGTCCATGGACTACAGTAGCCACTTACCAGGTACAGATAGTCCAGGCTGTGTGGCATTTTATCTTATTCTTCAGAAGTGACAACGCATCTGCAGCCTTCTTTATTCAAAGTTGGCTGCAGGTGTCCATGGACTGCAGTAGCCACTTACCGGTTACAGATAGCACAGGCTGTGAGGCATTTTATCTTGTGCCCCAGAGATGACAACGCATCTGCAGCCTTCTTTGTTCAAACTTGGCTGCAGTTGTCCATGGACTGCAGTAGCCACTTACCAGGTACAGCTAGTACAGGCTGTGAGGCATTCGATCTTGTGCCCCAGAGTTGATAACACATCTACAGCCTGCTTTGTTCAAAGTTGGCTGCAGGTGTACATGAACTGCAGTAGCCACTTACCGGGTACAGATAGTAATGGCTGTGAGGCATTTTATCTTATTCTTCAGAGGCGGCAATCTATCTGCAGCCTGCTTTGTTCAAAGTTGGCTGCAGGTGTCCATGGACTGCAGTAGCCACTTACCGGGTACAGATAGTACAGGCGGTTACGCATTCAATCTTGTTCTCCGGAGTTACAACGCATCTGCAGCCTGCTTTATTCAAGATTGGCTGCAGCTGTCCATTGACTACAGTAGCCACTTACCAGGTACAGATAGTCCAGGCTGTGTGGCATTTTATCTTATTCTTCAGAAGTGACAACGCATCTGCAGCCTTCTTTATTCAAAGTTGGCTGCAGGTGTCCATGGACTGCAGTAGCCACTTACCGGTTACAGATAGCACAGGCTGTGAGGCATTTTATCTTGTGCCCCAGAGATGACAACGCATCTGCAGCCTGCTTTGTTTAAATTTTGCTGCAGGTGTCCATGAACCGCAGTAGCCACTTCCCGGGTACAGATAGTACAGGCTGTGTGGCATTTTATCTTATTCTCCAGAAGCAACAACGCATCTGCAGCCTTCTTTATTCAAAGTTGGCTGCAGGTGTCCATGGACTACAGTAGCCACTTACCGGGTACAGATAGTATAGGCAGTGACGCATTCTATCTTGTTCTTCAGAGGTGACAACGCATCTGCAGCCTGCTTTGTTCAAAGTTGTCAGCAGGTGTCAATGGACTGCAGTTGCCGCTTACAGGGTACAGGTAATACAGGCTGTGAGAGATTCTATCTTGTGCCCCAGAGGTGAAAACGCATCTGCAGTCTTCTTTGTTCAAACTTAGCTGCAGGTGTCCATGGACTGCAGTAGCCACTTACCAGGTACAAATAGCACAGGCTGTGAGGCATTTAATCTTGTGCCCCAGAGATGGCAACGCATCTGCAGCCTGCTTTGTTTCAATTTTGCTGCAGGTGTCCATGAACCGCAGTAGCCACTTCCCGGGTACAGATAGTATAGGCAGTGACGCATTCTATCTTGTTCTTCAGAGGTGACAATGCATCTGCGGCCTTCTTTGTTCGAACTTGGCTGCAGGTCTCCATGGACTGCAGTAGCCACTTACCTGGTACAGATAGTACAGGCTGTGAGGCATTTTATGTTGTACCCCAAACGTGACAACTAGACATGGAACGAGTAGTGATTCGCCGAGTACTTGGCCACCGGGTACTCGGACTAGATTGGTCCGAGTACTCTGTCGAATACAAGGCTTTAAAAAAAAACGTGGTAGCGGGTGGCCTGCGATTATTTCCCTTAGAAACTAGACCCAAATAGGGCCGAAAAACAAGTGATTTTGCATCATACTCTTCCTCTCTTAAATTTTAAATATTAGTAATAATAATTTCTATTATAGATTCTTATGTACGTTTTAAACATTTCTGCTGCTTCTCATGTTCCTAATGTTCTAATGTGTCTTATATAATAATAATGACAAAAACTGGCTTTTTGTCTTTATTTTTCTCTGGAATAATACTCGGCCGTTAATACTCGGTGCTCGGCCGAACTCTAAAAAAATGCCAAATCCGCCGAGTACTGAATCCAAACCGAGTACTCGTCCCATGTCTAATGACAAAGCATCTGCAGCCTTCTTTGTACAAAGTTGGCTGCAGGTGTCCATGGACTGCAGAAGCCACTTACCAGGTACAGATAATACAGGCTCTGAGGCATTTTATTTTGTGCCCAAAGGTGACAACGCATCTGCAGCCTTCTTTGTTCAAAGTTGTCAGCAGGTGTCCAGGGACTGCAGTAGCCACTTACCGGGTATAGATAGTACAGACTGTGAGGCATTCTATCTTGTAACCCAGAAGTGAAAACGCATCTGCAGCCTTGTTTGTTCAAAGTTGGCTGCAGGTGTGCATGGACTGCAGTAGCCTCTTACCTGGTACAGATAGTACAGGCTGTGAGGCATTTTATCTTGTGCCCCAGAGATGACAACGCATCTGCAGCCTGCTTTGTTCAAAATTGGCTGCAGGTGTCCATGGACTGCAATAGCCACTTACCGGATACAGATAGTACAGGCTGTGAGGCATTTTATCTTATTCTCCAGAGGTGACAACGCATCTGCAGCCTTCTTTGTTCAAAGTTGGCTGCAGGTGTCCATGGACTGCAGTAGCCACTTACCGGGTACAGATAGTACTGGCAGTGACGCATTCTATTTTGTTCGTCAGAGGTGACAACGCATCTGCAGCCTGCTTTGTTCAAAGTTGTCAGCAGGTGTCAATGGACTGCAGTTGCCGCTTACAGGGTACAGGTAATACAGGCTGTGAGAGATTCTATCTTGTGCCCCAGAGGTGACAACGCATCTGCAGTCTTCTTTGTTCAAACTTAGCTGCAGGTGTCCATGGACTGCAGTAGCCACTTACCAGGTACAAATAGCACAGGCTGTGAGGCATTTAATCTTGTGCCCCAGAGATGGCAACGCCACTTACCTGGTACAGATAGTACAGGCTGTGAGGCATTTTATGTTGTACCCCAAACGTGACAACTAGACATGGAACGAGTAGTGATTCGCCGAGTACTCGGCCACCGGGTACTCGGACTAGATTGGTCCGAGTACTCTGTCGAATAGAAGGCTTTTAAAAAAACGTGGTAGCGGATGGCCTGCGATTATTTCCCTTAGAAACTAGACCCAAATAGGGCCGAAAAACAAGTGTTTTTGCATCATACTCTTCCTCTCTTAAATTTTAAATATTAGTAATAATAATTTCTATTATAGATTCTTATGTACGTTTTAAACATTTCTGCTGCTTCTCATGTTCCTAATGTTCTAATGTGTCTTATATAATAATAATGACGAAAACTGGCTTTTTGTCTTTATTTTTCTCTGGAATAATACTCGGCCGTTAATACTCGGTGCTCGGCCGAACTCTAAAAAAATGCCAAATCCGCCGAGTACTGAATCCAAACCGAGTACTCGTCCCATGTCTAATGACAACGCATCTGCAGTCTTCTTTGTTCAAACTTGGCTGCAGGTGTCCATGGACTGCAGTAGCCACTTACCGGGTACAGATAGTTTTTTTTTATAGGATTAGGGTGACAAACGAGCACACAGTCCACCTGATGGTAAGTGGTTGCTGCGGCCCATAGACATCTACATCTATCCTCTATTACAAATCAAAATGCAGATGCGTTGTCATCCGTGAGGACTAAAATGGAATGCCTCATTTTCAGTAAAAAGGGCCTCCGGCCACCTGCACTCACCAAGCGAAACGCAGAGGTAAACCTCTACTTCACGCTGGTATTCTGTGAGGTCGTGGTACCACCCCGGTTCGAGTCAGCCCATCCGTGCGACAGCAAAAGCTGCCGCGTGACTCTACCTTTGTTAAGTAAAAAGGGCCTCCGGCCACCTGCACTCACCAAGCGAAACGCAGAGGTAAACCTCTACTTCACGCTGGTATTCTGTGAGGTCGTGGTACCACCCTGGTTCGAGTCAGCCCTTCCGTGCGACAGTAAAAGCTGCCGCGTGACTCTACCACTGTTAATACAGTAGTAGATAGTACAGGCTGTGGGGCATTATATCTCGTTCCCCAAAGATGCCAACAGATCTGCAGTCTTCTTTGTTCAAACTTGGCTGCAGGTGTTTATGGACTGCAGCAGCCACTTACCTGGTACAGAGAGTACAAGGTGTGAGGCATTTTATCTTGTACCCCAAACGTGACAACTAGACATGGAACGAGTAGTGATTCGCCGAGTACTCGGCCACCGGGTACTCGGACTAGATTGGTCCGAGTACTCTGTCGAATACAAGGCTTTAAAAAAAAACGTGGTAGCGGGTGGCCTGCGATTATTTCCCTTAGAAACTAGACCCAAATAGGGCCGAAAAACAAGTGATTTTGCATCATACTCTTCCTCTCTTAAATTTTAAATATTAGTAATAATAATTTCTATTATAGATTCTTATGTACGTTTTAAACATTTCTGCTGCTTCTCATGTTCCTAATGTTCTAATGTGTCTTATATAATAATAATGACAAAAACTGGCTTTTTGTCTTTATTTTTCTCTGGAATAATACTCGGCCGTTAATACTCGGTGCTCGGCCGAACTCTAAAAAAATGCCAAATCCGCCGAGTACTGAATCCAAACCGAGTACTCGTCCCATGTCTAATGACAAAGCATCTGCAGCCTTCTTTGTACAAAGTTGGCTGCAGGTGTCCATGGACTGCAGAAGCCACTTACCAGGTACAGATAATACAGGCTCTGAGGCATTTTATTTTGTGCCCAAAGGTGACAACGCATCTGCAGCCTTCTTTGTTCAAAGTTGTCAGCAGGTGTCCAGGGACTGCAGTAGCCACTTACCGGGTATAGATAGTACAGACTGTGAGGCATTCTATCTTGTAACCCAGAAGTGAAAACGCATCTGCAGCCTTGTTTGTTCAAAGTTGGCTGCAGGTGTGCATGGACTGCAGTAGCCTCTTACCTGGTACAGATAGTACAGGCTGTGAGGCATTTTATCTTGTGCCCCAGAGATGACAACGCATCTGCAGCCTGCTTTGTTCAAAATTGGCTGCAGGTGTCCATGGACTGCAATAGCCACTTACCGGATACAGATAGTACAGGCTGTGAGGCATTTTATCTTATTCTCCAGAGGTGACAACGCATCTGCAGCCTTCTTTGTTCAAAGTTGGCTGCAGGTGTCCATGGACTGCAGTAGCCACTTACCGGGTACAGATAGTACTGGCAGTGACGCATTCTATTTTGTTCGTCAGAGGTGACAATGTATCTGCAGCTTGCTTTGTTCAAACTTGGCTTCAGGTGTCCATGGACTGCAGTTGCCACTTACCGGGTACAGATAGTACAGGCTGTAGGGCATTTTATCTTATTCTCCAGAGGTGACAACGTATCTGCTGCCTGCTTTGTTCAAAATTGGCTGCAGCTGTCCATGGACTGCAGTAGCCACTTACCGGATACAGATAGTACAGGCTGTGAGGCATTTTATCTTATTCTCCAGAGGTGAAAACGCATCTGCAGCCTGCTTTGTTCAACGTTGGCTGCAGCTGTCCGTGAACCGAAGTAGCCACTTACCGGGTACAGATAGTACATGCTGTGAATAATTTTATCTTATTTTCCATAGGTGACAACGCCTCTGCAGCCTTCTTTGTTCAAAATTGGCTGCAGGTATCCATGGACTGCAGTTGCCGCTTACAGGGTACAGGTAATACAGGCTGTGAGGCATTCTATCTTGTTTTTCAGAGGTGACAACGCATCTGCAGCCTGCTTTGTTCAAAGTTGGCTTCAGGTGTCCATGGACTGCAGTAGCCACTTTCCGGGTACAGGTAATACAGAATGTGAGGCATTCGATCTTGTGCCCCAGAGTTGATAACACATCTGCAGCCTGCTTTGTTCAAAGTTGGCTGCAGGTGTACATGAACTGCAGTAGCCACTTACCGGGTACAAATAGTAATGGCTGTTAGGCATTTTATCTTATTCTTCAGAGGTGGCAACCTATCTGCAGCCTGCTTTGTTCAAAGTTGGCTGCAGGTGTCCATGGACTGCAGTAGCCACTTACCGGGTACAGATAGTACAGGCGGTTACGCATTCAATCTTGTCCTCCAGAGTTACAACGCATCTGCAGCCTGCTTTATTCAAGTTTAGCTGCAGATGTATATGGACTACAGTAGCCACTTACCAGGTACATATAGTCCAGGCTGTGTGGCATTTTATCTTATTCTCCAGAAGTGACAACGCATCTTCAGCCTTCTTTATTCAAAGTTGGCTGCAGGTATCCATGGAATGCAGTAGCCACTTACCGGGTACAGATAGCACAGGCTGTGAGGCATATTATCTTGTACCCCAGAGGTGGCAACGCATCTGCAGCCTGCTTTGTTCAAGTTTGGCTGCAGCTGTCCGTGAACTGCAGTAGCCACTTACCGGGTACAGATAGCACAGGCTGTGAGGCATATTATCTTGTACCCCAGAGGTGGCAACGCATCTGCAGCCTGCTTTGTTCAAGTTTGGCTGCAGCTGTCCATGGACTGCAGTAGCAACGTACCGGGTGCAGATAGTACAGGCGGTGGACGTATTCTATCTCGTTCCCCCCAAAGGTGACAACGCAATTGCAGCCTTCTTTGTTCAAACATGGCTGCAGGTGTCCTTGGACTGCAGTAGCCACTTACCGGGAACAGATAGTACAGGCTGTGATGCATTATATCTCGTTCCCCAAAGATGCCAACGCATCTGCAGCCTTCTTTGTTCAAACTTGGCTGCAGGTGTCCATGGACTGCAGTAGCCACTTATCGGGTACAGATAGTACAAGCTATGAGGCATTTTATCTTGTGCCCCAGAGATGACAACGCATCTGCAGCCTGCTTTGTTCAAGTTTGGCTGCAGCTGTCCGTGAACTGCAGTAGCCACTTACCGGGTACAGATAGTACAGAATGTGAGGCATTTTATCTTGTGCCCCAGAGGTGTCAACGTATCTGCAGCCTTCTTTGTTCAAACTTGGCTGCAGTTGTCCATGGACTGCAGTAGCCACTTACCAGGTACAGGTAGTACAGGCTGTGAGGCATTCGATCTTGTGCCCCAGAGTTGATAACACATCTACAGCCTGCTTTGTTCAAAGTTGGCTGCAGGTGTACATGAACTGCAGTAGCCACTTACCGGGTACAGATAGTAATGGCTGTGAGGCATTTTATCTTATTCTTCAGAGGCGGCAATCTATCTGCAGCCTGCTTTGTTCAAAGTTGGCTGCAGGTGTCCATGGACTGCAGTAGCCACTTACCGGGTACAGATAGTACAGGCGGTTACGCATTCAATCTTGTTCTCCGGAGTTACAACGCATCTGCAGCCTGCTTTATTCAAGATTGGCTGCAGCTGTCCATGGACTACAGTAGCCACTTACCAGGTACAGATAGTCCAGGCTGTGTGGCATTTTATCTTATTCTTCAGAAGTGACAACGCATCTGCAGCCTTCTTTATTCAAAGTTGGCTGCAGGTGTCCATGGACTGCAGTAGCCACTTACCGGTTACAGATAGCACAGGCTGTGAGGCATTTTATCTTGTGCCCCAGAGATGACAACGCATCTGCAGCCTGCTTTGTTTAAATTTTGCTGCAGGTGTCCATGAACCGCAGTAGCCACTTCCCGGGTACAGATAGTACAGGCTGTGTGGCATTTTATCTTATTCTCCAGAAGCAACAACGCATCTGCAGCCTTCTTTATTCAAAGTTGGCTGCAGCTGTCCATGGACTGCAGTAGCCACTTACCGGGTACAGATTGTATAGGCAGTGACGCATTCTATCTTGTTCTTCAGAGGTGACAACGCATCTGCAGCCTGCTTTGTTCAAAGTTGTCAGCAGGTGTCAATGGACTGCAGTTGCCGCTTACAGGGTACAGGTAATACAGGCTGTGAGAGATTCTATCTTGTGCCCCAGAGGTGACAACGCGTCTGCAGTCTTCTTTGTTCAAACTTAGCTGCAGGTGTCCATGGACTGCAGTAGCCACTTACCAGGTACAAATAGCACAGGCTGTGAGGCATTTAATCTTGTGCCCCAGAGATGGCAACGCCACTTACCTGGTACAGATAGTACAGGCTGTGAGGCATTTTATGTTGTACCCCAAACGTGACAACTAGACATGGAACGAGTAGTGATTCGCCGAGTACTCGGCCACCGGGTACTCGGACTAGATTGGTCCGAGTACTCTGTCGAATAGAAGGCTTTTAAAAAAACGTGGTAGCGGATGGCCTGCGATTATTTCCCTTAGAAACTAGACCCAAATAGGGCCGAAAAACAAGTGTTTTTGCATCATACTCTTCCTCTCTTAAATTTTAAATATTAGTAATAATAATTTCTATTATAGATTCTTATGTACGTTTTAAACATTTCTGCTGCTTCTCATGTTCCTAATGTTCTAATGTGTCTTATATAATAATAATGACGAAAACTGGCTTTTTGTCTTTATTTTTCTCTGGAATAATACTCGGCCGTTAATACTCGGTGCTCGGCCGAACTCTAAAAAAATGCCAAATCCGCCGAGTACTGAATCCAAACCGAGTACTCGTCCCATGTCTAATGACAACGCATCTGCAGTCTTCTTTGTTCAAACTTGGCTGCAGGTGTCCATGGACTGCAGTAGCCACTTACCGGGTACAGATAGTTTTTTTTTATAGGATTAGGGTGACAAACGAGCACACAGTCCACCTGATGGTAAGTGGTTGCTGCGGCCCATAGACATCTACATCTATCCTCTATTACAAATCAAAATGCAGATGCGTTGTCATCCGTGAGGACTAAAATGGAATGCCTCATTTTCAGTAAAAAGGGCCTCCGGCCACCTGCACTCACCAAGCGAAACGCAGAGGTAAACCTCTACTTCACGCTGGTATTCTGTGAGGTCGTGGTACCACCCCGGTTCGAGTCAGCCCATCCGTGCGACAGCAAAAGCTGCCGCGTGACTCTACCTTTGTTAAGTAAAAAGGGCCTCCGGCCACCTGCACTCACCAAGCGAAACGCAGAGGTAAACCTCTACTTCACGCTGGTATTCTGTGAGGTCGTGGTACCACCCTGGTTCGAGTCAGCCCTTCCGTGCGACAGTAAAAGCTGCCGCGTGACTCTACCACTGTTAATACAGTAGTAGATAGTACAGGCTGTGGGGCATTATATCTCGTTCCCCAAAGATGCCAACAGATCTGCAGTCTTCTTTGTTCAAACTTGGCTGCAGGTGTTTATGGACTGCAGCAGCCACTTACCTGGTACAGATAGTACAAGGTGTGAGGCATTTTATCTTGTACCCCAAACGTGACAACTAGACATGGAACGAGTAGTGATTCGCCGAGTACTCGGCCACCGGGTACTCGGACTAGATTGGTCCGAGTACTCTGTCGAATACAAGGCTTTAAAAAAAAACGTGGTAACGGGTGGCCTGCGATTATTTCCCTTAGAAACTAGACCCAAATAGGGCCGAAAAACAAGTGATTTTGCATCATACTCTTCCTCTCTTAAATTTTAAATATTAGTAATAATAATTTCTATTATAGATTCTTATGTACGTTTTAAACATTTCTGCTGCTTCTCATGTTCCTAATGTTCTAATGTGTCTTATATAATAATAATGACAAAAACTGGCTTTTTGTCTTTATTTTTCTCTGGAATAATACTCGGCCGTTAATACTCGGTGCTCGGCCGAACTCTAAAAAAATGCCAAATCCGCCGAGTACTGAATCCAAACCGAGTACTCGTCCCATGTCTAATGACAAAGCATCTGCAGCCTTCTTTGTACAAAGTTGGCTGCAGGTGTCCATGGACTGCAGAAGCCACTTACCAGGTACAGATAATACAGGCTCTGAGGCATTTTATTTTGTGCCCAAAGGTGACAACGCATCTGCAGCCTTCTTTGTTCAAAGTTGTCAGCAGGTGTCCAGGGACTGCAGTAGCCACTTACCGGGTATAGATAGTACAGACTGTGAGGCATTCTATCTTGTAACCCAGAAGTGAAAACGCATCTGCAGCCTTGTTTGTTCAAAGTTGGCTGCAGGTGTGCATGGACTGCAGTAGCCTCTTACCTGGTACAGATAGTACAGGCTGTGAGGCATTTTATCTTGTGCCCCAGAGATGACAACGCATCTGCAGCCTGCTTTGTTCAAAATTGGCTGCAGGTGTCCATGGACTGCAATAGCCACTTACCGGATACAGATAGTACAGGCTGTGAGGCATTTTATCTTATTCTCCAGAGGTGACAACGCATCTGCAGCCTTCTTTGTTCAAAGTTGGCTGCAGGTGTCCATGGACTGCAGTAGCCACTTACCGGGTACAGATAGTACTGGCAGTGACGCATTCTATTTTGTTCGTCAGAGGTGACAATGTATCTGCAGCCTGCTTTGTTCAAACTTGGCTTCAGGTGTCCATGGACTGCAGTTGCCACTTACCGGGTACAGATAGTACAGGCTGTAGGGCATTTTATCTTATTCTCCAGAGGTGACAACGTATCTGCTGCCTGCTTTGTTCAAAATTGGCTGCAGCTGTCCATGGACTGCAGTAGCCACTTACCGGATACAGATAGTACAGGCTGTGAGGCATTTTATCTTATTCTCCAGAGGTGAAAACGCATCTGCAGCCTGCTTTGTTCAACGTTGGCTGCAGCTGTCCGTGAACCGAAGTAGCCACTTACCGGGTACAGATAGTACATGCTGTGAATAATTTTATCTTATTCTCCATAGGTGACAACGCCTCTGCAGCCTTCTTTGTTCAAAATTGGCTGCAGGTATCCATGGACTGCAGTTGCCGCTTACAGGGTACAGGTAATACAGGCTGTGAGGCATTCTATCTTGTTTTTCAGAGGTGACAACGCATCTGCAGCCTGCTTTGTTCAAAGTTGGCTTCAGGTGTCCATGGACTGCAGTAGCCACTTTCCGGGTACAGAAAGTACAGTCTTTGAGGCACTCTATCTTGTTCTCCAGAGGTGACAACGCATCTGCAGCCTGCTTTGTTCAAGTTTGGCTGCAGCTGTCCGTGAACTGCAGTAGCCACTTACCGGGTACAGATAGTACAGAATGTGAGGAATTTTATCTGATTCTCCAGAGGTGACAACGCATCTGCAGCCTGCTTTGTTCAAGGTTGGCTGCAGCTATCCAAGGACTGCAGTTGCCGCTTACAGGGTACAGGTAATACAGGCTGTGAGGCATTCTATCTTGTGGCCCAGAGGTGACAACGCTTCTGCATTCTTCTTTGTTCAAACTTAGCTGCAGGTGTCCATGGACTGCAGTAGCTACTTACCAGGTACAGATAGTACAGGCTATGAGGCTTTTTATCTTGTGCCCCAGAGATGACAACGCATCTGCAGCCTGCTAGGTTCAAAGTTTGCAGCAGGTGTCCATGAAACGCAGTAGCCACTAACCGGGTACAGAGAGTACAGGCTGTGAGGCATTTTATTTTATTCTCCAGAAGTGACAAGGTATCTGCAGCCTGCTTTGTTCAAAGTTGGCTTCAGGTGTCCATGGACTGCAGAAGCCAATTTCCGGGTACAGATAGTACAGGCTGTGAGGCATTCTATCTTGTTTTCCAGAGTTGACAACGCATCTGCAGCCTGCTTTGTTCAAGGTTGGCTGCAGCTGTCCATGGACTGCAGTAGCCACTTACCTGATACCGAAAGTACAGGCGGTGCCGCATTCTATCTTGTGCCCCAGAGGTGACAACGCATCTGCAGCCTTATTTGTTCACACTTGACTGCAGGTGTCCATGGACTGCAGTAACCACTTACCGGGTACAGGTAATAAGGGCTGTGAGGCATTGGATCTTGTGTCCCAGAGTTGATAACACATCTGCAGCCTGCTTTGTTCAACGTTGGCTGCAGGTGTACATGGACTGCAGTAGCCACTTACCGGGTACAGATAGTAATAGCTGTGAGGCATTTTATCTTATTCTCCAGAGGTGGCAACGTATCTGCAGCCTGCTTTGTTAAAAGTTGGCTGCAGCTGTCCATGGACTACAGTAGCCACTTACCGGGTACAGAAAGTACCGGCTGTGAGGCATTTTATCTTATTCTCCAGAGGTGACAACGTATCTGCAGCCTGCTTTGTTCAAACTTGGCTGCAGGTGTCCATGGAATGCAGTAGCCACTTACCGGTTACAGATAGTACAGGTTGTGAGGCATATTATCTTGTATCCCACAGGTGACAACGCATCTGCAGCCTGCTTTGTTCAAATTTGGCTGCAGGTGTCCATGGACTGCAGTAGCCACGTACCGGGTGCAGATAGTACAGGCGGTGGACGTATTCTATCTCGTTCCCCCCAGAGGTGACAACGCAATTGCAGCCTTCTTTGTTCAAACATGGCTGCAGGTGTCCTTGGACTGCAGTAGCCACTTACCGGGAACAGATAGTACAGGCTGTGATGCATTATATCTCGTTCCCCAAAGATGCCAACGCATCTGCAGCTTTCTTTGTTCAAACTTGGCTGCAGGTGTCCATGGACTGCAGTAGCCACTTATCGGGTACAGATAGTACAGGCTGTGAGGCATTTTATCTTGTGCCCCAGAAGTGAAAATGCATCTGCAGCCTTCTTTGTTCAAACTTGACTGCAGGTGTCCATGGACTGCAGTAGCCACTTACCGGGTGCATATAGTACAGGCTGTGAGGCATTTTATCTTGTGCCCCAGAAGTGAAAACGCATCTGCAGCCTTCTTTGTTCAAACTTGACTGCAGGTGTCCATGGTCTGCAGTAGCCGCTTACCGGGTACAGATAGTACAGGCTGTGAAGCATTTTATCTTGTGCCCCAGAGGTGTCAACGTATCTGCAGCCTTCTTTGTTCAAACTTGGCTGCAGATGTCCATGGACTGCAGTAGCCACTTACCAGGTACAGGTAATACAGAATGTGAGGCATTCGATCTTGTGCCCCAGAGTTGATAACACATCTGCAGCCTGCTTTGTTCAAAGTTGGCTGCAGGTGTACATGAACTGCAGTAGCCACTTACCGGGTACAAATAGTAATGGCTGTTAGGCATTTTATCTTATTCTTCAGAGGTGGCAACCTATCTGCAGCCTGCTTTGTTCAAAGTTGGCTGCAGGTGTCCATGGACTGCAGTAGCCACTTACCGGGTACAGATAGTACAGGCGGTTACGCATTCAATCTTGTCCTCCAGAGTTACAACGCATCTGCAGCCTGCTTTATTCAAGTTTGGCTGCAGATGTATATGGACTACAGTAGCCACTTACCAGGTACATATAGTC
Organism: Parnassius mnemosyne; assembly: GCA_963668995.1. Classification (NCBI taxonomy): domain Eukaryota; kingdom Metazoa; phylum Arthropoda; class Insecta; order Lepidoptera; family Papilionidae; genus Parnassius; species Parnassius mnemosyne. The sequence continues at coordinate 50,207,445 of CAVLGL010000148.1, forward strand.
CAGGCTGTGTGGCATTTTATCTTATTCTCCAGAAGTGACAACGCATCTTCAGCCTTCTTTATTCAAAGTTGGCTGCAGGTATCCATGGAATGCAGTAGCCACTTACCGGGTACAGATAGCACAGGCTGTGAGGCATATTATCTTGTACCCCAGAGGTGGCAACGCATCTGCAGCCTGCTTTGTTCAAGTTTGGCTGCAGCTGTCCGTGGACTGCAGTAGCCACGTACCGGGTGCAGATAGTACAGGCGGTGGACGTATTCTATCTCGTTCGCCCCAAAGGTGACAACGCAATTGCAGCCTTCTTTGTTCAAACATGGCTGCAGGTGTCCTTGGACTGCAGTAGCCACTTACCGGGAACAGATAGTACAGGCTGTGATGCATTATATCTCGTTCCCCAAAGATGCCAACGCATCTGCAGCCTTCTTTGTTCAAACTTGGCTGCAGGTGTCCATGGACTGCAGTAGCCACTTATCGGGTACAGATAGTACAAGCTATGAGGCATTTTATCTTGTGCCCCAGAGATGACAACGCATCTGCAGCCTGCTTTGTTCAAGTTTGGCTGCAGCTGTCCGTGAACTGCAGTAGCCACTTACCGGGTACAGATAGTACAGAATGTGAGGAATTTTATCTGATTCTCCAGAGGTGACAACGCATCTGCAGCTTGCTTTGTTCAAGGTTGGCTGCAGCTATCCAAGGACTGCAGTTGCCGCTTACAGGGTACAGGTAATACAGGCTGTGAGGCATTCTATCTTGTGGCCCAGAGGTGACAACGCTTCTGCATTCTTCTTTGTTCAAACTTAGCTGCAGGTGTCCATGGACTGCAGTAGCTACTTACCAGGTACAGATAGTACAGGCTATGAGGCTTTTTATCTTGTGCCCCAGAGATGACAACGCATCTGCAGCCTGCTAGGTTCAAAGTTTGCAGCAGGTGTCCATGAAACGCAGTAGCCACTTACCGGGTACAGAGAGTACAGGCTGTGAGGCATTTTATTTTATTCTCCAGAAGTGACAAGGTATCTGCAGCCTGCTTTGTTCAAAGTTGGCTTCAGGTGTCCATGGACTGCAGAAGCCAATTTCCGGGTACAGATAGTACAGGCTGTGAGGCATTCTATCTTGTTTTCCAGAGTTGACAACGCATCTGCAGCCTGCTTTGTTCAAGGTTGGCTGCAGCTGTCCATGGACTGCAGTAGCCACTTACCTGATACCGAAAGTACAGGCGGTGCCGCATTCTATCTTGTGCCCCAGAGGTGACAACGCATCTGCAGCCTTATTTGTTCACACTTGACTGCAGGTGTCCATGGACTGCAGTAACCACTTACCGGGTACAGGTAATAAGGGCTGTGAGGCATTGGATCTTGTGTCCCAGAGTTGATAACACATCTGCAGCCTGCTTTGTTCAACGTTGGCTGCAGGTGTACATGGACTGCAGTAGCCACTTAACGGGTACAGATAGTAATAGCTGTGAGGCATTTTATCTTATTCTCCAGAGGTGGCAACGTATCTGCAGCCTGCTTTGTTAAAAGTTGGCTGCAGCTGTCCATGGACTACAGTAGCCACTTACCGGGTACAGAAAGTACAGGCTGTAGGGCATTTTATCTTATTCTCCAGAGGTGACAACGTATCTGCTGCCTGCTTTGTTCAAAATTGGCTGCAGCTGTCCATGGACTGCAGTAGCCACTTACCGGATACAGATAGTACAGGCTGTGAGGCATTTTATCTTATTCTCCAGAGGTGAAAACGCATCTGCAGCCTGCTTTGTTCAACGTTGGCTGCAGCTGTCCGTGAACCGAAGTAGCCACTTACCGGGTACAGATAGTACATGCTGTGAATAATTTTATCTTATTCTCCATAGGTGACAACGCCTCTGCAGCCTTCTTTGTTCAAAATTGGCTGCAGGTATCCATGGACTGCAGTTGCCGCTTACAGGGTACAGGTAATACAGGCTGTGAGGCATTCTATCTTGTTTTTCAGAGGTGACAACGCATCTGCAGCCTGCTTTGTTCAAAGTTGGCTTCAGGTGTCCATGGACTGCAGTAGCCACTTTCCGGGTACAGAAAGTACAGTCTTTGAGGCACTCTATCTTGTTCTCCAGAGGTGACAACGCATCTGCAGCCTGCTTTGTTCAAGTTTGGCTGCAGCTGTCCGTGAACTGCAGTAGCCACTTACCGGGTACAGATAGTACAGAATGTGAGGAATTTTATCTGATTCTCCAGAGGTGACAACGCATCTGCAGCCTGCTTTGTTCAAGGTTGGCTGCAGCTATCCAAGGACTGCAGTTGCCGCTTACAGGGTACAGGTAATACAGGCTGTGAGGCATTCTATCTTGTGGCCCAGAGGTGACAACGCTTCTGCATTCTTCTTTGTTCAAACTTAGCTGCAGGTGTCCATGGACTGCAGTAGCTACTTACCAGGTACAGATAGTACAGGCTATGAGGCTTTTTATCTTGTGCCCCAGAGATGACAACGCATCTGCAGCCTGCTAGGTTCAAAGTTTGCAGCAGGTGTCCATGAAACGCAGTAGCCACTAACCGGGTACAGAGAGTACAGGCTGTGAGGCATTTTATTTTATTCTCCAGAAGTGACAAGGTATCTGCAGCCTGCTTTGTTCAAAGTTGGCTTCAGGTGTCCATGGACTGCAGAAGCCAATTTCCGGGTACAGATAGTACAGGCTGTGAGGCATTCTATCTTGTTTTCCAGAGTTGACAACGCATCTGCAGCCTGCTTTGTTCAAGGTTGGCTGCAGCTGTCCATGGACTGCAGTAGCCACTTACCTGATACCGAAAGTACAGGCGGTGCCGCATTCTATCTTGTGCCCCAGAGGTGACAACGCATCTGCAGCCTTATTTGTTCACACTTGACTGCAGGTGTCCATGGACTGCAGTAACCACTTACCGGGTACAGGTAATAAGGGCTGTGAGGCATTGGATCTTGTGTCCCAGAGTTGATAACACATCTGCAGCCTGCTTTGTTCAACGTTGGCTGCAGGTGTACATGGACTGCAGTAGCCACTTACCGGGTACAGATAGTAATAGCTGTGAGGCATTTTATCTTATTCTCCAGAGGTGGCAACGTATCTGCAGCCTGCTTTGTTAAAAGTTGGCTGCAGCTGTCCATGGACTACAGTAGCCACTTACCGGGTACAGAAAGTACCGGCTGTGAGGCATTTTATCTTATTCTCCAGAGGTGACAACGTATCTGCAGCCTGCTTTGTTCAAACTTGGCTGCAGGTGTCCATGGAATGCAGTAGCCACTTACCGGTTACAGATAGTACAGGTTGTGAGGCATATTATCTTGTATCCCACAGGTGACAACGCATCTGCAGCCTGCTTTGTTCAAATTTGGCTGCAGGTGTCCATGGACTGCAGTAGCCACGTACCGGGTGCAGATAGTACAGGCGGTGGACGTATTCTATCTCGTTCCCCCCAGAGGTGACAACGCAATTGCAGCCTTCTTTGTTCAAACAAGGCTGCAGGTGTCCTTGGACTGCAGTAGCCACTTACCGGGAACAGATAGTACAGGCTGTGATGCATTATATCTCGTTCCCCAAAGATGCCAACGCATCTGCAGCTTTCTTTGTTCAAACTTGGCTGCAGGTGTCCATGGACTGCAGTAGCCACTTATCGGGTACAGATAGTACAGGCTGTGAGGCATTTTATCTTGTGCCCCAGAAGTGAAAATGCATCTGCAGCCTTCTTTGTTCAAACTTGACTGCAGGTGTCCATGGACTGCAGTAGCCACTTACCGGGTGCATATAGTACAGGCTGTGAGGCATTTTATCTTGTGCCCCAGAAGTGAAAACGCATCTGCAGCCTTCTTTGTTCAAACTTGACTGCAGGTGTCCATGGTCTGCAGTAGCCGCTTACCGGGTACAGATAGTACAGGCTGTGAAGCATTTTATCTTGTGCCCCAGAGGTGTCAACGTATCTGCAGCCTTCTTTGTTCAAACTTGGCTGCAGATGTCCATGGACTGCAGTAGCCACTTACCAGGTACAGGTAATACAGAATGTGAGGCATTCGATCTTGTGCCCCAGAGTTGATAACACATCTGCAGCCTGCTTTGTTCAAAGTTGGCTGCAGGTGTACATGAACTGCAGTAGCCACTTACCGGGTACAAATAGTAATGGCTGTTAGGCATTTTATCTTATTCTTCAGAGGTGGCAACCTATCTGCAGCCTGCTTTGTTCAAAGTTGGCTGCAGGTGTCCATGGACTGCAGTAGCCACTTACCGGGTACAGATAGTACAGGCGGTTACGCATTCAATCTTGTCCTCCAGAGTTACAACGCATCTGCAGCCTGCTTTATTCAAGTTTGGCTGCAGATGTATATGGACTACAGTAGCCACTTACCAGGTACATATAGTCCAGGCTGTGTGGCATTTTATCTTATTCTCCAGAAGTGACAACGCATCTTCAGCCTTCTTTATTCAAAGTTGGCTGCAGGTATCCATGGAATGCAGTAGCCACTTACCGGGTACAGATAGCACAGGCTGTGAGGCATATTATCTTGTACCCCAGAGGTGGCAACGCATCTGCAGCCTGCTTTGTTCAAGTTTGGCTGCAGCTGTCCGTGGACTGCAGTAGCCACGTACCGGGTGCAGATAGTACAGGCGGTGGACGTATTCTATCTCGTTCGCCCCAAAGGTGACAACGCAATTGCAGCCTTCTTTGTTCAAACATGGCTGCAGGTGTCCTTGGACTGCAGTAGCCACTTACCGGGAACAGATAGTACAGGCTGTGATGCATTATATCTCGTTCCCCAAAGATGCCAACGCATCTGCAGCCTTCTTTGTTCAAACTTGGCTGCAGGTGTCCATGGACTGCAGTAGCCACTTATCGGGTACAGATAGTACAAGCTATGAGGCATTTTATCTTGTGCCCCAGAGATGACAACGCATCTGCAGCCTGCTTTGTTCAAGTTTGGCTGCAGCTGTCCGTGAACTGCAGTAGCCACTTACCGGGTACAGATAGTACAGAATGTGAGGAATTTTATCTGATTCTCCAGAGGTGACAACGCATCTGCAGCTTGCTTTGTTCAAGGTTGGCTGCAGCTATCCAAGGACTGCAGTTGCCGCTTACAGGGTACAGGTAATACAGGCTGTGAGGCATTCTATCTTGTGGCCCAGAGGTGACAACGCTTCTGCATTCTTCTTTGTTCAAACTTAGCTGCAGGTGTCCATGGACTGCAGTAGCTACTTACCAGGTACAGATAGTACAGGCTATGAGGCTTTTTATCTTGTGCCCCAGAGATGACAACGCATCTGCAGCCTGCTAGGTTCAAAGTTTGCAGCAGGTGTCCATGAAACGCAGTAGCCACTTACCGGGTACAGAGAGTACAGGCTGTGAGGCATTTTATTTTATTCTCCAGAAGTGACAAGGTATCTGCAGCCTGCTTTGTTCAAAGTTGGCTTCAGGTGTCCATGGACTGCAGAAGCCAATTTCCGGGTACAGATAGTACAGGCTGTGAGGCATTCTATCTTGTTTTCCAGAGTTGACAACGCATCTGCAGCCTGCTTTGTTCAAGGTTGGCTGCAGCTGTCCATGGACTGCAGTAGCCACTTACCTGATACCGAAAGTACAGGCGGTGCCGCATTCTATCTTGTGCCCCAGAGGTGACAACGCATCTGCAGCCTTATTTGTTCACACTTGACTGCAGGTGTCCATGGACTGCAGTAACCACTTACCGGGTACAGGTAATAAGGGCTGTGAGGCATTGGATCTTGTGTCCCAGAGTTGATAACACATCTGCAGCCTGCTTTGTTCAACGTTGGCTGCAGGTGTACATGGACTGCAGTAGCCACTTACCGGGTACAGATAGTAATAGCTGTGAGGCATTTTATCTTATTCTCCAGAGGTGGCAACGTATCTGCAGCCTGCTTTGTTAAAAGTTGGCTGCAGCTGTCCATGGACTACAGTAGCCACTTACCGGGTACAGAAAGTACCGGCTGTGAGGCATTTTATCTTACTCTCCAGAGGTGACAACGTATCTGCAGCCTGCTTTGTTCAAACTTGGCTGCAGGTGTCCATGGAATGCAGTAGCCACTTACCGGTTACAGATAGTACAGGTTGTGAGGCATATTATCTTGTATCCCACAGGTGACAACGCATCTGCAGCCTGCTTTGTTCAAATTTGGCTGCAGGTGTCCATGGACTGCAGTAGCCACGTACCGGGTGCAGATAGTACAGGCGGTGGACGTATTCTATCTCGTTCCCCCCAGAGGTGACAGCGCAATTGCAGCCTTCTTTGTTCAAACATGGCTGCAGGTGTCCTTGGACTGCAGTAGCCACTTACCGGGAACAGATAGTACAGGCTGTGATGCATTATATCTCGTTCCCCAAAGATGCCAACGCATCTGCAGCTTTCTTTGTTCAAACTTGGCTGCAGGTGTCCATGGACTGCAGTAGCCACTTATCGGGTACAGATAGTACAGGCTGTGAGGCATTTTATCTTGTGCCCCAGAAGTGAAAATGCATCTGCAGCCTTCTTTGTTCAAACTTGACTGCAGGTGTCCATGGACTGCAGTAGCCACTTACCGGGTGCATATAGTACAGGCTGTGAGGCATTTTATCTTGTGCCCCAGAAGTGAAAACGCATTTGCAGCCTTCTTTGTTCAAACTTGACTGCAGGTGTCCATGGACTGCAGTAGCCGCTTACCGGGTACAGATAGTACAGGCTGTGAAGCATTTTATCTTGTGCCCCAGAGGTGTCAACGTATCTGCAGCCTTCTTTGTTCAAACTTGGCTGCAGATGTCCATGGACTGCAGTAGCCACTTACCAGGTACAGGTAATACAGAATGTGAGGCATTCGATCTTGTGCCCCAGAGTTGATAACACATCTGCAGCCTGCTTTGTTCAAAGTTGGCTGCAGGTGTACATGAACTGCAGTAGCCACTTACCGGGTACAAATAGTAATGGCTGTTAGGCATTTTATCTTATTCTTCAGAGGTGGCAACCTATCTGCAGCCTGCTTTGTTCAAAGTTGGCTGCAGGTGTCCATGGACTGCAGTAGCCACTTACCGGGTACAGATAGTACAGGCGGTTACGCATTCAATCTTGTCCTCCAGAGTTACAACGCATCTGCAGCCTGCTTTATTCAAGTTTGGCTGCAGATGTATATGGACTACAGTAGCCACTTACCAGGTACATATAGTCCAGGCTGTGTGGCATTTTATCTTATTCTCCAGAAGTGACAACGCATCTTCAGCCTTCTTTATTCAAAGTTGGCTGCAGGTATCCATGGAATGCAGTAGCCACTTACCGGGTACAGATAGCACAGGCTGTGAGGCATATTATCTTGTACCCCAGAGGTGGCAACGCATCTGCAGCCTGCTTTGTTCAAGTTTGGCTGCAGCTGTCCGTGAACTGCAGTAGCCACTTACCGGGTACAGATAGCACAGGCTGTGAGGCATATTATCTTGTACCCCAGAGGTGGCAACTCATCTGCAGCCTGCTTTGTTCAAGTTTGGCTGCAGCTGTCCATGGACTGCAGTAGCCACGTACCGGGTGCAGATAGTACAGGCGGTGGACGTATTCTATCTCGTTCCCCCCAAAGGTGACAACGCAATTGCAGCCTTCTTTGTTCAAACATGGCTGCAGGTGTCCTTGGACTGCAGTAGCCACTTACCGGGAACAGATAGTACAGGCTGTGATGCATTATATCTCGTTCCCCAAAGATTCCAACGCATCTGCAGCCTTCTTTGTTCAAACTTGGCTGCAGGTGTCCATGGACTGCAGTAGCCACTTATCGGGTACAGATAGTACAAGCTATGAGGCATTTTATCTTGTGCCCCAGAGATGACAACGCATCTGCAGCCTGCTATGTTCAAAGTTTGCAGCAGGTGTCCATGAAACGCAGTAGCCACTTACCGGGTACAGAGAGTACAGGCTGTGAGGCATTTTATTTTATTCTACAGAAGTCACAAGGTATCTGCAGCCTGCTTTGTTCAAAGTTGGCTTCAGGTGTCCATGGACTGCAGTAGCCACTTACCGGATACAGATAGTACAGGCTGTGAGGCATTTTTTCTTGTTCTCCAGAGGTGACAACGCATCTGCAGCCTGCTTTGTTCAAGTTTGGCAGCAGCTGTCCGTGAACTGCAGTAGCCACTTACCGGGTACAGATAGTACAGAATGTGAGGAATTTTATCTGATTCTCCAGAGGTGACAACGCATCTGCAGCCTGCTTTGTTCAAGGTTGGCTGCAGCTATCCAAGGACTGCAGTTGCCGCTTACAGGGTACAGGTAATACAGGCTGTGAGGCATTCTATCTTGTGGCCCAGAGGTGACAACGCGTCTGCATTCTTCTTTGTTCAAACTTAGCTGCAGGTGTCCATGGACTGCAGTAGCCACTTACCAGGTACAGATAGTACAGGCTATGAGGCTTTTTATCTTGTGCCCCAGAGATGACAACGCATCTGCAGCCTGCTATGTTCAAAGTTTGCAGCAGGTGTCCATGAAACGCAGTAGCCATTTACCGGGTACAGAGAGTACAGGCTGTGAGGCATTTTATTTTATTCTCCAGAAGTGACAAGGTACCTGCAGCCTGCTTTGTTCAAAGTTGGCTTCAGGTGTCCCTGGACTGCAGAAGCCAATTTCCGGGTACAGATAGTACAGGCTGTGAGGCATTCTATCTTGTTTTCCAGAGGTGACAACGGATCTGAAGCCTGCTTTGTTCAAGGTTGGCTGCAGCTGTCCATGGACTGCAGTAGCCACTTACCTGATACCGAAAGTACAGGCGGTGCCGCATTCTATCTTGTGCCCCAGAGGTGACAACGCATCTGCAGCCTTCTTTGTTCACACTTGAATGCAGGTGTCCATGGACTGCAGTAACCACTTACCGGGTACAGGTAATAAGGGCTGTGAGGCATTGGATCTTGTGTCCCAGAGTTGATAACACATCTGCAGCCTGCTTTGTTCAAAGTTGGCTGCAGGTGTACATGGACTGCAGTAGCCACTTACCGGGTACAGATAGTAATAGCTGTGAGGCATTTTATCTTATTCTCCAGAGGTGGCAACGTATCTGCAGCCTGCTTTGTTAAAAGTTGGCTGCAGCTGTCCATTGACTACAGTAGCCACTTACCGGGTACAGATAGTAGAGGCTGTGTGGCATTTTATCTTATTCTCCAGAAGTGACAACGCATCTGCAGCCTTCTTTATTCAAAGTTGGCTGCAGGTGTCCATGGACTGCAGTAGCCACTTACCGGGTACAGATAGTATAGGCAGTGACGCATTCTATCTTGTTCTTCAGAGGTGACAACGCATCTGCACCCTGCTTTGTTCAAAGTTGTCAACAGGTGTCAATGGACTGCAGTTGCCGCTTAAGGGTACAGGTAATACAGGCTGTGAGAGATTCTATCTTGTGCCCCAGAGGTGACAACGCATCTGCAGTCTTCTTTGTTCAAACTTAGCTGCAGGTGTCCATGGACTGCAGTAGCCACTTACCAGGTACAGATAGTACAGACTGTGAGTCATTTTATCTTGTGCCCCAGAGATGAAAACGCATCTGCAGACTGCTTTGTTCAAATTTTGCCGCAGATGTCCATGAACCGCAGTAGCCACTTCCCGGTATAGATATTACAGGCTGTGAGGCATTCTATCTTGTTCTCCAGAGGTGACAACGCATCTGCAGCCTGCTTTGTTCAAGGTTGGTTGCAGCTGCCCATGGACTGCAGTAGCCCTTTACCTGATGCCGATACTACAGGCGGTGCCGCATTCTATCTTGTGCCCCAGAGATGACAACGCATCTGCAGCCTTCTTTGTTCAAACATGGCTGCAGGTGTCCATGGACTGCAGTAGCCACTTTTCGGGTACAGATAGTACCGGTTGTGAGGCATTTTATCTTATTCTCCAGAGGTGACAACGTATCTGCAGCCTTCTTTGTTCAAACTTGGCTGCAGGTGTCCATGGACTGCAGTAGCCACTTACCGGGTGCATATAGTACAGGCTGTGAGGCATTTTATCTTGTGCCCCAGAAGTGAAAACGCATCTGCAGCCTTCTTTGTTCAAACTTAACTGCAGATGTCCATGGCCTGCAGTAGCCGCTTACCGGGTACAGATAGTACAGGCTGTGAGGCATTTTATCTTGTGCCCCAGAGGTGTCAACGTATCTGCAGCCTTCTTTGTTCAAACTTGGCTGCAGGTGTCCATGGACTGCAGTAGCTACTTACCAGGTACAGGTTATACAGAATGTTAGGCATTCGATCTTGTGCCCCAGTGTTGATAACACATCTGCAGCCTGCTTTGTTCAAAGTTGGCTGCAGATGTACATGAACTGCAGTAGCCACTTACCGGGTACAAATAGTAATGGCTGTTAGGCATTTTATCTTATTCTTCAGAGGTGGCAACCTATCTGCAGCCTGCTTTGTTCAAAGTTGGCTGCAGGTGTCCATGGACTGCAGTAGCCACTTACCGGGTACAGATAGTACAGGCGGTTACGCATTCAATCTTGTTCTCCAGAGTTACAACGCATCTGCAGCCTGCTTTATTCAAGTTTGGCTGCAGATGTATATGGACTACAGTAGCCACTTACCAGGTACATATAGTCCAGGCTGTGTGGTATTTTATCTTATTCTCCAGAAGTGACAACGCATCTGCAGCCTTCTTTATTCAAAGTTCGCTGCAGGTGTCCATGGAATGCAGTAGCCACTTACCGGGTACAGATAGCACAGGCTGTGAGGCATATTATCTTGTACCCCAGAGGTGGCAACGCATCTGCAGCCTGCTTTGCTCAAATTTGGCTGCAGGTGTCCATGGACTGCAGTAGCCACGTACCGGGTGCAGATAGTACAGGCGGTGGACGTATTCTATCTCGTTCCCCCCAGAGGTGACAACGCAATTGCAGCCTTCTTTGTTCAAACATGGCTGCAGGTGTCCTTGGACTGCAGTAGCCACTTACCGGGAACAGATAGTACAGGCTGTGATGCATTATATCTCGTTCCCCAAAGATGCCAACGCATCTGCAGCTTTCTTTGTTCAAACTTGGCTGCAGGTGTCCATGGACTGCAGCAGCCACTTATCGGGTACAGATAGTACAAGCTATGAGGCATTTTATCTTGTGCCCCAGAGATGACAACGCATCTGCAGCCTGCTATGTTCAAAGTTTGCAGCAGGTGTCCATGAAACGCAGTAGCCACTTACCGGGTACAGAGAGTACAGGCTGTGAGGCATTCTATCTTGTTTTCCAGAGGTGACAACGCATCTGCAGCCTGCTTTGTTCAAGGTTGGCTGCAGCTGTCCATGGACTGCAGTAGCCACTTACCTGATACCGAAAGTACAGGCGGTGCCGCATTCTATCTTGTGCCCCAGAGGTGACAACGCATCTGCAGCCTTCTTTGTTCAAACTTGACTGCAGGTGTCCATGGACTGCAGTTACCACTTACCGGGTACAGGTAATACAGGCTGTGAGGCATTGGATCTTGTGCCCCAGAGTTGATAACACTTCTGCAGCCTGCTTTGTTCAAAGTAGGCTGCAGGTGTACATGGACTGCAGTAGCCACTTACCGGGTACAGATAGTAATAGCTGTGAGGCATTTTATCTTATTCTCCAGAGGTGGCAACGTATCTGCAGCCTGCTTTGTTCAAAGTTGGCTGCAGCTGTCCATGGACTACAGTAGCCACTTACCCGGTACAGATAGTACAGGCTGTGTGGCATTTTATCTTATTCTCCAGAAGTGACAACGCATCTGCAGCCTTCTTTATTCAAAGTTGGCTGCAGGTGTCCATGAACCGCAGTAGCCACTTCCCGGGTACAGATAGTACAGGCTGTGTGGCATTTTATCTTATTCTCTAGAAGTGACAACGCATCTGCAGCCTTCTTTATTCAAAGTTGGCTGCAGGTGTCCATGGACTGCAGTAGCCACTTACCGGGTACAGATAGTATAGGCATTGACGCATTCTATCTTGTTCTTCAGAGGTGACAATGCATCTGCAGCCTGCTTTGTTCAAAGTTGTCAGCAGGTGTCAATGGACTGCAGTTGCCGCTTACAGGGTACAGGTAATACAGGCTGTGAGAGATTCTATCTAGTGCCCCAGAGGTGACAACGCATCTGCAGTCTTCTTTGTTCAAACTTAGCTGCAGGTGTCCATGGACTGCAGTAGCCACTTACCAGGTACAGATAGCACAGGCTGTGAGGCATTTTATCTTGTGCCCCAGAGATGACAACGCATCTGCAGCCTGCTTTGTTTAAAATTTGCTGCAGGTGTCCATGAACCTTAGTAGCCACTTCCCGCGTACAGATAGTACAGGCTGTGTGGCATTTTGCGTTATTCTCCAGAGTTGGTAACACATCTGCAGCCTGCTTTATTCAAAGTTGGCTGCAGGTGTCCATGGACTGCAGTAGCCACTTACCGGGTACAGATAGTATAGGCAGTGACGCATTCTATCTTGTTCTTCAGAGGTGACAACGCATCTGCAGCCTGCTTTGTTCAAAGTTGTCAGCAGGTGTCAATGGACTGCAGTTGCCGCTTACAGGGTACAGGTAATACAGGCTGTGAGAGATTCTATCTTGTGCCCCAGAAGTGACCACGCATCTGCGGTCTTCTTTGTTCAAACTCAGCTGCAGATGTCCATGGACTGCAGTAGCCACTTACCAGTTACAGATAGCACAGGCTGTGAGGCATTTTATCTTGTGCCCCAGAGATGACAACGCATCTGCAGTCTGCTTTGTTTAAATTTTGCTGCAGGTGTCCATGAACTGCAGTAGCCACTTCCCGGTTACAGATAGTACTGGCTGTGAGGCATTTTATCTTATTCTCCAGAGGTGACAACGTATCTGCAGCCTGCTTTGTTCAAACTTGGCTGCATGTGTCCATGGACTGCAGTAGCCACTTATCGGTTACAGATAGTACAAGTTGTGAGGCATATTATCTTGTTCCCCAGAGGTGACAACGCATCTGCAGCCTGCTTTGTTCAAATTTGGCTGCAGGTGTCCATGGACTGCAGTAGCCACTTACCGGGTGCAGATAGTACAGGCGGTGGACGTATTCTATCTCGTTCCCCCCAGAGGTGACAACGCAATTGCAGCCTTCTTTGTTCAAACATGGCTGCAGGTGTCCATGGACTGCAGTAGCCACTTACCGGGTGCAGATAGTAAAGGCGGTGACGCATTCTATCTTGTTCTCCAGAGGTGACAACGCATCTGCAGCCTGCTTTATTCAAGTTTGGCTGCAGCTGTCCATGTACTGCAGTAGTAACTTACCGGGTACAGATAGTACAGGCTGTGAGGCATTTCATCATTTTCTCCAGAGTTGATAACACATCTGCAGCCTGCTTTGTTCAAAGTTGGCTGCAGGTGTCCATGGACTGCAGGAGCCACTTTCCGCGTACAGATAGTACATGCTGTAAGGCATTCTATCTTGTTCTCCAGAGGTGACAAAGCATCTGCAGCATGATTTGTTCAAGGTTGGCCGCAGCTGTCCATGTACTGCAGTAGCCACTTACCTGATACAGATAGTACAGGCGGTGACGCATTTTATCTTGTTCCCCGGAGGTGACAACATATCTGCAGCCTGCTTTGTTCAAAGTTGCTGCAGGTGTCCATGGACTGCAGTAGCCACTTACCGGGTGCAGATAGTACAGGCGGTGACGCATTCTATCTTGTTCTCCAGAGGTGACAACGCATCTGCAGCCTGCTTATTCAAGTTTGGCTGCAGCTGTCCATGAACTGCAGTAGTCACTTACCGGGTACAGATAGTACAGGCTGTGAGGCATTTCATCTTATTCTCCAGAGTTGGTAACACATCTGCAGCCTGCTTTGTTCAAAGTTGGCTGCTGGTGTCCATGGACTGCAGTAGCCACTTTCCGCCTACAGATAGTACAGGCTGTAAGGCATTCTATCTTGTTCTCCAGAGGTGACAACGCATCTGCAGCATGCTTTGTTCAAACTTAGCTGCAGGTGTCCATGGACTGCAGTAGCCACTTACCAGGTACAGATAGCACAGGCTGTGAGGCATTTTATCTTGTGCCCCAGAGATGACAACGCATCTGCAGCCTGCTTTGTTTAAATTTTGCTGCAGGTGTCCATGAAACGCAGTAGCCACTTACCGGGTACAGAGAGTACAGGCTGTGAGGCATTTTGTTTTATTCTCCAGAAGTGACAAGGTATCTGCAGCCTGCTTTGTTCAAAGTTGGCCTCAGGTGTCCATGGACTGCAGAAGCCAATTTCCGGGTACAGATAGTACAGGCTGTGAGGCATTCTTTCTTGTTTTCCAGAGGTGACAACGCATCTGCAGCCTGCTTTGTTCAAGGTTGGCTGCAGCTGTCCATGGACTGCAGTAGCTACTTACCTGATACCGAAAGTACAGGCGGTGCCGCATTCTATCTTGTTCTTCAGAGGTGACAACGCATCTGCAGCCTGCTTTGTTCAAAGTTGTCAGCAGGTGTCCATGGACTGCAGTTGCTGCTTTCCGGGTACAGATAGTACAGGCTGTGAGGCATTCTATCTTGTTCCCCAGAGGTGACAACGTATCTGCAGCCTGCTTTATTCAAAGTTGCTGCAGGTGTCCATGGACTGCAGTAGCCACTTACCGGGTACAGATAGTACAGGCGGTGACGCATTTTAACTTGTGCCCCAGAGATGACAACGCATCTGCAGCCTGCTTTGTTCAAATTTTGCTGCAGGTGTTCATGAACCGCAGTAGCCACTTCCTGGGTACAGATAGTACAGGCTGTGAGGCATTCTATCTTGTTCTCCAGAGGTGACAACGCATCTGCAGCCTGATTTGTTCAAAGTTGGCTGCAGGTGTCCATGGACTGCAGTAGCCACTTACCGGGTACTGATAGTACAGGCTGTAAGGCATTCTATCTTGTTTCCCAGAGGTGACCACGCTCCTGCAGCCTTCTTTGTTCAAAGTTGGATCCAGGTGTCCATGGACTGCAGTAGCCACTTACCGTCAGGTGGATTGTAAGTTCGTTGGTCACTTCAGTTATCTATACATATAAGTAAAATTGAAGTGTCCGTCTGTAATATTGAAATAACTGGCTTCGCGGTTACTATTTTAAAATTTTATCTGTCTGACTAAAATAAGTGTGATGAGATTTTATAAACACAAAGAGCATCTACGCTGTATTTTATAAGAAAAAATTGAAGATTTTTTTTGCAAAAACTTTATTTATCTTTGTTTATCTAAAATGTATATAACACCAAATTAATATATAATATCCAGAAGAAATTGGGGCGGATCGTTAGTATGAAATAAACTAAATAAAAAAATATGTAAGTCTTTTAAGTTTAAAAAATAATCACATCACATAGGTTGGTGAACGAACAAAATATATCTATAATGTTTGATAATACCATATGCACTTGTTAGTAGGAGTATATTAATTTATTTTTGTTTTCTTATCTATTACAAATGTTACCTCCAAACTAGACATTTTTCTGTGTATTTAAGGCGCTTTACATATAAATTGTTTGTAGACAGTCGTACACGACTTATACGCTATTAAGTAAATGGAGGACTTACACCCCACCATTCACAGCAGTACAGACAACATCAAGTTACTCCAAAGTAAGTTTCCACACGAACTTTCTTTTACAGTCCGGCACGTGGTAAATCAGTACTTAAAATTGCAATTAACAATTTAAGCAGCATTGGCGTAAGTCGATTTAAAGATGAGAAGTAAAATAAAAGTTTTTAAAACGTTAGAAATAAAATACACGACTTTATACTGCTATGTAATCTGCGGTATGACGCAAAAATGAAACAAGTTATGTAATTGAATAGGCAAGCAAGCTACGAATATACGTGAGCTACGTAGGCGTAGCGTTCGCGTAGCCGACTACGTTTTTGCTACAGTGCAGTGCCGAGAGAACGCTTGCTAGCAATAAGTTGCCGGTATACATAACTAGTTAAAATTTCAAGTAATAAAATAAACATTATTATTTTTTATAGGTAATTGTAACAAACAAGCACACAGTCCACATCAAGGTAAGTGAATGCTGTAGCCAAAAGGGAACTATATTTATCCTCAATTGATAATAAAAATGCAAATGCGTTTGTGACCTTATATTATACTCACGTGTTAGATCCATGCTGCAGCTATATTAGTAGTATAGTTCTGACATGAATGGGTCGGCTCGACCGGGGAAGGACCACGCTCTCACAGAATACCAGCGTAAAATAGCAGCTTAACACTGCTGTGTTTCCTATGGTGAGTGTAGAGAACTGGAGACCTCTTTTACTGGAAACGAGGCAATCCATCCTCATTTAATTTCATTTTAATTCGTAGTCAAGAATAGATGTCTATGGGCCACAGCAACCACTTACCATGAGGTGGACTGTGTGCTATTTTGTCACCTATATCCTATTAAAAACAAACCTCTGAGGACCGAGATGGGACCGAGAGATATTTTATTACCAGTAAAAGGTTTAATTACCGTCAAACACGGCATTTTCCTGCTATTTCACGCGAGTTATATAAAAAGTGTTAATTTTACAGTCGTACCGAGTCATTCGTCAACCATATAGTTGCAGCGTGTCTCTACTACGTAGAAGACGTCCGTGAGGAGTAGCAGCCAGTGCGAGGGACAGCTACACCTATCTTCACTTAAGAATCTAAATACAAATGCGTTGTCACCCCCAAGGACTAAAATGGAATGCCTAGTTACCAGTAAAAAGGTTCTCTGTTTCTTTGTACTCATCAACGGATCACAGCAGCATTATGTAATTTCACGCTGGTGTTCTGCAAGAGTCTTGTCCTGCCCGGAGTAGACCCATTCGTGCTGCAACCATTATACAGCTGTAACGGAGCTACACATAGTTTGACGTTAACGTAAAAAAATTCTATGATACTGTTTTTCATAATTGATGTCATCTTGAAAAATAGCACATTGCATGTAGATTAGGGCTACTGGGGATACTACAATACATAAAAGCGCCATTTATGTTAAAGTAGACTTTGCGGTGCTCATACGCTTAAAATATTGTTTTAGTCCGCATTTTTCCAATATGGTGACGCGAGCAGCAAAGATACTTGGTGGCAAAGTAGAAATCCAAAAAGAGCACATCAAAATCTATTAAATCACCAATTTTCAAAACTCCCGGAAAACTTTCTAGGTAACATCTTTTTTCAGCACCAAATGATTGTACTATATGTACAAACCAAAGAGAATTTAGTATTAACAAATACGTAAAATGTAATCTATATCCACTGATCAAAATAGATGATAGTTTCAATTCATAACATAATAGAAACATCAACTTGTATCCACTAACGTTTTAATTTCATAAATGAGTGTCGTATTTAACGTAAATAAAGCCTTGGTTAAACAAAACAATTTGAGCGGCGGTGACGGGCGGCAAATATCTGACGATAACAACACTGTGACAGTTGTCAGTGATCAATTTAACGTAATTGAGACTCTTTGACCCTTTTGAACTCAACCACCAATTTAAGGTTGGTTATTTTTTATGGTTACGTGAATTTGAATTTCTAGGCGTAAATGAATTCACTCAGATGATTTTAACAACAAAACTTAGAGCTCAAATTTCAATGCTCATTAAATAAAATATAGTTAAGTAAAGTTATATGTAAATACATTATACAATACGTAACAAAAACCCTGTGGTTCCCGTTAACTGCGTTATCAGAATCAGTTTACAAACATATAGAAATAAACCTACTTCAGAAAAATTGACCATAATAAATTTAATTAAATTAAAATATTTTTTATTTGCAATATCGAGTAGGAGTATTGTCACTGATCCTGCATTTGTCCCATACAACCCATACATGTGTCCATTAGAGATAATAAAACCACTTACAATTTGCAAATAAAAATATTTTAATTTAATTAAATTTTATATGGTCAATTTTTCTGAAGTAAAATTATTTCTACAGGTTTGAATTAACGTACTAAACGGGAATCACTGGGTTATTGTAACATCTTGTATAGCGAGTGTACTGTGTTGCGGTGTAAGAATATCTATTATGGGGTAGTGGACGTTCTTACACTGCCACTAGAAAGTCCTTATTAAGTAATACATTGCAAATGTGACGGCTATATAAGAGAATTCATCGCCGTATCATGGTTGTCGAGATATAACTGGTCTAAAAGAGTTCGAGATAGTATATCCCGAACTCTTTTAGACCAGTTATAGTTACAGAGACTAGTCTAGAGTCAGTTTCGATCATTTTTAGCCATGTTATTGTTTTCTACATTGCAAAACAATATTTCATCATTTTTTGATCAATCATTCAATTTTTATGTAATTATTAACATCTAATTTAAAAGTTTTTGGTAACAGTTTGTGGGAACTGGTCTGCTTGGGTTAAAGCACAGATTTATCAGCTTTAATTTTTTTGTGTATTGTTTATTAAAAGCAGGCTTTAATTACCTAGGTGTGTATACAACATATTGCCATGTTTTGAAGTCAATAAAGTCTCATTTACTTATCATTTATGTTGATGTGGTAGTATTTTAATAAACTCCTTTATCCCACATATCAACACAAGTCATAAAATATAATGATACTCTGGTCTATCTCGCATTGATACCTGAATATTTTATTATAAAAATCGATTCTGTAGTTATTTTATGAACAAAACAATGTACTTAAATAAGTCATCAAATTGAATAGTCAATAATAATAATTCTAATAATAGTATTGATGTTAAGAAAACTACAGACTTATGGGGAATTTCCGTTAAAGTTATTGGGTCTATAATAGACAGACACATGTAGCACCTTATCTAACACAAGCATCAAATCTGGTGTGTTTCCTGATGTAATGAAACATAGTAAAGTCATACCTTTATATAAATCTGGTAGTACATTACACCCTGCCAATTTTAGACCAATTTATGTGCTATATATATGTATATATATATATATATATATATATATATATATATATATATATATCAGATGTTAAGTTTTTTTAATATAAATGAATTTGCAGGGACTGCAATTTCGACGGTATCATTGGCTTTCTCATAGTTCCCATACGTCAGACATAGTGGCAAATTATACTCCTCGGACTTCTGTACAATTTCCCCGAAGGGTATGTATGTGTACTATGGTGCGAAAGCCTTTTTGGAAACCGGCTGGTTCGGGAGGCTGGATGTTGTCGAGTCTGCATGCGAGACGATTCGTAATGACTCTCGAAAACAGCACGTAGACGCGGCTCAGAAAGGAAATCGGACAGTAATTCTTCAAGAGGGCGTTGTCACCTTTCTTGAAAAACAAGACCACCGCACTTCTGCTCCACGCCTCCGGTGTAGTGCCACAATGGAGGACGGAATTAAAGAGCTTCTGAAGGATTTCAAGTACCAGTTTTCCACGCGCTTTCAGAAGCTTGTTTGTAATGCCATCCTCGCCTGGGGCCTTGCACTTTTTAAGGTGCTAGAAAGCCATTCTAATCTCGTTAATATTGACGTCAGGAATATCTTCGGAATTGTGTCAGATGAGACTTGCTCTTGTATCATTACTCACATTTGCGTGTGGCTCCAACGACGATGTGTACAGCTACCTATAGAACCTCTCAATCTAACTCTAAATCTCAGGTTTCCCGGAAATGACGCTGCCACACTCGGTCTTCAGCTTCTTTAGTTGGTTCTTTCTGGCAGACAGATCTCTTACAAAGACTTTGGAGCCCTGGTTCCGCTCGATCGCTTGTTCAATACGAGCAGTATTAAAGTTGCGCAAGTCCCGTCGCATGCATTTCGAGATCTGTTTGTTCAGTTGCCTGTATGTCACATCTACTGAAGACTGCAGCTTGATTTCCCGTCTAACAGCTTAAGAGTTTAATCGGAGAGTTATGTGTTCTTCTGCGGCGAGTCTTGCAAAACTTAACTCCATGGACAGTTTCCACGAGCTTGTCATTCATATCGTCCAATGTATTGCAATCTTCTTGGCACTGAAAATGGTTTTGTAGCTCGAGCTGAAAGGTTTTGGGGACTTTGGATTAGAGCACGAGGTAGGACGAAGCGTTGACTTCATTAGACGTGACCTCTCCAACTTAACGTTTAGGTTCAGTGTGCCTGTCACCATTCAGTGATCGCTGATGATGATCGCTTTTGGAAGAAAGAGTTCATCATAAAGAGTCCCTCTTTTTCCATGAAGTCGGCCAGCTGCTGGCCCCTTGGGTTCCGTTGCCCTATTCCAAATTTCCCTACCTTTAGCTCACCGTTCTCTCTTGTGCCTAGTTTTGGGTTGAAGTCTCCTATTAATACCGTATAGTGAGTTTTGTAGGAATGCATGGCTCTAAATATATCCTCATACATTTCCTCAACCTCCTCATCGGGATGTGTCGAGGTTGGTGCGTAAACCTGTATGACCTTCAGCGAATACCGTTTGGTGATTCTGAGTATAAGGTACGCAACCCTCGTTCACACATTCTCACTCTTTACAACGTTGTTAACGAGAGACTTGTGGACGATAAATCCGACACCTCCTTGGGACAGATGGTCGCCCTCCCGATGATAGAATAAGTTGCCGGATTTGAGGATTACCATGTCCACCCCCTTTTTTCAGACCTTAGATAATCCTATAATATTCTAGCGCAACTTTTCTATCTCTTCTTCCAGCTCCAGTATCTTCTCGTCAGTCCTCACTTCTTAGGGTGTGTGTGTTATAAGTCGTAGGTGGCAACCAAACCTCCACTGGATATTCTTAGCACCCCCTGCCCTGCGGTTATCATGGTCAACACCGTAGCCAGGAATAGCGAGGCTGCCGGAGACTGGGGGCCGTTTCTTCGTAACTTTAATCATAGAGGTATATTGCCATAGTTGTCACGCTTGGCGAGAGAGTTGGCAACCGCAGTTTTTATTATTGTTTTGCTGTTATCAGAAAGATGCTGCTGCCCATCTTCTGACTTAGTTTCCCTCTGTCGCCTCTTACGACACCCACGGGAAGATATGTGGTAGTGGGTATTCTCACCCGCCACTACATGGAATAAAAAATATTCTATTCTTATAATAACGCTGCAGAAAACTGTAATTTTAAACACCTACAGAATTATCAGGAAGTTGATGCAAATAGAAGAAAATGAAGCAACCGCGACTAACGTCTGTATTAATGCAATAAATATTGTTTCCTTCGAGCCCGTCGTGAAGGATCTTTAATGCGTTTAAGTACTTAGTCTCCAGCGCAATGGTAATGCAGTTTCTTTCCTTTAATGTAAAGCGATTTTCATTCTTTTCACTCATATTTTAACAAGTGCTTAAAATGTAATGGTGTCTGTTTCCTGGAACTAATTTATTTTTTACTTTATAAATTCATTTAACAATTTATATACACACAAACAACGGAGAGGACACAACATCATGATGAACATCATTTCTTACGTGGTAGAGCCATGCTGCAACTATATTAATAGTATAGTTGTAGCACGAATGGGTCAGCTCGACCAGGGAAGGACCACGCTCTCACAGAAAACCAGCGTAAAATAGCAGCTTAATGCTGCTGTGTTTCGTATGGTGAGTGTAGAGAACCGGAGACCCATTTTACTGGAAAAGAGGCATTCTATCTTAGTCCTCAAGGCTGACAACGCATCTGCATTTTAATTTGCAAACGAAAATAGATGAAATAGACCATAATTCTATAAAAAAAATTATATAAAATGAAGAGTTTACAAGGGCGCTATTTCATTCATTGTTAAATTTCTGCCCGTAAGCCAGTTACAAGGATACATAATAAATACAAGTGGTGAATATTTTTTTTTACAACCGACTTCAATATAAATAAAATGAGAACATCTACAATGTAGTCGAAGTTAATCAAATATGCATTATTAAGGATACCTTAGAAACTATTGGTCAAATTATGATCAAACTCACATGAGACTCACCAGCTTTCAAACACAAAAAGAATCATCAAAATCGGTTCACCTAGAAAAAAGTTCTGAGGTAACATACATAAAAAATTCAGTCGAATTGAGAACCTCCTCCTTTGTTGGAAGTCGGTTGAAAAGATAATAAGGCGTGTTGTCTTTATTATATTTTGTTTAAAAACTTCTTAAAAATGTATTGATGTCAGATTGCGAAGTTTTTTGGAGATTTTGACGGCAGCTTGAGCCAGCAGACATTCGATGACTATAAAATCTAAAGGCTCCTCAACACACATGATAACATTTTACACAATAACTTTAGGTTTACATATTTCACCTCCAGAGTACTTGTTTCATCGTTTGTGCTAATATCGTTTGTGTGTTAAATTCACATGCGTAGATATTTAACACACAAAATCGTAACAGTTTTACGTAATAAAATCCACTTCAAATCATTATTTAAATAATAACGAAGAAGAAATCAACCTGCCTGCAAAGTTCCCGTCAAAACTCTAATCATTGCACATCAATGCATTTTTATTTTTAATTTAAAGCATTATTAATTAAGTGCTCGACGGAGCCTGCACACGCCCCCCCCCCCCCCCCCTCGGCGGCGTTTATCTCACCTCGACACTATCGGGTGATGCACTGAGTCAAACGCGATTGGCTGACGTTTCAATTGCCCATGTTTGGGCCTAAACAATTAGTTTTATTTCTCCATCACTCTTTTTGTATGTTTGCAATAAGATTTTAATGTCAAATAGCTATTATAAAATGTTATTACTATGTTATAAGTACATAGTAATATTTATTTTAAATACATCTTATCTTTTTCGTATTCTTTTTATCTATATTTTTTTAATTTAAGCCAGTGTCAAAATATAACTAGACTGTAAACTTTACGATTGCTTGTGCATTTTGCGAAAAGTACGAGCAGGATAATGCTTCGACAATGTTGGTGTAGCAGCTACAAATGATTGAGTGATGGACGATTAGAAAGCTGCTTACGTGTAGCTACCTCATCCATTCCGGCTGATATTGATCAGCTTGTATTGAAAAAATAGTGCCAAATTTCTCATTCAAAATTTCAAGTAAATTCGTTTTTCTGTTCTTTTCTTGTTTGTTTTTATCTTGCATTAAAATTTGTATATGAAATCTTTACTTTTTTAATTTTGTATTTCTTTATTCTAATATTTATTATAAATAAAGTTTCGTAAATTATTAATAAGAGTTAATCTATGTGTCGCCCGCCAAAAAAAAATTAAAATTGGACGATTGATTAAAAAAGTTGCTCACCCCTGGTGTAGCTTATGCTAAGTCGGTGTCCGTTTCGTTGCAACAGTCCAATGTTGATTGTAGGAATATTTTTTATCTTTTGTTTCTGGTGCTGTATATTGTGGTAGCTACAAATAAATATCCTTTTTTGACATATTAATCCATAAAAATGGTCTATATCTAGTGTTCGCGTAAATATAAGAAATCATTCGGTCTTTACTGAAGCTGCCACGCTACTGTAGCGCATCGAGAATGTTTGTGGATGCAAATATAGACGGATTCGCAACGATCATTTTAAAGCGAGTTGCGTCCCTGATGCGCATCATACGGGACGGCTCAAATGGCTACATGCAACTGTTCGCCTGGCGGATGGACCTGGATTGCCCTATAATGCGACACTGGACCAGGCTGCATGTAGAGCACCCCGGATCTAAACCTAAATTTAGACGTTAGAGCTGTGTATCTGTTTTGTTGTGTTTGTGTATTTTATATGAATTTAAGTAATTGTAATAATAATTTAATTTTAATGATTTTTTTTTATGTAATTCATATAAAATTGACGTCGTAACTTAGATTTAATATTTTATTTTGGATGTGTATTTATGAAATGTGATATGGACTAGTTCTGACAAAAATGACTTTTAAATTTTAATTTTTTTAATTTTAATTTACATATTGCATTTTACTTTGTATTCCAAATTTGTATTACTGTTTTGTTAAACAAGTTACTTTTTTCTTTATTTATTTATTTATTTATTTAATTATTGTTTACTGTCCTTTTTTAAGTGTTGTTGTAGTATGTACTGTATTTTTTAATCTAAATTTGTTTTCTCGTTTTTTTTTTATAATGTGCATGTTACAATAGAGAAATTGAATATTCGTATTGTTTTTGAAAATTACTTCCAAGGCTCTTGCGATTCTATTTCCCGCTGTCAGTCGGTCTCGGATTTATATATGTGTATTATCTACGAATCGGTCACCAGAGACTCGTTTGTCAATCAGCGGTTCATCGTATGCAGCATAGATAATACGCATTATAGGTTATGTTGGCTCGACAATATTTGAAAAAAAAAATAAGATGGGCAAATGGTTGCAGTCTGATTTGCTCCTATTGATTTCTATTTCTATCGCTTTTAACTGCAAATCTTATGTAAAGTAAACATCACATGTCTTAGTTTTGCAAATATTAATAAACTTGTCAAGAAGCAAAATTAGAATGTGGTTTGCTCTTTTAACTTTTTGCACATTTTAACTCTCTTTTTTTTTCTAGTTTTAGGAATATGCGTACTATGGTTTATTCATTTCTAATGTAATAAAATAAATTCTATAGAGTAAGGCCGGCAAATGAGCAGATATTCCACCTGATGTTAAGTGGATGCTGTGGCCAATAAATATCTACATTTATCCTCGAACATCCTGAGGTATCTATATGTCTGAACAATAAGAAAAAAAATACGAAGACATATGATGTTCGCCAACACGTAATCAGACAGCACGGCGGACATTTCCTTGCCCTAAAAACCCTCTCAGAAATGAGAGGAGGCCTGTCCCCAGCAGTGGGACTTATATAACTTGAAGGACAAAAATGTAGATGCGTTCTCAATGCCGTTTTCCAGTAAAAAGGATATCCGGTTCTCTACACTCGTCATACAAAACAGCAATGTTTTTGATATTTTGCACTGGTATTCTGTGAGAGCGTTGTTTTCCCCGGTCAAGCCGACCCTTTCGTGCAACAACCATATTATAGCTGCAGCGTGGCACTACCACGTCAAAATTTATTAAAAATTATTTATTTACATAATATTAGAATATAAAATATTAATAAAAAAATAAAGCTGAAAATTAAAATTATTGTATAGTCATCCTCTCCGCGGTGTAGTTCCAAGAACACTAGCTACGTTTCTACGCTGAACACTAAGCCTTTGAGCGAGTAAAGAACCAGCCCTCTTGTCACCGACCGCCACTGATAGCCGGGGACACATTTCCTGCAGGGACTTGACCGCACGCAGACCTCATGGATTGATAGTTTTACAGCAAAATGCACAAATATATAGTCATCTCTCAGAGTCTTTAACTCAGTTAATCCATTAACTCAGTTCAGCCGCCTCTGATGCAACTTATTTTGATTTAAAATCTACGTACCTACCTACGTGAGGTGAAATTTCGGCCGCATTACGGTGACCTATAAATGAGGCAAAGAGGGCAAATTTTGGCTTAATGAATACTTTGAGCAGTGCCCGCGGGCTAGAGTTTAATTTTCCCTCGTATTTAAAAGCTAACTACATAGTTAAATACTCGGAACGCTTTATATAAAACCACGTATATAGGTAGTTCGTTCCTCAAGACCAATTTCTATCTCCACGACAACTTCAGAATTTTGTCATGACTACAGTACCTGGGTGACCGAACTTTGCCCGGCGTTAGATAAAAATCGTAGAAATATATAGGTAATTTTATATGATGGCATAAAAAACATCAGGCAGCGTAACATATACACATCAACAGAATCTAGGGATATTTTATATTTCATCAAATATCTAAAAATCTATGAAGAATTTTCTGATGTAGTAAATGAAAGAATGATAGGTTATTTAAAGTTCTTTATTAAAAAATAAAAATTATTTCGTATTTTTTTCGTTTTATAAAAATGTATATTTTAATCGTCTTAAAAAATTTGTATGTTAGAAAAACTTCCCTTTTTCTTATAAAACTATTAATTTTAATTAAAATTGAAAAAATCCTACAAAATATAATTATTAATAATCAGTGTTGATATCTCTTACATTATTTACACATAAAAATTAGAACTCGTAAAATTTAATCTCGACGTGAAGTCGACAATACCATCACGTGCCAAACCACTGAGGTTGTATGTTACCGAAAATACACAAACCAAAGCTCCACTACGTCCCATAGTAAGCCAGATCGATTCAGCAACTTATTATTTGGCTCAACACTTGGCAAAAATATTGTCACTACTGAGAGGACATACCAAGCACACACAAAGGATTCATACCATTTTGTTAGTGAGATAAAAGACCTACATCACGCTGACAATGAAACTATGATCAGTTTTGATGTTCAGTCACTATTCACATGCTTACCTATTGAAGACTGCATCTCAATTTTAACTAGGAAGCTAGAAGATATCAACATGCCCACAGAATATGCAGTATTACTGAAATTACTATTGTGGAAAGAAGAGTTCTACAAGCAAGTAGATGGTGTGGCGATGGGTTCACCTGATCTCCCGTAGTCGCCGACATATTCATGGAGGACTTTGAGGAGAAAGCCCTTCTTACTGCTCCTGTAAATCTAAGGTTCTACAAGCGGTACGTTGACGATACTTTCACAGTTTTACCATCTGATAAAGTAACTGCTAGTTTAGACCACCTTAATTCCATAAACTCTAAAATACAATTCACAATGGACTTAGAGGCAAACAATTCTTTAGCTTTCCTAGATGTTTTAGTCATCCGAAATCCTGATAACACTATTGGTCACAATGTGTATAGGAAACAGATTCATATCAACCGATATTTAAATGGTGAATTGCACCATCATCCATTACAGTTAGCTACCGTGGGAAAATCTTTGTTTCAGAGAGCACGAGGGATCTGTGACAGAAAACATCTGGCCGCCGAGTTTCAGCACGTCGAGCAAGAATTGCAAGACAACAAGCTTCGAGTCCCGCGCCTACGTCACAGTGACCGAGTGAAGCCGTCCACAGTCGAGCGTGTCCCTGTAGTACTACCCTACAACAGAGGAGTCACAGAATTGGTTGGCTACATCTTGAAGCGAGCGTCCATTAAAACATACTTCAAGCCGCCGAAGAAGATTGTCAATTTTTACCATACGACATGTATCATATCCCTCTACAAGATCCAAGAGTGTACAAGCTGGATTGTGAATGTGGTCTTTCTTACATAGAACAAACAAAAAGATCTATAAAAATCCGCGTGAAAGAACATATAGCTGACTTGAAGCAGTAATGTTCCGAGAAGTCTGCAGGGTGTGAACATGTTCAAGATCGTCCTCGCCATTACATTAGATTTGATACACCACAAATCCTCGCAAAAGAACTCTGATTCCTACCAAGGATGATTCGCGAGGCTATCGAAATTAAAAAACATCCTAATTTCAATAGATAAGATGGATGGATGGGTGCTGCCATCTGCTTGGCATCCTATAATATATATATATATAGAAATAAAAGTAAGCGTCAGTAGCCTAATGGCACGGCGCGGACCGCGAACTCGAAAGGTCGTGGGTTCGAGCCACCATTCGACTATTGTCGTAAACCACTTCTAACACAAGCATTTTAAGCTTACCAGAAGTGGTTAAAGGGAATATTAGTAATGTTTAATAACATTACAATTAAAAAAAAATAAAAAACATAAAATTGAAGTGTCTGTTTGTAATATCAAAATAACAACTTTTTACTAAATGCATATGAAAGTATTTACGGTACTTATAACAAAAAAACAATTTTTAAAATAATTGTCTGTCTGTCTGTCTATCTGTCTGTCTGTCTGTCTGTTTGTTCCGGCTAATCTCCGAAACGGCTGAACCGATTTTGACAGGATTTTCACTGGCAGACAGCTGATGTTATTAGGAGTAACTTAGGCCACTTATATTTAAGTAAGAAATTAGGGTTACGCGCAAAAAAATTTAAACCTATGAAATCCAATTGTAACACGGGCGAAGTAGCGGAGAACAGGTAGTAATTAAAAAAAATTAATCCAAACGTACCGAACGTACTAAGATACTGTACGCTCATTCTGTGTAGATCGGACCAAAAAAAAGTTAATATTGAAAAACTGAAGGTAGCTAACATCATATATTAAAGGTAGCGAAGATGAATAGGACTCAAAACATAGGATTCTCACATAGATTGCTTTATAGCATCGGGACGTCAAACACCTCAGTCCCCCCGTGACCATGGGTGCTTTAAAGCACCCGAAACGTCAAGAATTAAATAGTTAAATTAAGATAAAATCAGTAAAAATTAATTTTATTTAAAAAGCCTTGATTCCCAATCCGCCTGCCAAGCTTCGTAACTATAGAAAATATCCAGCCTATGAAGCAATCTACGTGAGAGACCTATGTTTTGAGTACTATTCATCTTCGCTACCTTTAATATTTGCGATATACGAGTAATAAAATTAATGACAAATATTTTTGACATAAAAACTATATAAACCCAATTAAGTAAAAGGTAGTAGCCTACATGCATCCCACTACTGCACATTTTAAACTCGGCACTTTAACACAGAAGATTACAGATGCGTTGTCGCCCATGGATAATTAGACGGAATGCTTCACATCTTGTAATGTAAAAACCCTATTATAGTTTCACTGTGTAGATAAATTTGAATGCATTCCACAACTGGGTTGCGATCAGGGATCTGAAAACGTGGAGACTTTTTTATAGAATAAGGGTGACAAATGAGCGGACAATTCACCTGATGGTAAGTTGATTCTGTGGCCCATAGACATCTACATCTATTCTCAGTTAAAAATCAAAAGTGAGAAAATAAAATGGAATGTCTTGTATCCAGCAAAAAAGGGTGAGACATATTGAATTTTTGAAATACCGAAAATCGTATTCCTTAATATAGTACGTTGATAAAATAAATTAAAATATCTACAACCAAATAATAATACCCACAGCATTACCCCACCATAAAATAATCACATGATCGCGTGACGTTAATTAAGATAAAATGAACAATTGTAAGAATTAACACTTTGCCTGCACTGAACTGTTGGAGAACTTGG
Organism: Parnassius mnemosyne; assembly: GCA_963668995.1. Lineage (NCBI taxonomy): Eukaryota > Metazoa > Arthropoda > Insecta > Lepidoptera > Papilionidae > Parnassius > Parnassius mnemosyne. The sequence goes on from CAVLGL010000148.1 coordinate 50,236,263, forward strand.
AACATTAAACAAAAGAAATCTCATTTACATCGTACAGCAGCGTCAAGTTCTTGGATAATTAAAGAGCCTTGTTCACGGACTTCGAGTAATTGCATTGCTTCTACGGAGGAGCAAGATGCACTTAAGGTGTCGTCTACATGGTCGTTATTCTACTGCTTAGAAAATCAGTAAAATTAATATTCAATACATTTTAATTAGTATGACTTCAGAGTATACAGTAGCGTTATAGCCACACGTTAGATTTTCAAAGAGAGGCATTTTGAGAAATAAAAGTCAGCTCACCGCTTTAACTTCTTATGTGCCAGTAAAAATCTAGGAAAATGTCTAAAATAGCTCTTACTGACTACTTTTGATCAAAATATAACGAGCACTGTAGTGATAAAATTTCCAATAAAATATAGCATTTAACACGTGGTAGAGCCAAGCTGCAGCTATATTTCTGGTATAGTTGTAACACGAATGGGTCGCAGTCTCACAGAATACCAGCGTAAAATAGCAGCTTAATGCTGCTGTGTTTCGTATGGTGAATGTAGAGAACCGGAGACCCTTTTTACTAGAAACGAGGCATTCCATCTTAGTCCTCACGGGTGACAACGAATCTGCATTTTGATCCGTAATCGAGGATAAATGTAGATGTCTATGGGCCACAGCAACCACTTACCATCAGGTGGACTGTATGCTCGTTTGTCACCCTTATCCTATAAAAAAAATTGCTAATGTGCACACACACATACGTACACACTAGCAGACGGTGTGGGATATTAAGTATAGAGAATTTATTATTATATCGTTTTATTCATTTTCAAACTATACCATAGTAAAGCTTTGGTATTTTATTTTCTTAGACACATGGAATTATATAATTACAAGGCGGGTTATATTTTAGTAAATATTTTAAATTATAATTACAATATAGAAGATTTGTGAATTTATGAAAAAAGTAATTGTTAAAAGTTTCATAGTAACGATTTTTTAAATAACATATTTTTAATAGGTGACAAGAGAGCACACAGTCTACCTGATTGTAAGTGACGTAAAGACATAAAGACATTTATTCCAACGCTTACATCTTCTACACACATGACAAATTACAATTAAAAATAAACAAGTGACTTATAAAGAAACAAACAAACAAAAATAAGAATAAATAAAAGAAGTGCGTCCATTATACATACATATGTACATGCAAACGCACATTAAAATAAAAAAATAAAAATAAAAATTGTGTACTATGATCGATTAAACATTGATAAGATTGTATTAAGCATGCATTTTGGTTCTAAATTGAATATAAATGTAGATGACAATGGACCACAGCATACATTCATCAGTTATCATTCATGCATCCATCAGCTGGACAGTGTGCCCTTCTGTCATCCTTATTCTATAAAAAAATCTAACCGATAATACATTTACATTTATAAAATATATACCAATTAATACTTTTAAATGACGCACGCTGTGCGATGAATTTGGAGTATTTTAAATTGTTTTGTGAATTTTAAGTTTTTTTTAATTTTTGAAAATTAAGTGAGAATATATTTTTCCGTACTTTATTTTTCGGTTTATATCTCCCGCTGTTTATTTTTGTACTGAGAAGCGATATAAATGCTTTATCAATTCTGTCGAAAGGTGGCGCTGATGTACGATGTTTACAGGCAATAGCGTACGTCGAACAGAATAGAAAGTCATTAGAGGAAATGGGATCCTATCAACTCAACATGATAGGAACGTCGATTTATATCAGGGGTACAATATTGATTTCAAATAGTACGTATGAGACTCATTGAGGGCAAATAAAGATATGGCGAGGTTTATGTTTCATAATTTATTGTAAACATGAAACAGGTACTTTCTTTCTTATAGAACGATTTACTATACATAAATGACTGTTGAATACTGACAAATAATATAGGTCACCACCGGCCTGAAGAACGTATATTTCACACTACGCGAGCAGGGTTCAATCCCCTCCTGCACCAACAAAAATTTTAATAGGAATTTTAAGTGCTGTTTTACCACGTTCTCAACGGTGAAGGAAAACATCGCGAAAAATCCTGCATGTCTAAGTAATAAAATATTTTGAGAAATTGTGAAGTCCGCCAACACGCAAGCAGAGTGACAGACAAATTTCATAATAACACTCTGAGAATGAGAGGAGCCCTGGGTCCAGCTGTGAGATGAAGACAATGGCCAAAACTCTTTTTTTGTTATTACTATAGCGTGTTTATCTGGGGGCACGGCAGTGCCCCCGCCAAATCGAGCAAAAAATCATCCTTTTCTCGAAGCAGTTCAGGCCGTTTTCGAAACCCTATAATTTCGTTGTTAATAAAACTAACAGCCTGAATTTAAACCAAGTAGGCATTGTATAAACTCGGTATTTTTCAAATTTCATTAAATTTAAACCAGTAGTTTAAGAATTATATCTAGTTAAAGTTTCTTAATTTTGTCACTCACTCACTGACAGATCATCAAAACTCTAAGGCACTTCTAGCAGACATAGAAGCTTCAAATTTGAAATACCGTTATTGTTTATTATATAAATGAAGGAAAAACTAAAATATTATTGCAATTTCGGTCCAGTTTTCGATACGAAAGATATACGATACGGAGAGATACACCAACTGCATAAATAACTTTGTAATCCCATATAATTATAATTATATAAGATTAAAAAGTTCCATTTTCAGTGAATGAATCAGTGTACCTATATATGTATAATATAATGAAATAATTTGTAGATAGGTACCTAGACATAACTATCTACAAAAAGAAATGAGAAACCATCAAAAACATAACTTGTAAAAAAAAACAAGTCTCGCAACTCATTCTTCTACCGTAAAAAGGTGTGATATCCATGTAATACCAAATCGGTTAATTTATTCAGTCTCTACTTAAGTAGGATTTAGTTTGCTGACAAAAAGTTGCATTTTTATACAGTATAAGGATGATAAACGAGCACACAGTCCACCTAATAGTAAGTGGATGCTGTGGATGCTGTGGAACTACAGACATTTACATCTATCCTCGATTAAAAATCAAAATGAAAATGCGTTACGAGGACTAAGATGGAATGCCTTGTAGCCAGTGAAAAGGGTTTCTAGTTCTTTACACTTACCATACGAAACAGAGCAGCATTAAGCTGCTATTTTACGCTAGTATTCTGTGAGAGCGAGGAGGGATCTTTCTTACTTACCACTTTCGCTTATTTTTTAGTTGGTACTTATTGTAGGCCCCATTCAAAGTATTCATACAATCAAATAGCCTCATACAGTTTCTTTCGTGCTAGTCTTGGTTTACGCGGGCGACCCTTAATATAATTTAGAGAAGTGATGGTTTACGGGAAGGTCCGTTACGGTCGCATATATAATTAATAGAATCAGGCGTTACTTTGTGGAAATCCATTATAGTGGGGTTTTTATAAACTAACTTCCTTCACCCCTGGACCGCTGGAGCGTTAAGACGTATGCACTTATAGTGTTTATTTAAAAATATTATTTTTGAAAATAAATAAAAGTGATATAGTTTTAACCAAATACTAGGCGCGCATAAAACAGTGAAGGAGTCACAACAGCAATCAACAACGCAGAAGGCAGTGAAGCGGCATGAGCAAGACAACAACTACTGAGAGCTGAGACGGGGAGCGCATCCTAACGTACTCTCTACACACGCACGCTCTGTCGCTTACCGCAATTTATAAGCTCCAGCGATTAGCGGGTAAATATTGGTGTCTAGTCTAAGGTGATTATTGATTTATTTTAATACAGTGTTATAACTTGGGTTGGATTGAGTTAGTCAAAATGTCCGTTTCACGCACACCTACGAAAAGCAGTACTAAACCTATTTCTCCCACACATTATGGATCCGACTCGGGGCTCTATACTCTCGGGAGTCACGAACATAATATAGATGTTAACGTTAAAAAAAGATCTAAACGCCGGTTGAATAACCCAGCTAGCACTACTGATTTAACATTATCGGACCTAATGATAAGGTTGGATGAAATAAATAAATTGCAAGACTCTAAGTTTGCTTCCTTGGAGTCATCTATAAATGCCCTATCAAAGCAGAATGATGAAATCAAGGACACAGTGATACACCTGTCCGCTAAATATGATGATGTCCTAAATAACTTGAAAACACTTCAACAAGAAAACAACTTTTTTAAAAATCACATTAAAACGCTAGAAATGAAGCTTGAGCAATTTGAAAAAAATGCACGATCAACCACAATTGAGTTGAGAAATATTCCGGTATCTGAATCCGAACACAAGGAAAATTTAATTGAATTTGCTAAAAAGTTAGGCACAGTAATAAACGTTCCGATCCAGGACTCAGACATCCGTGATGTGTTCCGGATGAAGTTAAAGAACAAGCCAAATGGTCCTATAATTGTTGATTTCACATCAACTCTTAAGAGAGAAAAGATTATTAAAGCTACAAGAACCTACAACAAAACGAACACTGATCAACGTTTAAGTACCGCGAGTCTCAATATAAATGGAGCTTTAAAACCTATATATGTGTCAGAACACCTCACTGCATCAACCAGACGCCTATTTTACCTTGCTAGAATGTTTGCTAAAAAGCACAACTACGAAAACTGTTGGACATCATTTGGCAAAGTATATCTGAAACGTAACCACAACGAATCTCGCATACACGTGAGCTGCCAAGAAGATATTTTAAACCTCCAAAAAAATATCTGACTAGGCAATTCTGCTTTTTGTTTTTTTGAATTGCTTAGCTCTTATTTTGTTGCTTGCATGGTATATTTCTGCTTTTATTTAAAAAACATTAAATATTTTTCTTTAAATGTTAATAAGCCTCATATACACGATCACGTGTTTTACACAAACACAATAAACACATCTACTCATATATTTATTCCTATAATTGTTAAAATTCTTTACACATTATTTGTCAAATATATAAAAATTACACTTCTAAAACTAAATGTAATTTATGTTTTATCTAGCTCAGAAAATGGTACCTTCTACGTTTTAAATATGTTTATTATAATGATTTGCCGTAGTTTAGTATTCTTAGTATTTATTATAAAAATCGGTTGCAAGGTCCACTTGCCTCGTGAATATTATCCTTCTAATAGCTCTCCCCGTAAAATTCAGTGAATTAATTACAATTCAAAACGAAATCGACTCCTACAACGTAGCAGATTCCAATATATGTGATGCTGAGGATTGCGTGTCTCTTTTACCTAACTCGAACAAATCTTTTAAAGTATTCCAACAAAACATCCGTAGTTTAAAATGTAATTTTTCTGGGTTAATACCAATTCTTGTACGAACAGGAGTGGACTGGGACTGCATTGTGCTTACTGAATGCTGGCTATCTTCCATTCATTGCATACCTCCATTGGATGGATACAATAACTTTGCTTCCACTAACAATCTTACCCAAAATGAGGGCGTCGTTGTGTATTACAAAAAAGATTTAGTTATCTCAGTTGATGAACCTATAATATCAGATGCAAATTGTCTTATAATTACTCTAAATAGAGATACGGTAGCTATTGCTGTTTATCGACCTCCTGGATACAAAAATATTAATAATTTTATTCAATCCCTTAACAGTATATTACTAAAATATTCAACTAAGCAAAATATCATATTATTAGGTGATATTAATATTAACATAGCAAAACAAAGTAGAGATTCAAATCTTTCTATGTACTTAGATATGCTGGCATTTCACGGAATGTTACCTGCGTACATATTTCCGACGCATAATAAATCATGCTTGGATCATGTTATGTTAAAGACAAAATTGCAAGCTCGTTGTCTCATCCTCCAAACATCTCTAACTGACCATTATAGTGTTGTCTTATACATTGCTTCTTTTTCTAATCAAAAACGTGCAAAACTATTTAAATACGTAAATTTTGAACTTTTAAACGCAGATCTAAAAAATAAGGATTTCAGTTCTTTATACAAGATCAAAGATGTAAATGAAGCTGCTATTTTTTTCCACAATATACTTCAGTCAGCTATAATGCTTAATTCAAGAGAAGTAAAAATTTCCAGACGTAAGAAAATCTTGAAACCCTGGATTACCTTAGGTGTCCTTAAATGTTTAAAAAACCGTGATAACCTATATAAGAAACTAAAAAAAGACCCAAATAATGAGACGCTAAAGACTATTTATAAGAGATACAGAAACTATTGCTCATCTCTGTTGAGGAAACTTAAAAGAAATTATGAAAAAATTCAACTTCAAAATGCAGGAAAAGACAACAAAAAACTTTGGAAAGCTGTTAAAGAGATTACTTACACAAATAAACCTAAAGAGATTCCATTGGAGCTGATAGCTACAAGCAATCCACAAGCATCAGTGAATAGTATTAACCATTGTTTTGCAAATGTAGGCAGAACTTTAGCTGAAAACCTGTGTAAAAATAAGCCCCCAATTCAACCCCCTGCTTTAAAGTCATGCTGTCATTCTTTTACTCTTTTATCTACGGATAAGGATGAAGTTAGGAATCTTATAACAGGTTTAAAGAGTAATTGCTCTGTTGGCCTGGATTTAATTTCTAGTGAAATTATTAAGGCTAACAGAGATGTTCTGGTGTCTCCGATAACGTACATTTGCAATTTATCACTTTCAACTGGAGTGTTCCCGCGGATATACAAGAAATCGCGAATCCACCCGATTCATAAAAGCGGAGACAGGGGCTATGTCAGTAACTATAGACCGATTTCTATTCTTCCCACTATCTCAAAAATTTTAGAACGCATTATAAATAATAGATTAGTAAAATACTTGGAAAATAAAAATCTCTTGTCACATAAACAATTTGGCTTTAGAGCAAATAGATCTACATCAGACGCGGTTTTTGAACTAACAAATTACATTGTTAATGACTTTGACAATGAAAAAAAAACAATAGGTATATTTTTGGATTTGGCAAAGGCATTTGACACAGTCTCTGTCCCAATTTTGGTTCAAAAACTTGAATACCTTGGTATTAGAGACCTCCAGTTGAAACTTCTACAAGATTTTTTAACAGACAGAACGCAATGTGTACAAATCGATACCATAATTAGCGAAGAAGTTCCTGTAACTTTTGGAGTTCCTCAGGGAAGTATTCTGGGTCCAACTCTCTTCCTTGTTTATATCAATGATCTTTGTCAAATAGAAATTCCTAATGCTAAAATAATTGCCTTCGCAGATGACATGGCCATCCTTTTCAGTGGTAACTCATGGTATGAGGTTTTCTCAAATGCTCAGAGAGGAATGAATACTGTTACTAGTTGGTTATACAAGAACATTTTAACTCTCAATGTTGCAAAGACTAATTACATCTCCTTTTCCATTAAGTCCACCAATAAACCAGACCCTGCATATCGAATTGTTTCCCACTTGTGTGATAATCCCAATGACACAACCTGTCTATGCCCGAAGCTTGTAAACGCAGAATCAACTAAATACCTAGGCGTAATGATTGACAGCAAATTAAGTTTTCACTATCACATTGACCATCTAACTGCAAGAATACGCAAATTAATGGTAATATTTAAGGCCTTGAGACATGTGGCCCAGGAGAAAGTATTAAAATCAGTTTACTTCGCTCTTTGCCAGTCGCAACTTATGTACTGCATTACTTCTTGGGGTGGTGCCTGTAAAACACACTTTCTAAAAATCGAACGAGCGCAAAGAGCACTCTTAAAAGTGAGCTCATTCCTACCATTCTATCATCCAACGTCTGATCTCTACCAAAAATGGAAAGTCCTGACTGTCAGACAGCTTTACATTTTATATACTGTACTTCAACAACATTCCCAGTTAAAGTATGAACCAGATAACTTTAGGAATCAGCGCCGCAAGGATAAAGTCTGCACTATAACTAAATACAGAACTAGCCTTACACATCGATTTTACTGTTACCAAAGCAGTAACCTTTATAATAAATTAAATAGGGAACTGTCAATCTATTCCCTTCCAAAAATTAAATGTAAATTTACTGTCGCGGAGTGGTTAAAAAAATTGGATTATGACCGTACAGAAAATTTACTTCATAAATAATTTCTTTTTCTACACATACACACACACGCGCGCACACACACACGCGCACACACACACACACACACACACACACACACACACACACACACACACACACACACACACACACACACACACACACACACACACACACATGAGGTAACGGAACCGTTGTAACTTTTTTTTTTCTTTTTTAGCCTTTTTTAAGCTCATTTTTATTCTTTTTTATATGTAATTTAAATAGCCTTATATGTCATACAAATGCATTTTAGTGTATCATTTTACGTTAATACTATAAGTTCTTTGATACCTGTAACACTCAATCGCGAATAATGCTCTTGTTTGTCCCGTGGGGTGGGGACCTGGTGATTTGTAATACAGGCATTTTATAGCCTAATTCAGACACCAGCTCCTCACATATACTAGACTATGAGTATGAACTTACCTGTATTTAAATAGATATAAGTTTTATTATGTATTGCCTGTTTTTGTGAGGAGAAATAAACATATTATTATTATTATTATTAATTTGCTTTATTCCACGTCAAGAAAGAAAATGGTGTGCCCTACCAACAACCCCGTCTTGCTGCCGCGAATATATAGACAGATAGTCCAACTATGAACATCTTCATACGAACTTGGCATGTGAATGATTTTATGTATATTGTAATTATTTTCAAAATCGAAAAGCTTTTTAATCTTTTTTAATACCACTCCCTATAAGTCTGATTTGAAAATAAGTCATTCAATTAAGATCTTCCTATTTGGGTCCATTTTTAGTTGTTATAGCGTTCAAACCGCTAACTCACTTATTATTCTCATTATCAAGAAAGCCCACGTATTGTGACGGGCAACTACGGAACCCCACCTCTACATTGTGCGTGACCCGACACGCACTTGGTCAGATTTTTATATTAAAGAAAACCGACCGATTTAGCTCACGGCATCATAGCCTCGTACCGCTAGGTGAAATGTAGGGTGACCCCCCATTAGATGGAGTAACGACTTGGTAAGACATGCAGGTAATTGATGGATGCGGGTAGCTCAGGACCGTGCTTTGTAGCATTCCTTGAGGACGCCTATGTCCAACAGTGGACTTGTGAAGGGCTGTAATGATGATGATGATGATGATGAATATTAAATTATATTAGTAGATTTGAATAATTAACCGCATGAAAACACACAGGTTATTAAAAACATACATGTCACTGTAGCAAGATTATCATAATATTTATTTTGCGGACATCCACTTAGCAATTATTAGTGGTCCGTTTGCCGATCTACTATGTATTCCGGCGCTCGATTATCGTTGCATTATTCGATTTCGTATTCGATAGCTAGTAATCGATTTGACCGTCGTTTCATGCCAGAGTTAACGGAGAGTGGCCGTGGTAACTTCGAGGGCTAAACGCTTGATGTTAATTTCACTGCATGCAAGCAACCTCGGTTCGATCCCTACCGTTACTGTTACAGCCCATCCAAAGTCCACTGCTGAACATAGGCCTCTTCCACAGATTACCTAGGGGGGAATTTTGCAATAGTTCCGTAAACGTGGCAAAATCAGAAAAAATAACTATTTCACGCTGGTAATTTGTGAGAGCATGGTGATTCCGCCGTCGATCCGACCCATTCGCGTTGCAACCATAATATTTTTTTTTTAAGAACGTTACCCCCACACTAGGATTTTCTCCTGTGTCGTGGAGGCAGTTTACAAACATAAATTGCACAAGGACAAACATCCAGACCCGGAACAATTATTTGTAGGCCATACAAATACTCGTTCCGTGCGGGATTCGAACCCGCGGCCCCCAGCGCAACAACTGATTGCTAAGCCACTGCGCCACGGAGCCGTCAATATAGCTGCATGCGTATAATATAGCTGCAGCGTAGCTCTACCACGTTTAAGAGGAGGGTGGATGAGAGTAATTTAGTGAGAAAATGTACTAATTATTTAAATATTCATTAAATCTATTACATTTTATTTGACAACGTGAAAAAAATATCACGACCCATTTACGTATTCTATCACAGACTCGAACCTTCTTTATGGCGAATTATGACATTTGCGAGCCCAAAAGCGTTCAATTGAGAGAGGAATGCTCGAGCGAACCGTATTAACACAGTTATGACGTGTTATCCTCTCGTGTGATTGGTAAAGCGGGACGGAGAGGTTTTATATAAAGGCAACATAAAACCTCTTTGCCAGGCTTTTTAAAGTACACACAATTTAAATAATCTTAAATAAAATAATAATAAATTATTTTTTATTAAAAGTATTTGATATATATAAGGTGGCAGGACTCCCTTCAGTACACTAGTCTGTCTGGGTAGGTATAGGTACCACACTTAACTATTTCTGCCATCAAACATCACTGCTTCGGTCCAGACCGAACTACATCAGTTTTACTTTTTTTTATAGGTTAAGGGTGACAAGCGAGCACCAGTCCACCTGATGGTAAGTGGTTTCTGTTCCTCGATAGACATCTACATCTATTCTCGTTTGCCAATGAAAATGCAAATGCGTTGCCAACCGTGAGGACTAAGATGGAATGCCTCTTTACTAGTAAAAATGGTATCCGGTTCTCTACACTCACCATACGAAACACAGCAACATTAAGCTGCTATTTTACGCTGGTATACCGTGACGTGAGATGGAGTGACAAGACATGCAGGAAGTCGATGGATGCAGGTGGCTCAGGACCGTGCTTTGCGGCATTCCTTGGGGGAGGCCTATGTTCAGCAGTGGACTTGTGAAAGGCTGTAATGATGATGATGATGATGACACCGTGAGAGCGTGGTCCTTCCCCGGTCGAGCCGACCTATTGGTGCTACAACTATACTACTAATATGTGTAGTTGCAGAATGGCTCTACCAAAGTTGAACTGCTGTGGTCCGGTCTGAAGAATATGTAGAGCGAGTATAGTTACAGACAAAAAAGAAATGACAATCAGCATAAGTAAATCGAAATCATCTTGTTCATCACCAGCACGTTAAAATCGGCAATCTTGATTTTTTGAATATTAATTTTTGATTCGATCTACACAGAATGAGCTTACATTATCTTGAAATCTTGCAGTGGTATGCTTGGGTTTGGATTTAATTTTATTCTTATAGGGTCCCAAGCAGATGGCAGCACCCATACATCTTCTCTATCGAATCATCATTGGTAGAAATCGGTGTTTTTTTGCGAGGATTTGTGGTCTATCAAATCTGGAGGGGGGGGGGGGGGGACGATCTTGAACATGTTCACACATTGCAGACTTCCCGGAACGTCGGTGCTTCATTTCAGCTATATGTTTTTTCACACGGGTTTTTATAGATCTTTATGTTTGTCCTATATAAACCTTGAAAATCCATAGTTGAACATGGAGTAGTAGAGCGAAGGGGTCGATGTATACTGAATTTCGATATTTATTATCTAATATCTAATAATCATGATACACCTCATACAGTTTGTCTCGATAAAATAATGAACTTGGCTTTAACAGTCTTTCTTGGTATTCACGCGACCTGGCATCAAAATTATATAAATTTGAACAAGTAAGAAGTTTTTTATTTTATTTCTAAACGCAAAGAAATTTATAGGTTGGAATCCAGTTACCATTAAAATGGCAAGCTTTTGTAGATTAGTTTATGACATCATTTTTATGACACTAAAGCGGATAGGGATTTTATACATACCTATTAATATTAAAGTATTTTGGTGTTATTCATGTTACTAAATGTACTTTGGAACAGCAATTTTAGATTTAATGCGTTTGTTAAAATTATAGGCATCACTAATTTTGCTAAAGGTGTTAACATAGTTCCTTACATTTGCTTACTTTAAAGAAAACAAACCATTAATTTACTAAATACGTAATATGTTCAACAAAGTAACATAGCCTAAGCCAGTATAAACTTAACGCGTCGTCCAATAAAATTTCAAAGATCTTCAAATAAAAAAGCTTTCACAAACCGTAAGGTACTAAACTAAGAAATGTCCGTTAACTTGTACTAAACTTTTACAAGACTAAGGCCGGCCATATACATACGGAATTCCGTTTCGAGATTCCGTTTCGGAATCCCGATTCGGGATTCCGTGAATACATCACACACACACGTTTTTTTTTCCGTTCGGAATAACAAGGGTCAGTTGAGAGAAGTTCGCCATTGAGTCTAGACATTCAGCCAGCGAATAATGACGACGATTTTCTAATTGCAAATTCCATTGTTGCTGTATCATTCTTACTAGGTGCATCCCCTTATCACCCTAAGCTTGCAATATAGTCAATACTATGTAAAAAGATCTACATATCCAGAGATATTTTTTAAATATTTATGTATGTAAATTCTATCGATGAATTATTAAATAAAATAAGATGAAAGGTTACGAAAAGCTATACACCTACAAGATTAAATGTATAAACATACATAAATACACCTACTCGCTTCGGTCGTGCGACGAACACTAAGCGCATTCCGTACAGAATTTACGTATGTGTGTTGCGACTCGTACAAAATCTATGGAAGACGTGCGTTTGGAGCGGCTTTTTTTCGTTCGGGATCCCGAACGCACAGGCGGTCATACGGAATCTCGAATCGGAGAAATTACGTACGGAAAAATAACGTACGTGTGTGGCGGGTCATAGATTTTATATGGACTTGCTGCGTTCGGAATCCCGAATCGGAATATCGAAACGGAATCTCGAAACGGAATTCCGTATGTATATGGCCGGCCTAAGGCTCGCCACATACATACGGAATTCCGTTTGGAGATTCCGTTTCAGAATTCCGAACGGATCAGCCACACACATACGGAATCTCGTTTTGTCCGCAAAATTTCGAACGGAAAACTACCGTACGTGTGTGACGGGCCATAGATTTTATATGGACTTGCTGCGTTCGGGATTCCGAATCGGAATATCGAAACGGAATCCCGAAACGGAATTCCGTATGTATGTGGCCGGCCTTAATGTCGATCCAAGCTAACTGAAGGCACACGTAGTTTCCTACAGTTTCATAGCTCCGATCGAGGATACGGAATATAAAGGTTTGTAATTTTTTTTAAAGTATATATATATACAGGTAAAGATTAGTGTTCGCGCAAAACTCTGTTGTCGGAATCGACACCAGATGTCACTCGGCTCGGCGCGATTCCGGTCTGAAGTTCTTCCGATCGTGGCAGTGGCGCGCGGGTCGCAAGCGCGTCAGTCATCTGCCAGATGTGCTAATGTTTGCACGCTGTTAATTTTGTGCGGGAACCGCGGAATAGTTAGGGCGTCTAGTAAATATCCTGTCTAGGAATTATAACGCGCATTCCCTGTTTGGATAGCCTTTCCCGGGACTTATTGGGTCCGACTCAGAATCTGTATAAGTGCATTCGACAATATAAGCTAGTGCGGCCTCGGTATTTAGAACTAACTGTTGCCACGCGAAACGGTAGTGACCTTTGACCCAGAAACTCCGGGCGTGTTTTGTGCGGTAACCTTATACCCCGCGATAGTTAGTGGCTTCTGTAAGCTAGTTAATCGTACGATAGAGTTAAGTGACTGTCATCGTGGTGAACCAAGAAAGTGACTGTGGATAACCTCGAAAGGCCCCCTCAAATTGGAGCGGTGTCGACGCTCGGGCTGCTGCCGACGGCTAAGGTCCAGGTTTAATCACCATCAGTCACACCCAGATACACACCACATCACCATTCTTTCCCTTGCACTACACAACTACATGCGACCTGACCGACTCCGGAGGGACCAGTCGTCTTAGATCGAGGTAAGTGAACTCCGCCAAATTCCTTCCGGTCGACTGGCCGTAGTATAACGCTCCCCCATATATTTTAGTGTAATTAGAGAGATTCCACGTGGCCTTAGGAGGCCCGACCTACGTCTGTTAGAGAGGTCTTCAGCTCATGGGCCCCTGAAGGTCTGATCCTTTAAGAGAGCAGCCGTAGGCCGTAACAATCTGGTAGCAGAGCGCGATTCCGGGTTCGATTCCCGGTCGATCCCGATTATAGTGTTTGATAAACATTAAACAATTTTGGTGGCAGGGAGCGTTGGTTTGATTGGTTTAATTTGTATCTACAATCACGCCCGTCCGTAATACGTAAAAATATTTTTTGTACGTAATAATAGAATTATTTCCCTAAGTTGTTTGTTGCTTGCCTTTTTTTGGTTAGTAGGTAGATTTGAAAAGCCGCGCCCTAGGTTGCGCAAGCGGAAATTTTCTAGAGATATACGTCATGTAGGTAGATGGTTATTTTTACGTAATCGGTTAATTATCGTGGTCGGATAGTTGTAGTGGATTACTTATCGAAGGGTCGATTTCCGAGCTAGGCATTTTTTGTTGATCGACCGTGATGTGTATCTTCGTTTATACTGTAAGTTGTATTTGAACTAAAGAGTAGTAATTTGTATTTGCGCAATTTGAATTTAACTTGATTCGATCGCACTAGTATTTGTTGTTTGTTGGTTTGATTGTGTTTTTTCTTTTGGGCTAATTTGTATTTGGTTGATACGTAGTAATTCGTATTTGTGTAATTTCTATTCAACGCGATTTGATAGGAACTGCATTTATTAACTGTTAATTTTTGTTGTATTTTTTGTTTGTTATTTTTGTAATCTGTGCTCAAGCCGCGTCGTAATTTGCATTTAATAGTGATGACATCGCCCAAGCTACTGATCCGTTGTTTGCGGACTGAGCTACGCTGGGCCACAAGTGTCCATGCTTTGATAGGTCGACCGGATAGGGTCCATAACTTGATGAAGCGGTTCGAGCAGGTGGATGCTCGAAGGGCCGTGTGGAGGAGGCTTACGCTGAGCTCGAGGATTCGGATGTGGAGAAGGGAGTCCTGGACTCTTGCTTTGCGGAATATGAGCAGTTCTTGTGGCTCACGGACGAGTTGATCGAGGCTGAAGGCAGGTATGCCGAGGAGGCGCGTGAAGCTCGGATGAGTAACCTGCCCGAGTCCTCTCTGAAGCAGCTTCAGCCGGAGCTGTTGGGACGACTCCCAACTCTGGACCTGCCAAAGTTCTCCGGGGTCCTTTCCGAATGGCTGACCTTCGTTGGTCTTTTCGACAGCCTAGTGGACGCCCGGAGTGACCTGACCCCGAGCCAAAAGATGGCGTACCTCCTGGCCTCACTGGAGGGGGAGGCCCTGGGCGTCGTCGGCCACTTGAGATTGTCGGACGACGCCTACCAGACTGCTCGGGACCTCATAGCCAGAAGATACCCCAACGTCCGGCGAATTGCGGACGAACAGGTTAAGCGGCTTCTGAGCCTCCCGCTGCTTGGTGACCGAGCCAGACTGCGTCCGGACCTGTTGGATCCGGTCTTAGTGGCCTGTGATACGTTAAGGCGGCTGGATTTACCAGTGGGCGAATGGGCCTTCTTGTTGCTCCGCATCGTGCTGTCCCGTCTACCTCTCGACCTTCGAATCCATTTTGAGGAGAGGTACGGCGGGGACGAGGCCTCCTATATTCCGCCCTTCTATGACCTGCTGCGGTTTTTGGAGGAGCAGTGCCGGCAGATCGAGAACGCGGCGGGCACCGTTGACGACTTACGAGACGTGCCCAGTGAGAGGCTGAACCCGCCAGGCAAGTCGTCGTCAATCCCCCCCTGCTCCTATTGTCGAGCATCTGATCACCGGGTAACGTCGTGCCCGAAATTATTAGGTAAGCCGGTTCCAGCGAGGCGAACTATCGCCAAGGAGTGCCGCTGGTGCTGGTCATATCTGGGAGGGCACCTCCAGCGAGACTGTCCGCATCGACGGCCCTGTCTGCATTGCCAGGGCAATCATCATGCCGTTTTGTGCCTGAGTGCGAACGGCGTCTCCTCTCGGGGCTCTGCCAGGCCCTCGACCCCCACGGGCGGGGGCGCTCAGCCACGCCCTCTGCCGGGCGACTCTCGGCGCCCGCCGGCCAGCCATCAGGCTCCTAAGTTTGAAAGGGGCCCCTCCCCCGACCAGTCGGGGGGTAATTCCCCCAGGGGCGGGGGTGTCATCACCCCCCCTCAGCGTGTGGAGAGGAACTTCACGGCCACTCATCGGTCCGCTGGACCCTTCTCACTTCCGTTAGCTGAGTGGCCGCGACTGGTGTACCACTGTTCCCCATTTGATGGAGGCGGCCCTGTCTAGCTGCCGCCTTAGCTCCCACCACGGCCGCCTCCACTGAGCCTTAAGCCGTCAACAGTCCACTTGTCAAAATGTTCTGTTGCCGACGGCCTCAGTGAAAGCGTACAACCCGAGTTGCAACTGTTAAAGGTTGTGCTCTAGTTATCTCGGGTTCACGCCATGTGGCCTCCCCTTGGTGGTGGGAAGATTAGGGCCCCCCTGGAGCGTTGAATCACGCTGTCAAGGGGTATTAGATTTGGTTTGGTCGAGCACTTAGTTAAAAAATACTTTGAATTAAAATTAAAAAATGCTTTGAGCTTTCCGCGAAATTTTCCTATTTGTAGCGGTTTAAATTAAAAGGATTGAATTTAATCTACTCTTTTAAATGCTACTGCATGTGTTTTGTACATATATTTAATCACTGTATTTGGTTCTTGCGTCTGTTTGCTGAAAGGAAAATTTGAATTCATCTGAAATTGAATGGCGCGCTATTTGAAAAATTATGTTTATGTTTATGATAGTGTTTAATCATTTTGCTTTGCGAAGAAGTAGGGCTGTCCCTTACGTTATTGTTTTGTTTAATTGCAAGTTGACCTATGCGCATCGGTGATTAATTTGGTTGAATTAATTCTGTAGTTGAACATTGATGCTTTTGAAAAATTAGTTGAAATATGAGCATAGGACTACTTGCCTAATAGGCTAGCTAGTTTTGGAGATTATCAGATTGAAATCAGCTGCCACACTATTTTAGTAAATGATACTATGGTGGGTGGCCTGGCTAGGCCTACTTGTTGAAAATTCATACTAGGGACTATCTGTGCGTTTCGTTTGGCTCTCCACAGACGACGGTCATGTGGAATTTGTGGGTGCGCTCTGCACTGAAGCAACTGCTGGCACAAAATTTGTCTGGGCAGCTTCGTGTAGCGTCGCTGTTTGCAGAGCTGATCCGGTCGGATTGCGGAACTAATCATAGAGGCACAGGTAGGTGTTTGAAAGAGGTCGTCGGACTTCTGTCCAGTACAGGACTTATTAAAGTGCTGCGATGCCCAGGAGTGGCATCCAGTGGAGGCTGACCCTCCGGCTTGCCACATTAGGGATATCTTTGAGGCGTTGATTAGGGTTGCAAGACCTAATGGATTGCCTAAGGTGGCCTAGTTTGGTTGTAGATTCGGTCTTGCAACTTGCAGTTTCGACCTTGTCCCTCTGACCGGTTTGCTCGCGGACCTAAATCCTTATGTCCGGGACGGGGGTTTGTTCGCGCAAAACTCTGTTGTCGGAATCGACACCAGATGTCACTCGACTCGGCGCGATTCCGGTCTGAAGTTCTTCCGATCGTGGCAGTGGCGCGCGGGTCGCAAGCGCGTCAGTCATCTGCCAGATGTGCTAATGTTTGCACGCTGTTAATTTTGTGCGGGAACCGCGGAATAGTTAGGGCGTCTAGTAAATATCCTGTCTAGGAATTATAACGCGCATTCCCTGTTTGGATAGCCTTTCCCGGGACTTATTGGGTCCGACTCAGAATCTGTATAAGTGCATTCGACAATATAAGCTAGTGCGGCCTCGGTATTTAGAACTAACTGTTGCCACGCGAAACGGTAGTGACCTTTGACCCAGAAACTCCGGGCGTGTTTTGTGCGGTAACCTTATACCCCGCGATAGTTCGTGGCTTCTGTAAGCTAGTTAATCGTACGATAGAGTTAAGTGACTGTCATCGTGGTGAACCAAGAAAGTGACTGTGGATAACCTCGAAAGGCCCCCTCAAATTGGAGCGGTGTCGACGCTCGGGCTGCTGCCGACGGCTAAGGTCCAGGTTTAATCACCATCAGTCACACCCAGATACACACCACATCACCATTCTTTCCCTTGCACTACACAACTACATGCGACCTGACCGACTCCGGAGGGACCAGTCGTCTTGGATCGAGGTAAGTGAACTCCGCCAAATTCCTTCCGGTCGACTGGCCGTTGTATAACGCTCCCCCATATATTTTAGTGTAATTAGAGAGATTCCACGTGGCCTTAGGAGGCCCGACCTACGTCTGCTCGAGAGGTCTTCAGCTCATGGGCCCCTGAAGGTCTGATCCTTTAAGAGAGCAGCCGTCGGCCGTAACAATTAGGTATGTTTATTACTTAGTTTTATTGTAAAATATTTTTATTTAAAAAGTATGTTTTGTATAACTAAGTGACAAAATCCAAAAAAAAGTCAAAATAGAAAAAAAAATCCGACATTATTCCGATGATATCCCGGACGTCAGTCTGAGCGAGATTAGAATGGCTCTCCAGCACCTTAAAAACGGCAAGGCCCCAGGCGGGGATGGAATTACAGCGGAGCTTCTGAAAGCGGGTGGAAAACCGGTACTTGAAGTCCTTCAGAAGCTCTTTAATTCCGTCCTCCATGGTGGCATTACACCGAAGGCGTGGAGCAGAAGTGCGGTGGTCTTGTTCTTCAAGAAAGGCGACAACGCTCTCTTGAAGAACTACAGACCGATTTCCCTTCTGAGCCGCGTCTACGTGCTGTTTTCGAGAGTCATTATGAATCGTCTCGCGCGCAGACTTGACGACTTCCAGCCTCCCGAACAAGCCGGTTTTCGAAAAGGCTTTAACACCATAGACCACATACATACCCTTCGGCAAATTGTACAGAAGTCCGAGGAGTACAATTTGCCACTATGTCTGGCGTATGTGGACTATGAGAAAGCCTTTGATTCCGTCGAAATTTGGGCGGTGCTGCAGTCCCTTCAGCGATGCCAAGTTGACTGTCGGTATATCGAAGTATTGAAGTGCTTGTACAGTAGGGCTACGATGGCTATCCGAGTACAGAACCAGAGTACGAAACCTATCCAATTGCAGAGAGGTGTAAGACAGGGTGACGTCATATCCCCGAAACTCTTTACCGCTGCATTGGAAGATGTTTTCAAGCTTCTGGACTGGAAAGGATACGGTATCAACATCAATGGCGAGTACATCACTCACCTTCGATTTGCCGACGATATAGTCCTTATGGCAGAATCGCTGGAGGACCTAAGCACTATGCTCAATGACCTCAATAGTGTTTCCCAACGGATAGGTCTTAAGATGAACATGGACTAAACAAAGATCATGTTTAATGTCCATGTCACATCTATGCCGGTAGTTGTTGGGAACACTAAGCTCGAAGTTGTTGACGAGTATGTTTACCTGGGACAAATAGTCCGACTAGGTAAGTCCAACTTCGACCGAGAGGTCAATCGACGGATTCAACTCGGTTGGGCAGCGTTCGGGAAATTACGGCACATCTTCTCGTCAGGTATACCTCAAAACTTGAAAACGAGACTGTACACCCAGTGCGTGTTGCCAGTGATGACATACGGAACTGAGACGTGGTCCTTCACTGCTGGCCGGATGAGGAAGCTCAAGGTCGCTCAGCGAGCTATGGAGAGGGCTATGCTCGGAGTTTCTCTGCGTGATAAACTCAGAAATGAGGATATCCGCAGTAGACCTAGAGTGACCGACATAGCCCAACGGATTAGTAAGCTGAAGTGGCAATGGGCCGGCCATATAGCTCGAAGAACCGACAACCGATGGGGAAGAAAGGTTCTCGAGTAGCAGCCTCGTACCGGCAGGCGAAGTGTAGGGCGTCCCCCCACTAGATGGAGTGACGACCTGGTAAGATATGCAGGAAGTCGATGGATGCAGGTGGCTCAGGACCGTGCTTTGTGGCATTCTTTGGGGGAGGCCTATGTTCAGCAGTGGACTTGTGAAGGGCTGTAATGATGAAGTGACAAAAGTTTTTTTTTTTGGAGTTTATGGCCTGGTATTTTTTACCTTTAGGCCAAAGTGACAAAAGTACTAACAGTTCACCACAGATAGTAAGTGTTTACTGCAGTCCATGGACTCCTGCAATAAATTTCAAACAAAGAAGACTATAGATGCGTTGTCACTTTGAGGACAAAGATGGAATGCTCTGTATACCCTTGAGACTAGAACACAAAAGTGCAAGCGCTGCTTTTTGGTGGTAGATATAGGTAAGAGAGTGTTACGTACCGAGATTGACTTCTAGGCAGAAAAAGAACCCCATCACTTAGAAATATGTCATAGCTGATGGAAATACATTAAGAGGTTATTGTTAAAGTTTCTACTTTCTACTCTTGAAACCTCTGAAGCACACTTACTATAGGTAGCTATATTTAAATAATAAGTAAGCTATATAAATATTTTAGAATATGTATGTATATGTATGTGTGAGTACGTATGTGTATGTATATATGTTTGATAGATATAATATATTATGCCATGATATAAATAAATGAATAAAAAAAATTCACTCCAGGAGGAAATCGCATATCAAATGGCTTATATGTAAGTGTTAGTAAACCTAAAAATACTTAAATTTTATTATTGTTATTTTATTGAGCTGTTTTAAATTGGTCTAATTTCCATCGTTTTTATTCATTATAATTGTACCTGGCTTACCTTTATATTTAATATGTGCATAACTGTTATTGGCATACTTGAAGTAAATTTGAAAATTGTATTTAGTGATATACGCTATTGTTAAAAATAAAATAAACCTAGCAAGCTAACAGCATAGCAGAGTGGCGAAGCAATCAGCTTTGTAGCGGTTTCTAACGGTTGCCGTTGAGCAATCAGTTTCAAAATAAGAGGTTCAGATGCCTGGGTGATCAGTAATCGATTGCTGAAAACAGAATTTGAAAATTCAAACCCGTTCTCGAGATAATCGTGGGCCAGACGGACAGACGGACAGACATCGTGAAATCAATAAGTGACTTCGCAAGCTTCGCCACTTAATAAAGTAATATATTGTGTGATCGGATGTTCAATTCTGTCGTGCTGTCACGCTCTGTGGTTGTCGTAAGTAACGCCTATGGAAAATGCCAGAAAAACATTATGGCTTCTAATGTTTAGCGGTAGAACCATCGTTTACGTCAGATATAAAATACCCAAAATCGTCACCATTTTGGGTGACGACCTTCACTGTCATAGGTATGCTACGATCGTCCACCCGTCTGCCAAACGTCAAACTAAGTCAAATTATCCCTACAAGAGTAGTGGCCTATCTCCAGCAGTGGGTTATTACAGTTGACTGCCTCGTTGGTCTAGTGCTGTTCATGAGGTCCTGGGTTCGAATCTCAGGTCAGGTCAAAATCAGTTACTGGGTTTTTCTGTAAAGAAATCCTAGAAGCAGCCCAGAGTTAGGAAGTTGGCGGTATTTAAAACCCATGTCTTGGAAACCACGAAAGTCGTAGGTTCTGCACCTGATCTCTTCAGTCGTGTCGAATCGCCGTCCCATCGGACTATGAGTGTTGTGGGAATTGAAAGTCCATCTATGCTTGCGCATACACTTGGGCACTATAATCCATTATTGAGTAGATGGCTAACCTCCGTTTAGATAGCCGTGACCGAATTTCTTTCTGGAGTACATTATTTTTCCTACCTTCTAATAAGTTCCCGCGACTTCGCCCACGTGGAATTATTTTTCGCGGAACCCTAAAATAAAAGTAGCTTAAGTTACTCCTTATAACATCAGCTATCTGCCAGTGAAAGTCCCATACAAATCGGTTCACAGGTTTTTGCGTGATGCGTGTTCAGACGGACGTCGTGTTTATTTCCGACTTACTTAACATTTATCGTTATATTTTGGCCAATTTATATAACATCGTGATTAGTTATAGCTTATGTGTTATTCTGATGTATGAGCTATATTGTTGCAAAGTTTCATTAAAATCCATTCAGTAGTTTTGGCGTGAAAGAGTAACAAACATTCACACATCATCACAAACTTCACTACATCCACACAAACAAAGTCCACTGCTGAACATAGGTTTCCTCTATATATTGTCTCATAGTGGGGATTTTACCATTTTATCAGTCATGCTTGGCAGGCGGTTTGAAACCTCAGTTGATGATTCCTTTTTAATTAAACATAATATACTTCGGGCGTATCCGTATAAATTTGATGACAAAATTCCACTGTCTGTCACCCCTAAGAGTGACAAATTAGGAAATGAAGTTCTTAATGCAAATATTTAGACTCAAAAGAGTTAAAAAACTTTAAAGAAGTAAGAGCCAACTTCGAGTAACTAGTTATAGTTATATTTAAGTGTAGTGTCGGGGTGTAAATTCTTTTATACACTATGTCTTAGTACAGCCTTCAGAACGTGAAATTACTTTATTTTTAATTATTTGAAGACTGTTTTTACTTTTTTTTAAAGTTTACTTTTACATTCTATTTTGCGCTATTTGCATAAAAATGTAGATTTTTTCGTTTGTTATTCGAAATTGATCGGAAAATAATATGCATAATGTTCAGGTTTTCTAAAAAACATTACTCAGTGGAATTGATTTTTTTTTACAATCAAAAGTTGTGATCAAGAAATATGAGACGTTAGTACATCGGTTCATTGAAGATTTTAGGTAGGTCGTGCGCGAGTAGCAGTTGCGAACGACGTAAGATAAGCACGTGCCAACTGCTCGCGAAGAGCTGTTACTGTGCAAGGCATGGCACTTGGTTCTTTGACAGATTTTAGTTTTCATTCAGTATTAATTATTCGTATTGTAACGTTATACGCAATTTAAATAATGGTCAAACAAAGGTTTGTTTTATCAATTTTACGTTCCAAATAAGGAATTAACAACAGAAATAGAAACAGAAACAGAAACTTTTTTATTCAATATAGATTATAAATAATACTTATTGAAAGTCACTCTTTTGTTTGATTACCACTGGTTCGGAAAAAACCTCTGTCCTGGGAAGAACCAGCAAGAAACCCAGCGGGACTTTTTTTTAAATAACTGCTTACAATCATGATGTTACACAAATTAACAACACAACAAATTAGAAATAGCTTGTTAGCGATCTCCTCATTTCCAGGGGTTATTATCATCCATAAATTCCTTAATATTATAATAACCCTTTTTATACAAACTTAGTTTAATAAAGTTTTTGAACTTTGAGCAGGTCAAACTTTGTATATTTTCTGGAATTTTGTTGTAAAAGCGTATACATCGCCCCAAGAATGAATTGCTGACCCGATGGAATCGAGTAACTGGTACTACTAGCTTGTGTCTGTTCCTAGTATTTACAGAATGAATATCACTTATTTTTGAAAAACTACTTTTATTTTTGTGTACGTAAATTACATTTTCATAAATGTATTGAGAGGCCAAAGTAAATATATTAATTTCCTTAAATTTTTGGCGCAGCGACTCTTTAGGCTTTAAATCATAAATTGCTCTTATGGCCCTCTTCTGTAAAACAAATATAATTTCAATGTCAGCTGCGTATCCCCATAGCAAAATACCATACGACATTATGCTATGGAAATAGCTGAAGTAAACTAGTCTAGCTGTTTCAACACTGGTTAGACTTCTAATCTTTTTTACAGCATATGCTGCAGAACTACGTCTGCTTGCTAGTTTTGATATATGGGGGCTCCATTGAAGCTTCGCGTCTAGTGTGATTCCAAGAAAAATGGTGGTATCTACAAGACTCAGTTTCTCCCCATTTAAAATTACATTAGTATTTAATTGTTTGACATTTGGAGTCATGAATTTCATACATTTCGTTTTAGTGCCATTTAAATGCAAATTATTAACATTGAACCAATTTACTAATTTAGATATAGCATTATTTATTTCGTCATATTTTAGTAATTGTGAACAGTTCATGTTTGTGTCAAAAATGGTCATTTTTAGATGGCATCCAATCACGTTCGACTTTGCGAATCGTCCGATGGTACCAGGTGTCACGCGTGTTGCGGGGAGGGGGCAGCGGAAGGCAGCTTCCGGGCGTTTGGTGCTGGCGGGCGAGAGACAGTAGCTCGGGGGCAGTGAATTAGCATATCTCGTTGGCCGCTGCAGATGTTTTTCGTGTGACCGGTTTTGGGTTATGGTCTAGATTCTTAGAATTTGTGCGCGTTACTTCGCTACGTAATTGTGGTTTCGTGAAACCGCCTCGGTCTAGTTTGTCTAGGTTTGAAGTTCGTGACAAGAGGCTTGT
The DNA here is from genome assembly GCA_963668995.1 of Parnassius mnemosyne. Taxonomy (NCBI): domain Eukaryota; kingdom Metazoa; phylum Arthropoda; class Insecta; order Lepidoptera; family Papilionidae; genus Parnassius; species Parnassius mnemosyne. Next base: position 50,260,370 of record CAVLGL010000148.1, read on the forward strand.
ATTGTATTTGACTGATTAAAGTAATTTCGTTGGAAAGTAATTGCTCCAATTATATAGTGATTGCGTGTTGAAGTGCATTTTACAATATTTAACTTGCTCGTGTGACGTGGAATTTCGCGCGCGCGCTGAGTAGAGATACGGTCTGGAATTGAACCGCGCATTCCTTTTCAAGGCGTCGCCCGGTTGATTGCTTTGTAAATCATTGTATAATTATACCGTCGCGTTAAGAGCCTTTTGTGTGTTGACTCAGTAGCTAGTTTACGTGTCAGCTAGGTGATTTTGAATTCTTATTGCGGCGTGGTGGTTAATATCAAGCGAAGGAGTTTAGTTGTGTTTGTAACGCTGAACCGTGTGACTCATGAAGAGATCGCGATAGCTCCCTATTCGTAATTTGGTGATAAATGAATCCGGAATAGTGAATGTTGAACTTTCAGCTACTGTTCGTTACTTGTGTCGGGTATCACGTGTTCGATTCTACTATGAACGTTGAATTAGTCGAGTTGAAGTTAGTTAAATGTACAATAAAGTGGATAGACTGAAATAGTGAAATGAAGAAAGAAATTGTCCATTGGGGACGCCTGCTGGAGTGATGCAGCATAGTGGGGCAGCATGGAAACCGGCCGCTGCCAGGTCACCTCAGCTGGGCCAGGTCACCTACATATACACACCACTAAAACCATCAGTTCACTTACTGACAAACTTATGTTTGCAAAATATTGAGCGTACAGAATCTATGTCGAATAATTATTATTCTACATTTTATACAATAATAATAGAATTTTCTTTATTCAATATACATTATAAATAATATTAATTGAAAGACACTTTTATGTTTAATTTACAACTGGTTTGGAAAATACCCCTGTCCTGGGAAAAACCAGCAAGAAACCCAGCGGGACTTTTTTGTTAAAATAATAACAGTTTACAATCCTAAATGTTAGTCAATGAACAATACAAAATAAATTAGAAAGGTAGCAATCACATAATTCTCAGGGGTGACAAATTAATGGATAAATTCCTTAATATTATTGTTACGGCCTACGGCTGCTCCCTTAAAGGGTCAAATCCTCTGGGGCCCATGAGCAGAAGACTTCCCGAACAGACGTAGGTCGGGCCTCAATGTGGCCACGTGGAATTTCTCTAATTACACTAAACTATATGGGGGAGCGTTCTATACTACGGCCAGTCGACCGGGAGGATATTAGACGGAGCTTACTTACCTATATCCAAGACGACTGGTCCCTCCGGAGTCGGTCAGGTCGCATGTGGTTGTGTAGTGCAAGGGAAATAAGGTGATGTGATGTGTATCTGGGTATGACTGATGGTGATTGACCCTAGACCTTGGCCGTCGGCAGCAGCCAGGGCGTCGACACCGCTCCAAATTGAGGGAACCTTCCGCGCCGTTGTCCACAGTCACTTTCCTCGTTCGTCACGATGACAGTCAATTAACTCTATCTTACGATTAACAAACTTACAGAAGCCACTAACTCTCGCTGGGTATAAGGTTAACGCACAAAACGCACACGGAGTTTCCGGATCAAAGGTCACTACCGTTTCGCGTAGCAACAGTTATTTCTAGAATATCAAAGGCCGCACTAGCTAATATTGCCGAATGCACTTATGCAGATTCTGAGTCAGACACAATGAATCCCTGGGAAGCTCTCCAGCAGGAATGCGCGCCACAAATCCTAGACCGTATATTTACTGTCCGCGCCTAATTATTCCGAGTTCCCGACAAAAATGACAGCGTGCTAACGTTAGCACCGCTTACAGACGACTCCACTGCACCTTTACGCGTTCTCAACCCCACCGCTCGAGCGACGTCAAAACCGGTATGGCACCGAGCGTCGCGCCCCCTAGACGTCGATTCCGACAACAGCGTTTGGCGCGAACAATTATAGTACTCGTAACCCTTTCTTTATAAACAAACTTTGCCTAATAAAGTTTTTGAACTTTTCGAAAGTCAGATTTCGTACATTTTCTAGGATTTTGTTAAAAAAAGTGTAACTGGTACCACTAGCTTGTGTCTGTTCTTAGTAATTAGAGAGTAAATATTACTTTTTTTTATTAAAACTTCTTATATTTTTTGTACATAATTACATTAAATTTTCGTAAATGTATTAAGAGGCCTATATTAATATATATTGATTTCCTTGAATTTTTGTCTTAGAGACTAGATTTTAAATCAAAAGTGTTTGGCCCTCTTATGCAAAACAAATATAATTTCATGTCAGTAATACAATCAAATAAAATAAATAAAATTGAAGTGTCTGTTTGTAATGTCAAAATAACAGCTTTTTACTAATTGCATATAAAAGTATGGTACCTATAACAAAAACACAATATTTAAAATTTGTCTGTTTGTTCCGGCTAATCTCCGAAACGGCTGGACTGATTTTGATGGGACTTTAACTGGTAGATAGCTCATGTTATAAGGAGTAACTTAGGCTACTTATATTTTAGAAAAATAATTAGGGTTCCGCGCAACAAAATTAAAACGCTAAATTACACGCGGGCGAAGTCGCGGGGAACAGCTAGTAATAAAATAAAATTTAAATGTCTGTCTGTAATGTCGACATAACTATCTTTTATTGAACTAAGAGATTATTTGCATGCCGTTAAGACATGAATAACCAGTTTAAAAAAAATTGTCCTTTTGTCTGAAGGCTGAACCGATTTCAGTGAAACTTTACGAACAGATAGAAAGCAATGCCAGGTTCGATCTAGGCTATAATTTATCCGAGAAACTTGGACATTACTTTTGGAAAATAGAAAAACTGATAAAATTAATGTTTTTTGATGATTATCTTAAATGTAAATAACACCACAATAAATAATCCTACCGCGAGGAAGCCGGGACGTGTTTTCTGAGGACTAAGATGTAATGCTTCGTTTTCAGTATACTCATCATAGGAAACCAAGCAGCATTAAATTGATAATATATGCCGGTATTCTGTAAGAGCGTGATCCTTCCCCGGTCTAACCGACCTATGTCTTCATAATCACTTTTAGTAACAAATTAATAACTTAATAACTCCAACCAAGAAAATTTGATTTAGAGTAAGAAATGTTACTGGCTAGATGAGTATAGATAATAGTTAATAATATTATATACATACGAGTAAATATAAGTAAAATAGCAGCTTAATGCTGCTGTGTTTTGTATGGTGAGTGTAGAAAACCGGAGACCATTTTCAGGGTTCTGTACCCAAAGGGTAACCAACAGGACCCTATTACTAAGCCTCCGCTGTAGTAGAAATTTTCCCAGAAGGTGTATTTTCTTCAGGCTTCACAACATGGTACACGTACACATACTTCGCTTGTATTTTTAATAGATTTTGTCATATTTATCGCATTATGTATAGTTAACTTTAAATATGCGCTCTCTTTTTATAGTCTTTTATAAAATTTAAGCACTTTTACTATATTTTAAAATACAAGAGAGGCGCGTGCAGTTTTAAACTAGACAATGTTCAACTACGTTGCATATTATGAAGTTGAACGGACATTGTTTGCTTGTCATCTGACGTGTTTAGAAAGCACAGCGGTACATTGTTGTGACACCGGCACGGCGCGACTATTACGTTTTTATGTTTATACTAGCTGTGCCCGCGGCGTAGCTCGCGAATATAGGTTTTACTTAAAGAATTTGACGTTTAGGATAAGAGAATATTAAACGTTATAAATCATTACCGAGATAGCCGGCCATTCCAGGAAGATTTCGGAAAGTCCATAGTACAGACGTTTCTTTTGCACCTCACAATTTAGAATGTTCTGTCGCGCTTTCGCAAGACGGAGAGAGTGAGTTGTTTGACCATTCTAAACTGGCGGCACAAAAAGGTAAATTGAAAACTCTTATGACTGGTGCATAGGGCTTAAAGTCTCTCTACTAGTATTCATAATTTGCAACTCTGACATTTGAATAAGTATAAGTATATGTAAAAAACCGATATGAATATATGTAAATGATGCTGAAAATAATAATCAAAAAATCACTGTACACAGCCACTCATTTCTAAATACGCCAACCTAAGAATCTAATTTTTACTTAATAAATTCAACTACGTATAGGTACCTAATATTTTACACTATAACTGAAATAACTGCACATAAATAGGTTGTCAGTCCTAAACCTGGAAAAGTATGAAGGGAAATCGGTAAATTATATAATATATATTTTCTACAAATAAATACGAACAATACCTACCCTACCTATGTTATTTTCGTTAATCATTAATTTAATTATTATTTTAAACTAAAAATTTTAGTGATTTTTCGAATAAGTGCCTATTAATATTTATCAATCATAACAATAATAGCGTTCGCTGTAAGTTTCACAGTACGCGAGCAACCCGGGTTCGATCCCCGCCGGCACCAATGAAATTGTTAATTGCAATTTTAAGTGCTGATTTACCACGTGCTCGGCGGTGAAAGAAAACATCGTGAGGAAACTGCATGTCTGAGAAATAAGAAAACTTTATTTTTTTAATCATAACAAATAAATACCCAGAAAAGAGACAACAGCCAAATATATCAGAAAGATACATAAAGAATGTTACGACCGAGGTATTTATCTATCACTCTTACTGATAGGATTGAGTTGAGCGAAGCGAGCCACGCTGAGTGAGCAACGCAATGTAATGCGATGCGTGTCGTGAACGCAAGCTTGATCTACGAAAGTAAAGTTATTTGGTATTAGAGGGATTCTTGGTATAAAACAATATCACGATTTCACGACATTTATTGCAATTTTGCTACTTTTACCTTTTCGTCGAGTTTTGTTGAATAACTTCGGGGTACGTCTCTTTTCTCTCGTTTTGTACCTGATGAAGTTTGTGCTTTGTGTTGTTAGCCTACACGGCTCTTACAGGCATACAGTGTCGTCGGACTCTTGGACGTAAATTTTTTCAGTGAGTCTCTATACGATTCACCTGCAAAAAATCTTAACACCGCAATTCAGAAAAGGTTGTAATTTGTACAACGCCATCTATTACGTTCTTTGTGAGAAAACATCCTTTTTTAATTTAAGGAAAACATTTTTTTTACTGTGTTTTAAGTATAAATATATTATAATAAAACGTTTTTTTTACACACGAATCTTTTTATTACTATTTATGAGATTTTGTGGCGCCATTAAACAAATTCGAACCTACATTTCAAAATAATAATCATAACTCTCGATAGAATTAACAAATTTTAATAAAACAAAGATTAAATGAACTCGATAATACGATATTATGATTTTCTTAAGGATTTCATTGGAAAAAAGATGTTTACTCAAAACGTCATGCGTCCACAACCAAATAGACAGACCGTCGGATAGTACAATTCTAAAAATTATAAAAATGTACTTATTTAATGATTTACAGTCCCCATTTTGATTTTAGTCACAAATTAATATACTATACAATATTCAGAAGCAGACACAACATGTTATTACCATTTTTATTGTATGTATAGATTTAAAGAGAGATGGCGCTGTTAACATCAATTCTAAAAATAAGAGATTAATTGACACGATTGATACAATCTTTCTTCTTCTAGGGTTTCATTGTAGAAGCGTGCTCGTCGTGACCCCTGCCAGCCCTTTTCAGGGCTGCAATTCTACTCAGCTGCGCACCCATGCCAACGAGGGTTAGGGCGTACCCCCAAGGCGACGCACACCAGCTCGTCCCCGTTGGTGTGGAATGCAGCGCGCAAAGCGGCGATTGGACCCCCACCCGTCACGCACAGCCCGACACGGCGGAAGGTGGAGGACAGAGTGCAGAGTTCGCACGTGGAATGTTAGAGGAGGCATGAGAGATAAGACGAATGGGTTGATCGAAATAATGAAAGAAAGAGAATTAGATGTCGTGTGTATGTCGGAAACCAAACGGAAGGGCAGTGGTACTGAAGAGCTCCCTGGCGGGGCGTTTGCTCTATGATCCGGAGTTCCGGAAAGCGAGAACGCCTGCCAGGGAGTGGGGGTGCTGCTGTCTTCTCTATTACTAGATTTAGGGGTCTGTTCGCGGGTTGGCGCTACCGGACGGCAGTGACAGAACCACAGTCGGTCTGTCGCATCCGAAGCTGGAAGCTTCAGGAAGCGGATACTAGGGACAAATATCATGCGAGGGTAGCCGAAAAGCTTGACACCATCGATGGCAGAAACGAATGTGTAGAAAGAACATGGCAGAACCTTAGGGATGGAATGGTAAGTGCAGCGGAAGAAGTGTGTGGAACAATAAAAAGAGGCAGTAGTAAAAGAAGAGATGCATGGTGGAATGATGAAGTGAAAGAAGCTGTAAAGAAGAAGAAGAAAGCATGGTTAGACTACTTGGCCTCTAGTAATAATAAGGATATGAGAGAGAAGATGAAAGAAAGATATAGGCTGCAGAAAGTTCACACGAAAGCATTGATTGAGGAAGTGCGTGAAAGGTGTAGAATGGAAGCGGACGAAAGGTTGTCGCACAACTTTAAGGAGAACTCCAAACTCTTCTGGAAAGAGGTTGGAAGGACCCGAAGTGGTGCGACGGCCTTAAGAATGAACAAAGTGCTTTCGAGAACTAATGACGTCCTATCAGAAAAATCGGACGTCATGCAGCGATGGAGCAAATTTTATAGAAAAATGTATGCGTGTGATGATCTTAGTGAGGGATCCGGGGATGACGCCGTGACTGGTACGCCAGACCCGGACCTCGATGACACTGAAGTCATCAGTATGAAAGAGATTGAACGTGCGATTCGAAGTTTGAAATGTGGTAAGGCTGCGAGACTAGACAGAGTTACTGCTGAAATGGTCAAGTATGGTGGGCCTCGCGTCTGGGACAGCTTTCATCTGCTGTGCAATTTGTGCTGGCGGACAGGGGATGTCCCGGATGATTGGCGATCCGCAGTCATTGTGCCTTTATATAAAGGTAAAGGTTCACATTTTGACTGCGGGTGCTATCGGGCGATCAGCTTGACCAGTTGAGCAAGTAAAGTTTACTCGAAGGTTTTGACACGTAGGATGCAAGAGAAATCGGAAAGATTTCTATGGGAGGCACAATGCGGATTTAGACCTGGAAGAGGATGCACGGATCAAATGTTTTCTCTCCGCATGATCACGGAAAAGCTTCTGGATGCTAACCAGAAGATTTTCTGTGCTTTTGTGGATCTTGAGAAAGCATTTGATAAGGTTGTAAGGAAGAAAATGTGGGAACTGTTGCCGGGGTATGGTGTGGATGGCCGATTGCTAAGGGCTGTGCAGTCTCTTTACTGTGACTGTAAAGCCTGTGTGCGGGTAAGGCATGACCTGTCACCCATGTTTAGCGTCCAAACGGGCGTAAAACAGGGTTGTGTCATGTCTTCCTGGCTGTTCATACTGTATCTCGACAGCTGTTTACAAAAGCTGAAAGATAGCTGTTTGGGTGTGAAATTGGGTGACATAAAAGTAAATTGTCTGCTGTATGCTGATAATGCAGTGCTTATTGCACCATCAGAGGCAGAACTGCAGGCATTAGTCACGTGTATGAAAGAGGAATTTGAAATTAAAGGTCTCCGTTTGAACGCTAATAAAACTAAGGTTCTAATATATTTGAAAGGGACGAAGAGAGAACGAAGTGTGAAATATGGGTAAATCAGGAATGTCTAGAACAAGTAAATGAAATTGTATACTTGGGGAGTGCTTTTAGCCGGGATGGAAGATGTGATTTAGATGTGGGCAGGCGTGTTGCTGCCGGGAACAAAGTCAATGGTGCCCTGACTGCGTTAGTCAAAAGGCAAGGCGTAGTGAAGAGTGCACGCCTTGCAATACATAACGCAGTGTTGGTACCGACTTTGTTATATGGCAGCGAAACCTGGGTAAGGATCGTGACACTTGGCGATCTGTTCTCTCTGGCTACCCCGTCAGGGATTGTGCGTGAAGATAAGTAAGTAAGTAAGTATTGATACAGTAAAAAACATAAAAGAACTTATAAATCAGTGCCTGCATAGTAAGCAAAAAAGAAAGTTTGATCCTCGCCGAAAAACGAAATTGTTAATAGCTCTTAAAATTTGATTTACCACATAGAGTACTCGGCGGTAAAAAAATAAAAAATAAATGAGATTGTCAACACGCACTAGGGCAGCGTGTCATGTAATATAAAGGTTAGAAGCAAATATGAAACTCATCTACAGGAAAAAATCTTAACCTGCCTTTTTGTATTACATTTGTACCACACCACCATCTATCGATGAAATTGGTTAACTATAGTACTTTAATTTAGTTTAGATAATAAGGTTAATATATTTTGTATATATTTATTACGTTCTTTATGTAATACTTTTGTTTACTGCGTTTTAGATATAATTATATCATTATAGAACATTATTTTACATCATTTAATTATGATTTATAATATGATATTAATTTAAAATGTACTTGATGACTCATCCAACGCCACTATTGAACAAATTCGTACCTATACTTAGTACCCATACTTCAGAACATTTGTCATAACTTTTGATGGAATTAACCAATTTTAATGAAATAAAGACTAAATGTAATCTGAATATACATTTAATAATTTCCTTAACTATTCTTATGGTATAAATTAGTAGTTTATACGTGATACGTTAACAAACAAACAGACAGACAGACAAACAGAAAAATCTAAAAATGGTAGAAATGTATTTAATTACTTATTTTTAGTACCTCTCAATCACTTTTATTACAAATTATAAAATGTACAGACATCTGCCATTTACATTTTTATTATATGTATAGAAGATATTATTTTGTGTTTTATAGAAACTATCCTGTACTGTAACTGTTGTTAACACGGGGATAGTTTCCTTTTAATCTCGTACACAGATATTGTAGACGAGTTTGCAGTGTATTCGGAGCTTTACCTGTCTATAAGGATATAGGTTCGAATAGAAACCGGCTTCCATATTTGTATAAAATCACAAATCGCTGGTTGTCGGGGATGTATATAGAAAATAAAAGAAAGGAACATTTATTTGCATTAATACAATTATTTATTTGTATTATATACATATTTGTATATCACAAAGAGACATGCATATAAAGCAGAAAGATAATTAAATTAATGTAGTTTTAAAACTGTTCATCAAAGCTTTATCTAAAGATTATATGAAATAAATCGGCTTTAAGGAACTATCATAGCTCTTTCCATCGCTCGCTAAGCAACTTTGAGCTTGTGGAGTAGCCGTATTATTAGAGTCCACGTTTCGGCACCGTAAGTGAGTACGGGCGGAACGCACTGGTTGAAGACTTTTGTCTCCAGATTTTGTAGAATGGATGACGAGGAAACCCGACGAAGCTTTCTAAATGCTGCTGCTCGAAGTTTTTTTTTTTACAGAATTAGGGTGACAAACGAGCACACAGTCCACCTGATGGTAAGTGGTTGCTGAGGCCCATAGACATCTACCTTTATCCTCAATGGCGAATCAAAATGCAGATGCGTTGTCACCCGTGAGGACCAAGATGGGATGTCTCTTTTCCAGTAAAATGGGTCTCCGGTTCTCTACACTTGCCATACGAAACAAAGCACCATTAAGCTGCTATTTTACGCTGGTATAATGTGACAGCGTGGTCCTCCCCGGTCGAGCCGACCCATTCGTGCTACAACCATACTATAAATATAGCTGCGGCTTGTTCTACCACGTTATTCTTATCTATCTAAAAGATACGTTATTCTTATCTATTTAAAAGTTATTCTTATCTATCTAAAAGAATAAAATAATTTGCACATAATAACTTCAGAAGTCGGTGCAAAGAGACAGTGTATAGACGTATTAAAGGCCCGACTTCAGAAGCAATGATGTGGATTGATTTAGTTATTTTTAGTTAATTGTAGTCGGTCTATACTTTTTATTAAAATTATAATTTTTGACCCTTTTGTGTTAACTAAGGTATATCACAAGCTCTAATGTATGTGTAAAAACTAAGTATAAAATAGTGTAGTGGCGGTGTTAGAATATTCACTATCCCAGTGGGTGTCGCAAGAGGCGACAGAGGGGAAACTGAGACAAGAAATAAGCTGTAGTAGTAAGAACTGATGGCAACTCAAAATTATAAAAAAACTTCGTTTGCTAACTATCCTGCCAAGCGTGGCAACTATGTCCAAAATCCCCCATTGAGGTCATCTATGGGAGAGGGCTATCTTCAGCAGTGGGCTTTTGATAGGCTCTTACGTTAACATCTAAACAAAAAGGAATTAAGTTGTAAAATATAGTTCACATAAGATAGCAACAGCGAAAATGTTACCACCTCAACATATTACTACAGTTACAGAACTATCGCAACGCTGATGTCGGAGCCATATGAGGCGACACGCGGGCAATCGTTGTTATAATTTCTACTTTTAATTGCTGATGGCAAAGAAGAAATAGCTTTGTCAGGCTTCTAATATAATGTCATCCTGATAACATGTCATAGCATATCTTTCACTGCTGGCCGGATGTGGAAGCTCAAGGTTGCTCAGCGAGATATGGAGAGGAGTTATATGCTCGGAGTTTCTCTGCGTGATAAACTTAGAAATGAGGATATCCGCAGTAGAACCAAAGTGACCGACTGAGCTCAACGGATTAGTAAGCTGCAGTGGCAATGGGCAGGCCATATAGCTCGAAGAACCGACAACAGATCGGGAAAAAAGTTCTCGAGTGGCGGCCTCGTACCGGCGGACGAAGTGTAGGGGTCCCCCCACTAGATGGAGTGACGACCTGTTAAGACGATGGATGCAGGTGGCTCAGGACCGTGTTTTGTGGCATTCCTTGGGGGAGGCCTATGTTCAGCAGTGGACTTGTGAAGGGCTTTAATGATGATGGAGAACATGTCATAATATTAAAAACTGCCTTTGGCAAAATGCCCCCTTTGAAGCAATCTATGGGGGAGGCCTATATTAAGCAGTGATCTTCAGCACTATGTCAAATCAGACTTTAATTAAAAACGAAATTTAAAAATTTCGGCGTACACAAAAGCGCGAAAAACAAACAAAATGGCGGTTTTGTTCTGCTCGCAGCGTTTGCAAATTTCGTAAAATATTGTCTTACAACATGTTTTTGTGTTTAAGGTTTAATTTAAATATTAGAACAAACAATGTAACAAAATTATTTCTTATGTTTACGCGAACAGTACACATTTCATTAAAACTAGTTTTTACGGATTTCATGAACATTTTACGAAACTGTTAAAGTATTTTACGTAGGAGAGCTATGATGCATCATATTTTGGACTGCAACACGAACTTGCTACGTTTTGGTTAAAAGGGTAAACCGATGGACATTGCCTGCGGTATCTAGGGGCACCGCCATCTGCATTTGAGGCGAAAGCGATCCGTTACGTAGTCTCAGTGGCTTCAGACTGACCGGGATTAACCTGTTAGAAGAAACGACTATATGAATAATTTCCGTCAGCAGACCACCCTATATATCTGTCACCTCGTAAGCTAGGTCCAAACATTTTGTTCGAAAATTTAATTAATTTTATTTTAAATTTTAGATTGTATTGTAATTTTTATTAGTGTAAACTTTAAATAATTTTAGGTCACAGTATCTACTTAACATCAGGTGGACTGTGTGCTAGCTTGTCTTCCTTGCTTCTTTAAAAAAGGAGCTTTATTGCTATATCAATATACCAGTGCATTCATTAGTAGTTTCCGAAATGGAGACCATGACAATGAGGGATGACATCCTCCCAGGTATTCTTGGTTTGAAGTCATATATTTCTCTTGGTCTCGCTCAGTCCTCAGAACTAACTACCTCGTAACCAGTAAGAAGTGGTCTCCAATTTTCGTCGTCCACCATATGAAACACAACGCGTTACGCCGCATTTAGTATTCAGAGTGAATTCGTGATAAGAATCGAGTAGATCGAGGAGGGAATCGAGTGTCAATTAATTATTATTAATTAAAAGAACGAAACCACACTAGGAATTTCTCCTGTATCGTGGGGGCAGTTTACATGCATAATCTTCAAAAGGATAAACATCCTGACCCGGAATTATACAAATAATGGCTATACAAATACTTGTTTCGTGCGGTATTGGAACCCGCGGCTCCCAGCGCTGCAATTCATTACTAAGCCGTGTAAATATAACTTTGTTGATAACCTGGACAAATGAATCTGCAATTCTGCTAACGAAAAACTGATAAAACTGAAACGGTAGTTTGAGACTATTACCTGCGCTATAGTTTGGTAAACGCAAATAGTTATAACGAAAATATGAAATTCAAAAGCAACTTTTCCCATTTCCGCTCGCCGACGTATGAACGTCCATAACGAGGTCTAAAATATGATAATTATTTGGCGGGCCACGCACGTAGCCACTGGGGAAATTTAAACTAACTTGACATTGTGGGTGAAATTTCATAAAGCTCCTTCTATGATTAAAGTAACTAGTTGACTGCCTCGGTGACTTTTGTCTAGCCGTCGTAAACGCGATGGCTGATCACGAGACACCGGGTTCAAATCCCGGGTCGTTTCTAAATCAGTTATTGGGGCTCACTGTCAAGAAATTCTCAGTAGCAATCCGGAGTCTGGAAATTGGCTGTTTTTTTCTGAGGCAACCAACTATATAAAAAATTAAATATTGTAAATTGGTAATTTCCACCTAAATTTTGACTTGCAGTTTTTAAATACGACTTATTTATATTTGTAAAAGAAGTAAAAAAAACATAAGTATTTTAATTAAATATTGTTTATATCAATGACTTACAATATAGTGTATATAATATATTTTATCTACGTGGTAGAGCTTTGCTGCAGCTGTAGTATAGTGGCACGAATAAGTCGGCTCGACCGGGGAAAGACCACGCTCTCTCAGAATACCAGCGTAAAATAGCAGCTTAACGCTGCTGTGTTTCGTATGGTGAGTGTAGAGAACCGGAGACTCATTTTACTGGAAATGAGGCATTCCATCTTGGTGATCACGGGTGACAACGCATCTGCATTTTGATTTGTAATGGAGGATAGATGCAGATGTCTATGGGCCGCAGCAATCACTTACCATCAGGTGGACTGTGTGCTCGTTTGTCACCCTTATCCTGCAAAAAATATTGGCGAATATACCGACAAACTGAGCATGGAAGATGAAAATTCCTTATGGCAAAAATGCAAGATAGAAAAGGATACTAAATCTCATGACTCTGTAACCGATTTTGAATGACAGGTCGGCACAAGACGGCACGAATTAAATAAGCTCCTAGGTATTTTGTAAGTTTTTAGAGTGTAATAGTGGTTATTTTTAGAAAAGCACCTTTTTCCAAAATGCTTACTTGTTCTGTGAGTGACTGTGTTGTTAATAATAGAAATAATCCTGATAATTGCACATTTCACAGGTAAATTCTCAAGACGTCGTCAATGTTATGACGGGTTTACTTTTGCTTAAAATTATGTTATATACTGTTTAAACTACATAATGTTTTCAATTATTTCGTTACTTTTGATATTTTGCAAAGAAAGAAGTCACGTTGTTGATAATTTGCATGAATTTGGTAAATACATTTTTATACAAAATATTTTACATGTACGCTAGGGATTGACACAACTATATCAAAATTAATGTCGATATTTATCTTGAATGTTTATATTGAATCGATAGACTTCCCCACACAAGAAAATAAATCCTCGGGTTGCTTTATATAAATGTAATTTAATTTTGAAATAGGTAATTCATTCATGGGGCGATGTATACGCTTTTATAATAAAATCCCAGAAAATATACAAACTTTGACCTGCTCTAAGTTCAAAAATTTTATTAAACTAAATTTGTTTTAAAAGGGTTATTATAACATTAAGGAATTTATGTATGATAATAGACGGTAATTAAAGGAGTAAATTTCAATAAGTATTGATTATAATCTATATTAAATAAAACAGTTTTTTAGGAGAAGGGGCAAACGAGCATACGGCTCACCTGATGAATGGAATAGAATAGAATAGAATAGAATGATTATTTATTCAATATTGATTATTACATAATACTTGTTGAAAGTCATTTTTTATTTACCACTGGTTCGGAAAATACCTCTATATCTTTATAATCTATACATCTATATAAGGTAAGTCGGCCGGGAATGGGCCAAGAATCGAGCTAGCTATTGGTACTACCGATCCGGAGGAACCTTTACCATTGATCACGACTTTTTGAGTTCTGTTGCTTAAATATGAAGTAATAAGTCCAAGCGCCAAATTTTTACACCGTAATGTTGTAGTTTCCTGATTAATGTCTCATGATGATCACAATCAAAATTGGAAAGATCACAGAAAATACCTAAGGCATCTTGTGAATTCTCCCTGGCATTAAAAATACATTTCGTAAGTTCAACACCGGCGTCAGACGTCGAACGACCCCTTGTAAAACCAAATTGGTTTCCATGAAGTAATTTATTTGTATTAAAAAAAATTAACAATTGAACCATTATTTTTTCAAACATTTTACTGAGAGTTGGTAGTACAGAAATAGGTCTAAAATTAGCGGGGTCCAATGTACTACCAGATTTCAATAAAGGTATTACTTTACTTTACTTCATTAAATCAGTAAACACACCAGAATCGATACAAGTATTTAAAATAATAGCAAGATGAGGTGCAATTTACGTGCTTTAAAACATCGGAAAGATTACATGATCGTGGTAAGTGAGTACCGCGGTCAATAAACAACTGCAGTTTCCTTCTGGAAACACTTAAAGCCATTGTTTTTTTTTTGTTTGCGATTGATCTCTCTCCGGTCATGTCAGATTGCCGTCCCATTGGACTATGAAAGTGAAAAAATAGAGATTTTTTAAAAAAGAATAATGGTGACAAACAAGTCCACAGTCCAACTGATGGTGAGAAGTTGCTGTGGTCCATAACATCTATATTTATCCTCGATTAAGAATCAAAATGACTAAGATGGAATGCCTCGTTTCCAGTAAAAAGGGTCTCCGATTTACATAATGATTTCTTAAATTCGCGTAAATACGCGAACACTACACATTGAATAAAACTATTATTAAGAATTTTACAGCAGCCCATGGTCACGGGACACCTCGCGTGACTATGGGTTGCTGTTAAGCACGCGAAGCGTCGGGAATTAAAATAAGTAAATTAAACGCGATAAAATCCGTAAAAATGGTTTTATTAAAGGTCTCCGATTTTCTACACTCACCATACAAAATACAGCAGATTTGAGCTGCTATTTTACGCTGGTATTCTGTGAGAGCGTGTTCCTACCCCGGTCGAGCCAACCCATTCGTGCTACACCTATACTACTAATATAGCTGTAGCATGGCTCTACCACGTATAAATTAGAATATAATACAATAAAACAAATTTATAATGCGAGCACGAAGAAGCTTTTGCAGAGTTAAAGTTTATATGGATAAGGAGTGCAGAAAGTAAAATAAATAAAATAAAACATACATTGTGTTTATTCATACTTCCAATGTGAAACACATAAACACATACAAAGAGCTGAAAGTAAAATACAGCTTGGTCATTACACAAACTAAAGTATGTTATAAATTGCGATCTAATTTCGGATACTGAACGAACACTAGTAACAGATAAAGACATAAAAAGTCTGCATATAATCCAATAAAATTCTGTAAGAATCTTTTTTTGTTTAATTTAGGCAGGGCGTTAAAGTCTCTGCAATGTTTAGCCATTAATAATGTTGATAAAAGCAACAAGGACAATCTGTCGCGCCCTCTATCAGTCTCGACAAATTACTGGCAATTATAATATAATGGATGAGGGTCGAGGATTAGCAGCTGCGGGGGCGCTGAGAGTCCACGCAACAGTGTATTTGTCAACAAAAGGAGCATACAAAAACAACTTAAGATTTCTTAATGCTTTTTTATTGTGTTTCTTAATGTTTCATTTAGGTACTATTTAAGAGATTTCTACAAAGTATTAATTGCTTTTATATAGCTTAAATTTGTTATCATAACTTACTGTTTAACAAGTTGTGAGAAGCTAGTGCTTTAACTATTCATAAAATTACGACTCCATCGTTGGTGTAGTGTTTGTAAGTGCATCGGCTGATCATGTGCTTCAGATATTTATAGATTTTGGTACAGATTTTTAAATACTTGTGGTCGGCCAATTATATATATGTATACTTATGGTACGTAAAGTACGCAACTGCAGATCGTGTGGTCCTGTGTTTGATCCTAGAGAATTTCTAAGTAGCAGCATGGAGTCAGGAAGTTGGCGGTGTTTCAGTGGTTATGTATGTGTACACACACACACACACACACACTCTCACACACACACACACACACACACACACACACACACACACACACACACACATTCATACATATACGCGCGCGCGCGCCCGCACACACACACACACACACACACATACACACACGCACACACACGTATCGGTGGTTGCATATATATATATATATATATATATATATATATATATATATATATATACCACCGAAATAGAACTTCTCTAGGATCAAACACAGGACCACACGATCTACAGTTGCGTACTTTACGTACCGTCAGTATATATATAACTTGTGTAATTAAAAATCTGCAATCTGTAAGTAATTAAAAATCTGTACCAAAATCTATAAATATCTGAAGCACTAAAGCTTAGGCGTGAAGGATGACACGCTTTTATCGCATGTCATTTGCCGCTGCATGTACACTTGTAGCGGGCGAGCTCTCTCTAACGACGTCATTACTCCGTCGAGAGCCAAGTGCGATACAGTTTAAGATTTTCCGATCAACATAATAAATTTGATTGCAGTAACTCTGCTTTATTTAAAGAAGTATGAAAAAAAATTGTGCCTGATTACTAAAATAGAATGCATTAATACCAGTAAAAAGGGTATCCGGCTCTCTACACTCACCTCACGAAACACAGCAGCATTAAGCTGTTATTTCATGCTAGGAATTCCGTAAAAGCGTGGTCGTTGCTCGGTCGAGCCAATCGTAGTTCTAGCTGCAGGTATATTATGGTTGCAGCACAAATCGATAAACCTAGACCACGATCACGTCAAAAATAAAGGAAAGGTCAAAAATAAAGGTTTTCAACAATGCATCACAAAATATCACCAGATGGAAGTTAGCGTAGAACATTCTTTTTTTTTTAACTAAACTGTATACCAATTAATTGCTCCATAAATGCTCCAGCTGAATCCGAAATTGCTCCACCTCTATTGTTATTAGTTAATTTATAATTACTTTTTAATTTTGATAAGAGAAAAGTGTGGTTTGCAAGATGACGTTGTGACTAGGATTAAAAAAGGAATGCTTCGGTGGTTTGGTCACGTAGAAAGAGTGAGTAATGAGGCATTTAAAATTGGTCTTTAGGGGTGATAATAATCTGTTCGTTAATACGGTTGATAAGTGAGTGTCTAAGGACCACAGTATCCACTCACCATCAGGTAGAATATGTGTTTATTAGTCATTCTTATTTATTGGCATATACTCATATTATTTATTTTTATTTTTATTATAGAATAAGGGTGACAAACGAGCACACAGTCCACCTGATGGTAAGTGGTTGCTGTCGCCCATAGACATCTACATCTATCTTCGTTTGCGAATTAAAATGCAGATGCGTTGTCAGCCGTGAGGACTAATATACAATGCCTCTTTTCCAGTAAAATGGATATCCGATTCTCTACACTCACCATACGAAACACAGGTGCATCAAGCTGTTATTTTAAGCAGGTATTCTGTAACTGCATTAAATACTAAAATGTCAAATTTGTATCTTAGTTTGATATTTCAGTAAATGTATTTAGGATTTTAAGCACCTTTCAATACGCTTAAATTCCTCCACCCTTGCTATACTGTTAATAAAGACTTAACTTACTTCCACCGTAAGATAATAGATATCAACTTTCCCATATTCCCACATAGGTGTCGAAAGAGGCCACAGAGGAAAATTGAAACGAGAGACGTAGCATCTTACTGCAAAGAAAACAACTGAACGTAACAAAACAGTGCAGCTGTCAACCAAGCGTGGTATTTTTTATGTATTTTTTTATTTATCCTTTATTGCAACACATCTTCATTTAGGAGTGACAAAGGGCGGACTTAATGAAGAACTTTCTGCCAGTCACAATAACCTTCCTATGAGAGAATATATTGGCGAGGGCTATGTTTAGCAGTGTACTTTTATATGCCGTAATTTTTTTATAGAAGAAGGGGTAAACGAGCTTGCGTCTCACCTGATCATAAGTGTCGGCCGCCGCCCGCTTAAATAACATTTAAGATTGTAGTGCAAGGTGTGAGCCCAAGAACATATCAAAACATTTTAGTAAAAAATGGTTACATATTTAATTTAGCCATAAAGATAAATAAAAAACAACTTATAAACAAATGAAATTAAAACATAAATACTTCTGATTGACATAATAAATGAATTAAAAGAAAAAAAAAACATATATAAATATTCCTAATATGTATTTAATTATTTTATTTATAAAAACGTTATTAGGATTATGTAGGATTCCCTCATACTGTGATTTTCTTCTATCTCACGCAGGCAGTTTACATACATACACTGCACACGAACAAACATTCAGATTCTGTACAATTATTATTTTTTAAATTCAAGTATTAATTTTTTTTACTTATTATAAGCCAGTGCTTGACCACAATCCCACCTGGTGGTAAGTGGTGATGCAGCCTTAGATGGTAAATCGCACTGTCTTATCGTAACAATAGCCTATTCACTCTTGCTAGGAGACGCCCGGATTGTATTCGGATGGAAAGATAGACACCGGAAAATTCTTCCACTCCTTTGCTGTACGCATTAAAAAAGACGAAACAAACCTTTTAGTTCTAATGCGAAATTTATTATTACTATTTGTTGGCCATACAATATACTCGTTCCGTGCGGAACTGCGCTACAACTTGCTATATGCAACTGCGCCACGAAGGCGTTATCTTTTCTCTTCATGATGTCAAATAAGAGCTTTATAATGTATAATACCTGTACAATTATAACTAATAATAATAAATATAAATTTAATTATAATATAATTCCCCATGTTAATTTAACGGACGCTAATAATATGGAAAATTGTGCGAACTGTTCCCTATAAGCCGATAGATGCTATCAAAGGATTACCAGCCGTCTGCATCTGCATATCGATTGATAATGTACTTGTAGCATGCTGAGGAACTATGTCCATTTTCTTGTGTATTAACATTAGATATGTGGTGATATACATTCGTGGTGGGTCATTGATCTGTTTATCGTTAACCTAACGAGACCGTATGAAAACGGTTAACTAGCAAAAAAGAAAAAACATTTTCGTTTATTTTATTTTATGGAAATCTATGGGGCAATCTATCTATTTTATAGAGCCGTAGTAACTCAGGGGCTAAACGCTCGCAGTAAGTTTCACAGTACATGAGCAACCCGGGCTCGATCCCCGCCCGCATCATTTAAATTGTTAATTGTAATTTTAGAGCTGATTTACCACATTCTTGGCTATGAAGGAAAACAACGTGAGGAACTCTACATGTCTGCGAAAAAAGAAAAAAATATGGGATCAAAGACAGGTTGCTCGGGTATTGTGAAATTTACAGCGAACGCTTAGTTTTTGAGCAAACGCGACTCGTTATAATGAAAATTGAATAAAATCTACTTTTCTCATAAAAATCGACGTCAATTTAATAATGATTAAAGTTACTCTCTATCTTCTCACTAAAACATGACAATTGAAAAAGACAGACAGACAAGGGCAATTAATACCTGTAACAAACTGGTTCAACTAGCGTGCGTTATTGTTTTCGTTCAATTTACGCGCCATACCGACTCCTCGGTTAACGTACTCGTATCATCGTGGCGGCTACAATAATACAATATTTAGGCCAATCACAGGCGCCGTAGTCGTGACGCGCGCCTCAGCAGCATAGCTGGCTCCGACGCGTACGCATATTATATATTGGTACCTACTACTTTTTTAACTATTATTTTTCGTCTGTGCTACTAATAACATTGTCATTGTCGTATCCAATGTTGTCAAGGACGTTTTCTTAATTGTAAAAGTACAATATTTATTTATTTATGCTTTATTTGCACACCAAGTACAAAAAGGAGGACTTAATGCAATAGGGCATTCTCTACCAGTCTACCTCCAGGCTAAGCAGAGAAAATATTGTGGGTGCAAAGTGCAAACAGCTAAGTAAATAACATCTATGTCTACATAATACATACAGTATATATACATATATATATATACATAAATATATATAAATACATTCATACAAATATTTACTTAATACTACTTATTATACACACACACACACACACACATATATATATACCTAGTCAGGTCATAAGTATTGTCACACAGTAAAAACTTTTCTTTTAGAATGCTGGCCACAAAAAACGTTTATTGAATTCGAATTTCGAATTGTTCATGAAAATAAAACTGTATACTTTTTAGAATTTTACTCATTTTTAAATATGGAGTGGACGCTTAAAGAAGACCGTGTTGCAGTTATTGCGTTGCATCGTTGCGGTTGCACGCCAATTCAAATTTTTGACATACTGAAAAATTTGAATATAACCAAAAGATTCATTTATCGTACCAACAAACGATACAATGAAGACTCTAGTGTAGACGACAGGTCAAGAAGTGGTCGCCCTCGGTCTGTTAGGACTCCAGCAGTGATAAAAGCTGTGAAGGCGCGAATTCAAAGAAATCCCAAACGTAAGCAGAAACTGTTGGCCCTTTAGATGAGGTTAAGCAGAACCACGTTGAAAAGGGTGTTAAATGAAGACTTAGGGCTTCGGGCATATCGAAGAAAAACAGGACATCGTTTGAATGCTTGTCTAATGGACCTGAGACCGAAGAGATGCCGCGCTTTGTTGAAGCGATACGCGGGAAAAAAATATCGGGAAATTCTTTTTTCGGATGAAAAAAATTTTACCGTAGAAGAGAGCTACAACAAACAAAATGATAAGGTGCCTTAATACTTAATTTATTAAATAAGTAATTCGTTTTTTGAATAAATAAGACAATTTTATTCAAATTAATTACCTGTAAAACGCTACTCTTGATACACTTACTTATCAGGAGCTATGCAAATAATTGCCTAGCTATAATTGTTTCAAGTGTTACATTAATATTATGTACGTACTTAGAGCCGTGAGTAATTGTCAATCAGTTTGCAGAGAGCCGTGTGTGATGGAGCAATAACGTAAATGAGCTTAATTCAATTAATATTAAGTGAGAGGCTATTGAAATGGTAAAATAGATGTTGTTAAATTACGAAGGAATCTTGCATCCCTTTGCATTTTCTATCGCATTTACTACGGCAAGTGCTCAGAAGAATTATTCGGATAATTCCATCTGCCAAATTTCACCAACGCACATCTCGATAAAACTTACGTTACCATCCACATCATCTTCAGGTTCAGGCGTTCTGTTGAGAGGTTCACGTTCAGGTTGGTTTGGGCTCTGTATACTTCGGACGTGTCGGTCGAGTTGAATCCCGTCACTCCATTCTCTTAGTTCATGCGTAGGTTAACTATTGTAATACACCGCCTTGTTTTCTTACTTGGTGTTCTGTGTTCGGTTGCTGCCTTGGTGTTCTCACTGTGGTATGCGAAGAACGCTGTCCCGGGCGACAGCAGTCTCACTGTGTTGTTGTGAAGTGTATCGGACGCTTATTGTGGTGCAATGAGTGTTTGTGCATAACTCTCCTTCTTGGCTTCCTGGTACAAGCATCGTCAACCGTTAGTAGAGTGGAACACACCCGCCGCCTTAGAGGCGGCCATCGTTTTAAATTTTTATGTTGCTTGTTGCATTAGGCAACAGCTAGGTACACACCTTAGCGTACCAACGCGCTAGGTATATAGATGTTCGTTTTAGGCACATACCTGGAGCTTGGTACATATCTGTGCTTGTGTAAGCATAGGTGACAAAATGGCGTCAATTACGCTCGACGAACTCGCGGACTTTTTTAGTCGAGCCTGCCCCGATATTTGGGCTGTGTTTATCCCACAGCGTAACTCGCGTCCCGCACCTGATCCTGCGCTTGAGTCTGCGCCTCTAGCCGTCCTCTACCCATCATGTCTAGCCCCCTGCTGACAGTCCGACCGTGCGGTTCAACCGGCCTGTGTCGCCGAACACCGGACCCACTACCATATGTCCATAGACACAGTGTACGACGCCGAGTCCCCCGCGCCTTCTGCGATGTCCACCTGCGGCCCGTCTCCGGTATTTTCGAATGTCCAATCAAGCTCCGACATGAAATTCGAAAAGCGCGTCCCGCTCAAACCCGAAGACGAAGGTTTCACCCTCGTTCAGTGCAAAATACGCAAACGCTTAGCCCGTACTATCTCGGATCCCTCGTCCCCCACCGCCACTCCGGCAAAAAAGCCAACCCCCGCGACACGCATTTAAACCCCTAAGCCTGCGGTCAAGCATGCAGCGAAAGACTCCCTTGCTGAACTGAAGTCCACTGTTGAACATAGGCCTCTCCAAAAGAATGACAATTTTCGAAAGTGTCAAATCGAAAGTGATGTCGACCGATGAATAGGAGAATCTCCACTGCAAGGTTAAGTTTGTCTTTCGATCCGACTTACTTTTTCATCTATCCATTATGGCCTCTAAAAGTCCACTGCTAAATACAGGCCTACCTCAAGGATTGCCTCATAGGGGGAATGTGCCACAGTTGCAATGCTTGGTAGGCGGGTTGCAATCACAGTTTTTTATAATTTTGAAATGTTATCAGGAAGACGTTGCTGCCCATGACTTGTTTCAATTTCCCTCTGTTGCCTCTTACGACACACACGGGACGATAATACAGAGTAGTGGATATTCTTACTCCGCCTCTGTACACTCTGCAGAAACTTGCTTATTTTATTTCGGTGCTTACTTTACCTATAATGTATGCATTTCTGTAACTTGATTATTTTGGTTAAATGAGCTATTTACCTAAATTAAACAAAAAAATTCGAACACTGAGTACCTCGCTTTAACGTCACTTGACTGACATAGTTTTAAATTACGTCCTCCCCAAATCTATTATAACCGTTAACATTTTACAGCAAATATGTGAGACCCTACTTCTGAAGTTTTCCTGTTGAGTACAAACTTTTCCCATAAATAACACGGTAAAATCGGGTCCGTAATTGTAATTTACATATTATAAAGGAATATATTACACAGCTAAACACAAGGTTCCTCATTGCATCTTGCTCAACTAACTTTAACAATGTTTAATTAAAATTCCTTAGCATTTGGCGAGTTACGTGTCTTTGTATGTTATCATTCTTCTCAAGAATAAGCATACGTTGTAGCAGAATATTATATTATTCAGTGTTGATTATTTATATAATTTTTACTGATATCATTATTTTGTGTCACTAAATTCTAAGAATTACAAACCAAGAGCAGGCCAGTTTAACTGTGGCATCAAGACGTCGATGATGGCTGTCCCTACATAAACCATAGGTGCTTGTGTGCTACGCTCGAAACGTCGCGAATTAAAAAAAATAGTACTTTTAAAACAAGGTTTATTTTACAGATTTTTTTTTATTTATTTGAGCGAAAAATAGCGCAAAATAGCAGCAACTTGTTGCTGTATTTCGTATGTTCTGCTTGCACATACGCAATTCAAATTTACATCACTATCCTGCGCATCCTTATCGACTACAATAAAAGTAAGTGGTACTATGTTTAAATAAACATTATTTATGTCTTACACACGCCTGTTGAAAACCACTTCACGGGTCAAACGCATAGTTCCAGGAGGCCGTGCTTGTAACTATAGTCAGAATGTTTTGGTTTAACGGGACCAGACTTCAGAGAAGACTCCCATGGAATGCCTCGTTGTCGGTGAAATGGATCTCCGGTTGTTCACACTCACTATAAGAAACACAGCAGCGGTAAACTGTTATTTCATACTGTTTTCTTTTCTTTAGAGCCTTGATAACTCAGTAGACTTAGCGCTTCCAGTAAAATTTAATACGCGAGCAATCGTACGCACATGCATTAACAAATAGATACTCGTAGATATCTCTTAATAAAGATGTGTACTACAGTACACTAAAACAAAACATGAACGAAGGATGAAAAAATTAGGTGTCACAACTGGCGGTGTTATCGCTAAAAGAGATTTCTTTCAGAGAACCTTTATAATTACTTATTGTATACTTCATTAATTGCTCATCATCATCATGATTATCATTACAGCCCTTCACAAGTCCAATGCTGAACATAGGCCTCCCCCAAGGACTGCCACAAAGCACGGTCTTGAGCCACCTGCATCCATCGACTTCATGCATATCTTACCAGGTCGTCACTCCATCTAGTGGGGGAATGCCCTACACTTCGCCTGCCGGTACGAGGCTGCCACTCGAGAAACTTTTTGTCCCATCGGCTGTCGGTTCTTCGAGCTATATGGCCGGCCCATTGCCACTTCAGCCTACTAATCCGTTGGGCTATGTCAGTCACTCTGGTTATACTGCGGATATCCTCATTTCAAAGTTTATCTCGCAGAGAAACTCCGAGCATAGCCCTCTCCATAGCTCGCTGAGCGACCTTGAGCTTCCTCATCCGGCCAGCAGTGAAGAACCACTTCTCGGTACCATAGGTCATCGCTGGCAACACGCAATGGTTGTGCAGTCTTGTTTTCAAGTTTTGAGGTATACCTGACGAGAAGATGTGCCGTAATTTCCCGAACGCTGCCCAGCCGAGTTGAATCCGTCGATTGACCTCTCGGTCTAAATTGGACTTACCTAGTCGGACTATTTGTCCCAGGTAAACATACTCGTCAACAACTTCGAGCTTAGTGCTCCCAACAACTACCGGCATAGGTGTGACATGGATATTAAACATGATCTTTGTTTTGTCCATGTTCATCTTAAGACCTATCCGTTGGGAAACACTATTGAGGTCATTGAGCATAGTGCTTAGGTCCTCCTGCGATTCTGCCATAAGGACTATATCGTCGGCAAATCGAAGGTGAGTGATGTACTCGCCATTGATGTTGATACCGTATCCTTTCCAGTCCAGAAGCTTGAAAACGTATTCCAATGCAGCGGTGAAGAGTTTCGGGGATATAACGTCACCCTGTCTTACACCTCTCTGCAATTGGATAGGTTTCGTACTCTGGTTCTGTACTCGGATAGCCATCGTAGCCCTACTGTACAAGCACTTCAGCACTTCGATATACCGACAGTCGACTTGGCATCGCTGAAGAGACTGCAGCACCGCCCAAATTTCGACGGAATCAAAGGCTTTTTCATAGTCCACATACGCCAGACATAGTGGCAAAATGTACTCCTCGGATTTCTGTAAAATTTGCCGAAGGGTATGTATGTGGTCTATGGTGCTAAAGCCTTTTCGGAAACCGGCTTGTTCGGGAGGCTGGAAGTCGTCAAGTCTGCGCGCGAGACGATTCGTAATGACTCTCGAAAACAACACGTAGACGCGGCTCAGAAGGGAAATCGGTCTGTAGTTCTTCAAGAGAGCGTTGTTACCTTTCTTGAAGAATAAGACCACCGCACTTCTGCTCCACGCCTACAGTGTGGTGCCACTATGGAGGACGGAATTAAAGAGCTTCTGAAGGACTTCTGTTCTTCTGGTTTTCAACCCGCTTTCAGAAGCTCCGCTGTAATTTCATCTTCACCCGAGGCCTTGCCATATTTAAGATGCTGGAGAGCCATTCTAATCTCGCTCAGACTGACGTCCGGGATATCATCGGAATAGTGTCGGATAAGACTCGCTCTTGGATCGTTACTCACACTTGCGTGCGGCTCCAACGATGACGTGTACAGCTGCCCATAGAACCTCTCAATCTCACTCAAAATCTCAGATGTTCCGGAAACGACGCTGCCACACTCGGTCTTCAGCTTCAACAGTTGGCTCTTTCTGGCAGACAGATCTCTAGCAAAGACATTGGAGCTCTGGTTCCGCTTGATCGCTTCTTTAATACGAGCAGTATTAAAATTGTGTAAGTTCCGCCGCATGCTTTTGGAGGTCTGTCCGTTCAGTTGCCTGTATGCTATCAAATCTACTGAAGACTGCAGCTTCATATCCCGTCTAACAGCCATGATATTAAGAGTGTGATCGGAGAGTTTTTGTGTTATTCTGCAGCGGGTCTTGCAAAACTTAGCTCCGACCCGATGGACAGTTTCCACGAGCTTGTCATTCATATCGTCTACTGCATTGCAATCTTCTAGGCACTGAAAACGTTTTCGTAGCTCGAGATGAAAGGTTTCGGGACTTTGGATTAGATCACGAGGGGAACGTAGCGTTGACTTCATTAGATGTAACCTTTTCAACTTAACGTTTAGGTTCAGTGTGCCTCTCACCATTCGGTGATCGCTGCCGGTTTTCACCCTCGCGATCACTGAGACATCACTGGACAGTTGTCGTCTGGTCGTCATAATAAAGTCAATCTCATTTTTTGTCGAACCGTCGGGGCTCGACCAGGTCCACTTCCTGTGGGGCCGCTTCTGGAAGAAAGAGTTCATCATAAAGAGTCCCTCTTTCTCCATAAAGTCGGCCAGCTGCTGGCCCCTTGGCTTCCGTTGCCCTATTCCAAATTTCCCTACTGTCAGCTCACCGTTCTCTCTTGTGCCTAGTTTTGCATTAAAGTCTCCCATTAACACCGTATATTGGGTTTTGGAGGAATGCATGTCTCTAGAGATATCCTCATATATTTCCTCCACCTCCTCATCGGGGCGTGCCGAGGTTGGTGCGTAAACCTATATGACCTTGGGCGAATACCTTTTGGTGAATCTGAGTATAAGGTACGCAACCCTCGTCGACATACTCCCAATCTTTACAACGTTGTTAACGAGAGACTTGTGGACGATAAGTCCGACACTCCCTTGGGACAGATGGTCGCCCTCCCGGTGATAGAACAAATTGCCGAATTCAAGGATAACCGTGTCCTCCCCCTCTCTTCGCACTTCGGATAATCCTATGATATTCCAGCGAAACTTGTTTAGCTCCAGGATCTTCTCGTCAGTCCTCAGGGTGCGTGCGTTATAAGTTGCCAGGTCGGGTCGTCTTAGGTGGCAACCGCACCTCCACCCGAGATTCTTAGCACCGTTACCATGGTCGCCACCGTAGCCAGGAATAGCGGGGCCGCCGGGGACTGGCGGCCGTTTCTTCGTTACTTTTATGCGGGGTATATTGCCATAGTTGCCACGCTTGGCGAGCGGGTTGGCAACCTCAGTTTTTTTATTGTTGTTTTGTTGTTATCAGAAAGATGCTGCTGCCCATCCTCTGCCTCAGTTTCCCTCTGTCGCCTTTTACGACACCCACGGGAAGATATGTGGTAGTGAGTATTCTTACCCGCCACTACACGGGCTAATTGCTAAACTTAATTATTTAAATTCCCAATTAATTTTAATAATTTATTAGGTGGCAGATTTCTTTTTCTATCTAAGAGAGTAGGTATCACCCTCTTACGTATTTTTGCTGTCTAATAACAGTTCCTGTACTGCTGTGTACCGGTTTGAAGAAAACACGTGTAAACTACAAGTATAATTACAGGCTATGAGGCGTTTCATCTTATTCTTAGCGGTGGCAACGCACCTGTGGTCTTCTTAACAATATTTACACGAACTCAAATTGTCAAACAAATGATTTTGTAATGCTGGTAGCTAGTATATTTTAAGTATTTACTAATTATACAAGGTTATTTTTCAATAACCGGTCAAATTTGCAGAAAGGGTTCTGAATAAGTTATATAGGCAAATAATGAGGAAAAATTAATTAAAAAAATATAAAATTTTCGGTCCTTTTTATCTTTTATTATTTTAACTGATTTTGCACACGTACGCATTCATAAGGGTCGATAGGTAGGCAAAAACGTTGTTGCTCATAAATCACTTACAATTTGGGATAATTTTAAATAAAAATAAAAGCCTTATTTAATCGTATTTTCAAAAACTGCAATAACGGTATATCATTATTTATATATTTGAACGTAATTTTGAAATTTGAAAAATAGCCCTGTATATATAACTAGCGATCCCCCCGGCTTCGCACGGGTGATTTCTAGATCTTGACAACGGCACAATTTACCGGGACTAATTGTAAATCGAAACCATTCTCGAATCAACTTAATCACACACACAAAATTCAATCTAAATCGGTCCAGCCGTTTAGTAGTACAGTCACATACACAAATTAGTGTAATGTTTGATTATCCATATAATTTATAAAAGTATTTTATAAATTATATAAATAATAATATATAATTTATAAAAGTGTGTTATACGTGGTAGAGTCATGCTGCAGATATTTTATTAATATGGTTGTAGCACGAATGGGTCGGCTCGACCGGAGAAGGAACACGCTCTCACAGAATACGAGACTAAAATAGCATCTCAATGCTGCTGTGTTTCGTATGGTGAGTGTATAGAACCGGAAACCCACCCTATTTACTGAAAACGAGGCATTCCATCTTAGCTCTCATGGGTGACAACGCAACTGCGTTTTGATTCGTAGTTGAGGATAGATGTCTATGGGCCATAGTAACCACTTATCATCAGGTGGACTGTGTGCTCGTTTGTTACCCTTATCTTATAAAAAAATGTTTGTTGTTATTACTCAAAATAAAGAGCCTCTAGCAAAGACAATATAATCACTACCTTTAGCCTCAGGTAAGCCTTTAAGTTAGAGCTTTTTCTGTGTGAATATAGGCTGGCAAAATGCTTTTATATTTATGAATGTCTATTTCATCCGTATCATTCACCTTTCACGTACATGTATCCCATCCTGGTCTTTGCAATAATTTTATGACGCAATTTTAATACATTTTCACTTCATTACATCATATTAACGTAAATTTACCGCTGAGACAATAATTTCAGACTCGCCTAAGTAAATCACTTACTGAAGTTATTTCTTTGTCCCTGTATATTTCAGACAAAAGAAACGTTTTAAGTAAAAGTCTCTATTCTCTTGAAAGTTTCAAAGCGCATTCTTTGGGGGATGCCTTTCGTTTACGTCAACAATTCACCCAAATCTGTTCCACTCGCTTATTGCTTACTATCGTGATTTCCCAGTAGATGTGACCCATATTTTAAGCAAATTTTTAAATTTATCAATCCATAAATAAATTCGAATTTTCATAACCAAAAAGTTATCCTATCTATCGATCCTCATCATTCACTAAAAGATTCTTTTATTTCCTGGGTTCGTCTCTTTACAATAAAATAAGCGAAAAATGTCCTATATATAGTTTATCATTCTATAACTGCAAGAAGACTGTCCTCTCATACCTTCAAAACAAATCTTATGACGAAACAGAATAATACCTAAACTGATTATAAAATTACTAACTTGATTTACCTACACACTTTATTCGCACATTACTCTCTCACACATTATTCGCAAGAATAGTCCTGTCTGTGATGATGGCCCGGTCCCAGTAGAGCCTGGCGCGGTAATTTTCGAGCACGTCTTCCAGCAAGTACTTATAATACAGCAGTTTCCGATCCACGAGACCGTATTTCAGAGCGAGCTCCTGGTGTAGAATCCTGGCTACTAGATTGTGTCTGTGCAAGTACTCAGAGTTAGAAAGCGACGAACAACCGGAGACGACATGCCTAAGTGACTCACCGGGATGGCGACAAGCTCGACAGATGTCGGCGGTGCCATCCGTTAGGATGTATTTCCGATAGTTGTTGGTCTTAATAAGCTGATCCTCTATCGCACAGACAAAACCCGCGGTTTCCCCAAAGAGGTCACCAAAACGTAGCCAGTGGAGGGAGGCAGCTGCGTCTATGAAAGGCTCATGTAGAGCCTTGTAGAACCTCCAGTGGAGCTCCTTCTCCTTCCATACGGTCTCCCGGTCAGAAATGTGCTATACTGCTGGGTCTTGCCATTGCTCGTTGGCTAAGGATAGAGGAGTAAGCCCTTTATCACACGAAATGACGTTTCTGTAAAATGGATCGTCCGATTTTGCCAGAAAGTAATTACTGAGGCTGCACACTTCGCGATTATGCACGGTGAGAGCGCTTAAAAAGCCGCGCACACCATATTTCCGCGGCAAGTACAGCCTCATTACTGACGATCTTGGGTGATGCATCTTGTTGGACGTCATAACAGTGCGGACTTTTCTGTCCACAGCGTTCAGTTTGGTCTGAGTCCACCTGAGTATGCCGAAGGTATATATGAATACAGGCGTGACCCAACCGTTATACGCGTGTGTCTTATTCACGCCCGACAAAAGACTGTTGAGCACTCTTGTCAAGCGCGCATAAAACACATCGCAAACTGACTGTTTCATATCCGCCTCAACGATACCTATCTTCTGTGACATACTCAGGTATCGGTATGTTTCAACCTCGGATAGGGTCATTATATTGATGGACATAGATAAGTCTATGC
Organism: Parnassius mnemosyne; assembly: GCA_963668995.1. NCBI lineage: Eukaryota > Metazoa > Arthropoda > Insecta > Lepidoptera > Papilionidae > Parnassius > Parnassius mnemosyne. The sequence goes on from CAVLGL010000148.1 coordinate 50,290,666, forward strand.
CCTCAGAGTTAGCGATTCCACCTGTTTCGACATGAAGGACCGCACACTTATCCGTCCCCAGCTCTAGCCTAATAGAATAGCTAAAATCACAAGTGATGTTTAGCAATTCCACAAGATGTGAGTGACTGGAGGCGAATAACTTGAGACTATCCATATAGAAAAGGTGGGTCACTTCTTTACCTCCTCTCCGGAGCTAAAATCCCTCCCGGAACCCTCCAGTAAGGTACTGAGAGAGTTTAGAGAGAGGCAGAACCAGATTAGACTCCGACAATCGCCCTGGAAGATACCCCTTCTTATCCTTATGTGGTTCTCCGCAGCCGTCATCCACTCGTCTAGATGACAAAGGATCGTACTCCACTGCCCCATACACTGCCCGAGGAAGTCTCTAACTGTCAACTTTGTACAGCTCGAGGACCCTCTTAAGCCATGTATGAGGCACCGAGTCGAATAAGACAAAGTTCACAGTGGTAGATTTTCAAAGACGGCCCTTATAGAGTAGATTTTTTCTTTTCTGTCTATATCAACGATCTGGTTACATTATTATTGGTTCAAAATTAAAGCTGGTCTAGAATTAACTGCCGTACTAGCAAAAGAACTTATATTGCTTGAGGACAAATCCCGTTTCTTATCTCTTTATAAGTACAGCTATAATTTCAGCTTAGATTTCTTCGCTAGTTTTTACGGATTTTATCGCGTATATTATTTTATATTCCCATATTTATATTATATTATTTTATATTGGAAGGGGGGAGGGGCGTGAAGTGTTTGACGTTCCAATATCATAGTTAACCACGCTACCTAAACTAAATTATTAATTTTGTTCCGATCTACGCAGTATGAATTTATAGTATCTTGAAATCTTGCCGTTGTATGCTTGGGTTGGGATTCAATTTTATTAATTATAGGATCCCAAGAAGGTAGAAGATAGTAGCACCAAGCCTTCTTCTCTATTTAAATTAGAATGCCTTTTGATTTCAATAGCCTCGCGACTCATCATTGGAAGGAATCGGTGTTCTTTAGCGAGGATTTGTGGTCTATCAAATATAATGTAGTGATGGGGGCGATCCAGTACGTGTTCATAGCCTGCAGACTTCTTAACTTAACACGGGTTTTTATTGATCTTTTAGTTTGTATTTTATAAGAGAGACCACATTCACAATCAAGCTTGTACACTCCTGCATCTTGCAGAGAGACATTACACTAGATTGATGGTAAAAACTGACTAATCTTCTTCGGCGGCTTAAAGTATGTTTTAATGGAATCCCTCGTGCTGTCTTAAACGAAGATTTACTCACGCTAGCTAACTGTGAAGGATGGTGATGAGAATCACCGTTTAAATATCTATCTGTATGGATATATTTTCTATACACAGTGTGGCTCAAGTTGTTATCAGGATTCCGAATTACTGACACATCTAGAAAAGCTAAAGCATTATTTGCCTCTACATTATGAATGGATTTTAGAATTTATGGATTTAAGATGGTCTATAATTTAAAATTTTGTACAGCCGACCTCAATATAAGTTATTAAGAATAACTCAATAAATTTTTTCCAGAAATACCTGGATATATATCTTATGCTTCAGGCTACCGCAATCAGAACGATGGAGTTGTAATTTTTGTCAAGTCCGAAATTAAGCATAGAACTTCATTAGAAACTGAATTAAAGGACTGTAATAGTCTTATTTTAAGATTTTTAAAAATAATTGCGCTACAGGTGTTGACACCATTCCTACTCAAGTTTTTAAGAATGCAAGGACTAGCCTTATTCCACCTTTGACCCACATGATCAATCAATGTTTCGCTTCAGGAGTTTTTCCAAACATACTCAAGAGAGCTCTTGTACATCCTATTTATAAAAACGGAAATAGAGATATAATAGGGAACTACAGACCCATCTCGGTGCTGACAATAGTATCTAAAATTTTGGAAAAGCGTTTAAATTCCAGACTCATTAAATTTTTAGAAAAGACAAATGCAATTGCACAAAATCAGTATGGATTTTTAAAAGGCAAATCTACTGATGATGCTACTTTGAATCTTACTGAGGCTATTGTTTCGCACCTTGATATGGGTCACAAAGTTGTTGGAGTTTTCCTCGATTTGTCGAAGGCATTCGACACTGTATCTATACCATTACTATTGAAAAAGCTGGAATTAATTGGTATACGCGGAGTCGTCTTGGATATCTTTTGTGACTATCTCTCAAATCGTTCACAGTGTGTCAAATTAGGTAACTATCAAAGTCTGGATGTCAATCTCTCTTATGGGGTACCACAGGGCAGTGTACTGGGTCCAATCCTCTTCCTAGTGTACATCAACAACTTGTGTAAACTTTCGTTACCGAACTGCAAAATTATCACTTATGCAGATGATACAGCGTTGATTGTGCATGCTGAGGATTGGGCTCGGGCTCAACTATACACTGAAAACGCCCTCACTGAGGTAATGAGATGTTTGGACGACAATTTGCTTACGTTAAACTTACAAAAGACCAAGTACATAACATTCACCCCACGGGCCAATACTCAACCATCCATTGACTTTTGTATAAGGGCACACACTTGTGATAGATTAAATAGTTACTGCAGCTGTCCTCAGTTATCACCAACACATAGCTTAAAATATCTTGGTCTGATTGTAGATAATCATCTTAATTGGTCATTACATGTTAAACAATTAACAGCCCGAATTAGAAAATTAATTCCTATCTTTTACACACTTAGAAAATATGCTGATTGCGATACGCTAATGTGTGTTTACTATGCGCTTGTCCAATCTTTGCTCAAATACTGCATTGTCTCATGGGGTGGAACTAGCATTAGTACACTGCTTCCCCTGGAGCGTGCTCAGCGTGAAATCTTAAAAGTAATTTATAAAAGACCGCGTAGGTATAGCACGTCACTACTCTACCGTGAATGCTCAGTTCTTACGGTAAGAAAACTCTTTATCTTCCACACTATACTTCGTAAGCATCTCGAACTGCCATACGTTCCAACTCTAAAACGCAATAAGAGCAAAGTTTGCACAACACCTCCACACAGAACCACTTTTGCTAAACGGCATTATTTTGTTATAAGTTCCCATCTCTATAACATCGCAAACAAAGCTTTAAATATTTACCCCTTAACCCTAAATCAGTGTAAATTTGCGACTCGGGATTGGTTACTGAATTTAGATTTCGACGAGATAGAAAATATTATTCGGATCAAAATCCGTAATTAAACATCTTAACACAAACTCTCTCTCTCTCTCTCTCACACACACACACACACACACACACACACACACACACACACACACACACACACACACACACACACACACACACACACACACACATTCACACACTTACATATCCCACACATCCAATTACTTATACACACCCAACAAACCTTACAAACTTAATACTCCCTCATGCATTCACGCTCCCCATATATAATTATACCATACACCAAACACACCTAGTGGTAATCTTGCTTAAATTCTATTTTGTTTTGTATCTACCGGCATGTTATAATTTTTATTTTAGCTTGAAAAGATTCTTAATATTATTTGTTAAGAAATATTGTAAAAGATCTTACCTATGTACTAAGTTATTATTTAATTCCCAGAGTGGAAGGCGCAGGCAGCCGTGGCACAGTTTATACTAGTACGGCTGCCGACGTTAACCTCTCAATGTAATTGATGGTAGTTTTTATTTAAATAGTGTAAGTCACGATGTAAAATTTGTGGAGTGAATAAACAAAATATATATATATATATATATATATATATATATATAACTATTGGTCTGACCTTAATCATATAGAACCACACGAGAAGTATCTACTTTCAAATAAAAAAAGAATCATCGAAATCAGTTCACCCAGTAAAAAGTTATGAGGTAACAAACATAAAAAAAACATATAGTCGAATTGAGTACCGTCTTCTTTTTGGAAGTCGGAAGAAAAATGCAGTTACTTTATCTAAAGGTAGAATTGTGGAAGTGTCGTCTACATACCGCCTGTAGAATTTGGGATTTACGGGAGAAGTAAGCAGGGCTTTCTCCTCAAAGTCTTCCCTGAATATATAGGCGAAAATGGGAGATACAGGTGAGCCCATCGCCAAAACATCTACTTACTTGTAGAACTCGTCCCTCCACAATAGACAGCTAGATGTAAGGCAGTGTCTGAGTAATACTGCATATTCTACGGACATGTTGTTTTCCTCTAGCCTTCTAGTTACAATTGAGATACAGACTTCAAGAGGTAAGCATGTGAACAGAGAGGGCACATCAAAACTGACCATAGTTTCATTATCTGCCAGATGTAGGTGTTTAATCTCGCTGAAAAAATAGGAATATTTCGTGTGTGCTCTTGTATGTTCCTTGAGCGGTGAGAGTATTTTCGCTAAGTATTGAGCCAATCTGTAAGTTGATGAATCGATTTGGCACACTATGGGACGTAGTGGAGCATTGGGCTTGTGTATTTTTGTTAACCCATAATACTTCGATGGTTTGGCACAATTAGGCATTATCGATTTCACATCTAGATTTAATTTTTCGAAGTGTTCTTTATGAAGTCACTAGTTGTTTTAAGTGAGTTTTGGGTCATTTTTAACATTGATAAGAACTCAAAATTAAGAACTGCGGTTGCCAACCTGCCTGTCAGACATGGTAACTATTGCAAATTCCCCTATGATTCAATATTTGGGGGAGGCATATGTACAGAAGTGGACTTTTATATAAATCTAGAATAAAGCACGTGAGTCTTTTTTTTCTTTTTTAAAAACGTTACCCCCACACCAGGATTTTCTCCTGAATCGTGGAGGCAGTTTACAAACACAAATTGCACAAGGACAAACATCCAGACCCGGAACAATTATTTGTATGCCATACAAATACTTGTTCCGTGCGGGATTCGAACCCACGGCCCGAAGCGCAGCAACTCATTGCTAAGCCACTGCGCCACGGAGCCGTCATAATATTATTTTATACTCGATTGTGTTAAAAAAGTTTAATTTTATTTTATTTAAGTTACACAAGTGAAATGAACTGAAGCTTAAATCACGCTATTAAAATTCTGAATTACTGCGGTGTATATAAAAAAGTTCTACCATAAGGAGCGTTGGCCGTCCGCCGGGCTGATCACCTTGACTGACGTGAGATCTTTTCTTTTCCTTACACAGCCAAAAAGTATCGTGTGATGGCGGCGCAAGGGAATCCATCATCCCATTTCATCCCGTGGTTGTCGTTAGAGGCGACTATGGGAAATGCTTTATGGCTTCCGACAGAGGGCGTTACTCATTTACACCAGACGTATAACACGTAGACCGGACAGGCAGCAGTGTCAACCGTGAGAGACGACTGTTACTACGACTCACCTAGTGGTAAGGGACTTCCTCCTCCCATGAACGATTGTAGCAGCAGGGGAATGGCAGGCGTCAAACGAGAATGCGGCACACCTGTTGATAAGTGACTACTACCGCCCGTGAACAATTTAAACACTAAAAGAATGATAGGTGCGTTGCCGTTTCAAAACATGAGTAGAATCTTTTCTTGAAGGTCCCGAAGTCGAATCAGTTTAGAATTTGCTGATTTATTTGAAAAAAAAAGGAAAGTAACAACCTATAGACATTTCTAGGTGTTCGCGCAAAACGCTGTTGTCGGAATCGACACCAGATGTCACTCGGCTCGGCGCGATTCCGGTCTGAAGTTCTTCCGAGCGTGGCAGTGGCGCGCGGGTTGCAAGCGCGTCAATCGTCTGTAAGCGGTGCTGACGTGAGCACGCGGTCAATTCTGTTAGGGAACTCGGAATAATTAGGTGCGGCCCGTAAATATACGGTCTAGGATTTTGTGACGCGCATTCCTGCTGGAGAGCTTCCCGGGACTTATTGGGTCCGACTCAGAATCTGTATAAGTGCATTCGACAATATTAGCTAGTGCGGCCTCTGACATTCTAGAACTAACTGTTGCAACGCGAAACGGTAGCGACCTTTGGTCCAGAGGCTCCGTGTGTGTTTTGTGCGGTAACCTTATACCCCGCGATAGTTAGTGGCTTCTGTAAGTTAGTTAATCGTACGATAGAGTTAAGTGACTGTCATCTTGACGAACAAGGAAAGTGAATGTGAACAAGCCTCGGAGGGCCCCCTCAAGTTGGAGCGGTGTCGACGCCCGGGCTGCTGCCAACGGCTAAGGTCTAGGTTCAATCACCATCAGTCACACCCAGATACACACCACATCACCATTCTTTCCCTTCACTACACAACCATATGTGACCTGACCGACTCCGGAGGGACCAGTCGCCTTGGATATAGGTAAGTAAACTCCGCCTAATTCATCTGCCGGTCGACTGGCCGTAGTATAGAACGTTCCCCCATACATTTTAGTGTAATTCGAGAGATTCCACGTGGCCACATTGAGGCCCGAACTACGTCTGTTCGGGAAGTCTTCAGCTCATGGGCCCCTGAGGATTGGATCCTTTAAGGGAGCAGCCGTAGGCCGTAACAAACTGGTAGCAGAGCGCGGTTCCGGGTTCGATTCCCGGTCGATCCCGACCATAGTGTTTGATAAACATTAAACAATTCTGGTGGCAGGGAGCGTTGGTTTGATTGGTTTAATTTGTATCTACGATCACGCCCGTCCGTAATACGTAAAAATATTTTTTGTACGTAATAATAGAATTATTTCCCTTTGTTCTTTGTTGCTTGCCTTTTTTTTGGTTAGTGGGTAGATTTGAAAAGCCGCGCCCTAGGTTGCGCAAGCGGGAGTTTTCTAGAGATATACGTCATATAGGTAGATGGTTATTTTTACGTAATCGGTTAATTATCGTTGTCGGATAGTTGTAGTGGATTACTTATCGAAGGGTCGATTTCCGAGCTAGGCATTTTTTGTTGATCGACCGTGATGTGTAACTTCGTTTATACTGTAAGTTGTATTTGAACTAAAGAGTAGTAATGGTATTTGCGCCATTTGAATTTAACTTGATTTGATCGCACTGGTATTTGTTATTTGTTAATTTGATTTGTGTCTTTTCTTTTGTGCTAACTTGTATTTGGTTGATACGTAGTAATTCGTATTTGTGTTGTCGTGAAGCGACAATAATAAATCTAACCTAAGAACAACAAAACAACAAAAATACAACAAAAACAAAAATATATTCAAAATTCCAAGATATTTACAATTTTATAAAAAAATGAAATGAGGATGATGATGAATGAAGTGAGAGTACAATTAGATTACAAAAAAAAATATAAAGGTAGGAGAATAGGGGAATATAGAGATGTAGTGGGGCCTAAAAGTCGAAGCGACACACGTTGCGATTGTAGAGGTAGGTTTCTTAGCAGCGACGACACGCAGCGCCTGAAGCCAGCACACGCCGGTTGCGCTTGTAGAGGTAAGTTTCTTAGCAGCGACGGCACGCAACGCCTGGAGCCAGCACACGCAGCGTCCGGAGCCGGCGCACGTAGCGCCTGGAGTAGGTGCGCTCAACGCTTAGAGTCAGCAGTTGCAGCGCCCAAAGGTAGCGCCGGCGGTAGGTGCTCTCGGCGCCTGGAGTAAGCAGTCGTAGCGCCCGGAGTAGTGTGGCCCCCGCGCTTGTAGTAGACTTCCGACGACTTCCGAGGTAGATGGAGGCTTGTAGGATTCCGGAGTGGTGCGGCTCCGCGTTTGAAGAAGGCTTCGCCGAAGACTTCACGTGTAGGTGGAGGCTTGCAGGATCCCGGGGCAGTGCGGCCCCGGGATAAGGCCTTTAGGAGATACTTCCAATTCGCGAACTGAAGCGAGACTGCCCACACAAAGCCCAAGATTGTAGAGTTACGGAAAACTAGCTAAAAGATCGAAAAAAGGTAGACTCCATTGACACCAATTTAAAAGTGCTGATAATGTGAAAATACGAAGTAGAAATGATTTGTTATTGTGTTCTTATGGTTTAAAATCGTTACAGGATCCTATGGAAATAAAGGTGATGTAAAATATCCAGTTTTGAGGTGAATGCAGAAAATCGAAACAGAATGGAAAAATGAATTTAAAATAATGTTAAATGATATGTAAGTAGCATAACACTACATTTTCCCCCCGACCCTGGAAAATTTTTGACTCAGCAAAAATTTTGATATATACATTCTAAAATAAACCATAAAAACACAGCTTTGCAGAAACAGACATCACCAGGCAAAATCAGATATACTATCTCTTACATTCATCATCTGCCATTCAGGTAAGGGTGGAGTTCACATTCAATGACTACCACTCTAAAAGTGTGTTTTCAAAACGACATTAAGGCTTATTTAAGGAGTAGTCATCCGCTCCTGCGTGGAAAAAAAATAAATTTGTCGAAGAAACACCACTCTTAAAAGTGTGTTTTCGAAAGGACATTCAGGCTTATTTAAGGAGTTGTCATCCGCTCCTGCGTGAAGATAAAAAAAAAATTATTAAGGGAGTAGTCAACCGCTCCCAAGTGAAGATAAAGATAAAGAAATACCTCAAGTAAGCTTTAGTCGCTATGACTTAAGTAAAGATTAAGAACGGCCAGAGCGGTAGGGCTCAAAGCCAGAGAACAGCAACATCACCAACGAGATGTGTCTGAAATAAAAATAAAAAGTGACGATTAACCAACGAAAGTTCGAGGTCCTAAAGCAAGATGTGTTGAAGAACACTGGATCATCAAACAAACAAACAAATTAAAAGAAATAAAAATAATAAGGTGAGAATGATGGTGATATTTATACATAATATATACAAATTAATAGTTAATAAAAGTTAAGAAAATTTATGATTTTACATCTTTGATGTGCCACTTGCCTCTAACTCCATTAGGGTCTTCAAGTACATAGACTAGTGGTGACAGTTTAGCTATCACTTTGCACTTGATGAACTTAGGGGCAAGTTTAGCATTAAAGTATGCGCCGGCATTGCTTAAAACATGATTTTTACGCCAAACAGTATCTCCCACATTAAATTCTTTAAAAGCCCGGCGAAGATCATAGCGAGCGCTATTTTTAGCGTGCGCTATGTGAAGTTTAGTTTGAACTTTGTGAAAGATAGATGAGAGGAGACCAGCATTAGACGCGTAAATATCACGAGGCATAAATATTAATTCCTCGAGGTTCTGAGTTGGAGTATAGAAGGAACCACAAGGTATTGTTTCCCTACCAAAGACTAAAAAGTTTGGAGTAAAGCCAGTAGCTACATTTGTAGCGCTGTTCATTGCGTACTGAATCTTAGTAAGATGGTTGTCCCATGATCTATGATCGTCTCCTACTAGAGATGCTAGAGCTGTAATAATTGTACTATTAAACTTCTCCGTAGGATTAACCTGAGGGCAATATAAAGCTGTGTGAAAAATAAAAGGAACGTTATAAGAATTTAAGAATGAGTGGAATTCTCGCGACTGAAATTGAACAGCATTGTCCATTATAATAGTTTGGGGAATGCCATGAACTAGAAAAACTGAATTTTCCAAAACATTAATAATATTAGCTGAAGTAGTACGTTTAAGGGGAAAAATCATAGTAAATTTAGTAAAATTGCAGTTAATTACTAGAATATACTGATTTCGTCTTCGAGTCATAGGCAATGGACCCATAAGATCTAAGGATATAGTTTGAAAAGGTCTGGAGCAAAGTTTAGGTTTACCCATAAGCCCATAGTGAGAATGATTAGGGTGTTTGTAGGTTAAGCAGGTTTCACAAGTTGAGATTAAATTGGCAATATCCTTAAACATACCAGGCCAATAGTATTTTAAAGATATTTTCTTGAATGTCTTGAAGATACCAAGATGGAGTTCTGAAGGGGAACCATGGTTAACTTCAATAATTGCATGTCTATCTTGAGGTAGTGGAACTTCTTTCCAAATAAAGTCATCGTTTAGACGATCGGGAGAATGGATGCAGCGGTAAAGTTTGTTATCCCTGATAGTATAGTTGGGATATGAGTCTGGGTTGTTGGAGCATCCGAGAAAAATCTTGTTGTAGTGCTCAAGTTTACGATCAGGTGGTTCTTCAATCGTAATAGGATGTACGCCTTGAGGTGAAATTTCTCGTGTATCAGGACGTTCTTGATTATAAGTCTTGATAATAAATCTGGAACAACGTTATCCTTTCCTTTTTTATGTTTCAGGACAAAGTTAAAGCAAGATAAGCGTAAAGTCCAGCGAGCAAGTCTTCCTGATGGATTCGATAAGTTCTGAAACCATTTAAGTGCAGCATGGTCAGTATATATTGTAAATTCTTTACCATTGTCTAGGTAACATCGCCAATGTTCTAACGCAGTTATTACAGCCAATGTTTCTCTTTCAGTAGTTGAGTAGTTCTGTTGATTTTTGTTTAGTGCTTTACTCATGTAAGCAATCACGACTTCTTTGTCATCTTGATGTTGAGTAAGCATTGCTCCTATGCCATAGTTTGATGCATCACAATGTACAGAGAAGGGTAGTTCGAAGTTAGGACAAGCAAGGACAGGAGCAGTTACCAAAGCTTCTTTAAGTTTCTGGAAAGCAGCTGCAGCTTGTGAATTCCAAAGAAATTTAGGAGCGTTCTTCCCGGAACAGGTTAGTTGATTGAGTGGAGAGGCAATAGTGCTAAAGTTTGGAATGAATCTTCTGAACCAGCTGCAGGTGCCTATGAATCTTCGCACTTCTTTTCTACAAGTAGGTACAGGATATTCTAATATAGCTTTTATTTTATCTGGATCAGCACGTAGACCGTACTCGTCCACTAGAAAACCAAGGTATTTGTTCTTTCCTGAAGAATTGACTCTTCTCAAAGTTAATAGTCAGATTAGCATATGAAAGTTTTTCATGAACTTTCATGAGGAGTGATATGTGTTCATCAAAAGTCTCGCTAATGATAACGATGTCGTCCAGATAGCAAAATACCTTGTTCTCAAATTCAGGGGTAAAAAGCATATCCATTAATCTTTGTAGAGTTGCAGGTGAGTTAGAAAGACCAAAAGGCATTACCTTAAATCTAAACATACCTCTTCCAGGTACATAAAATGCAGTTTTATCCTTATCGGCAGGATTCAAGGGAATCTCCCAAAATGCTTTCGCAATGTCGATGCTTGATAAGTATTTGGCATTCCTCAAGTTGTCCAAAATTTCGCTTATTAGTGGCAGACTATAAGCATCACGACGTGTAACTGAGTTAAGCTTCCTGCTGTCTACGCAGAAACGCCATTCACCATTCTTCTTCGGAGTGATGAGAACTGGAGATAACCAAGGACTTTCGCATTGTTCAATGACGTTCCATCGCAGCATCTTGTCAACTTCATTAATTAACGCCTTTTGTTTTTCGGGAGACAGTCTGTAACATCTTTGTTTGATTGGAAGAGAATCACCAGTGTCAATCTTGTGGGTGATTAAGTGTGTGCATCCCAGGGTACCTTTTTCTTCAAAAGAAATTGTCTTGAAGCGTTGGATGATGTCATTAGCGATGTTCTTTTGATTAGGAGTTAAATGCTCATAAGGTAAAACTTTAGTATCTTTAGTTTCGATAGCAGAGCATTTAGATTCTGTAAAGTTAAGAGAAGATAAAACACTAGGTAAAAGATTAAATTTTCTCCAAAAGTCAATACCTAATATTAGCGAAGGAAATATTTCAGGGAAAACGTAAGCTTTAATTAAATGAGTTTGATTATTGAAATGAATAGGTAAGTCAAAATAACCCAAGGAATTAACTTTTTGATTATTAGCAGTAGAGACAGTAATAAGATCTGACTTGAAAAGTTTGCAGCCCAGTTTAAGAATTTCCAAATGAGAATTATTACCCAGAATAGTTACTGAACTGCCAGAATCTAGTAAACCAGATAAAGTTAAGTTATAAATTTTGACATTAACGAATGGACGATTAAGATCTTGTTCCTTGGAGTAGAGTGTAGAAGATATTCTGTAACAAGAAAAGAAGTTTTGAATTGTTTTAATCCAATTAGTCCAATCGTCGTTATCAAAGTTTAAGTTACTTTTCAAGTCAGTAGTTAGTTTTTTTGAACTAGTATTAGGTTTGGGAGAACAAGTAGGGCAATCTGCAGTTTTAAAACCCTTAAGACCACATTTGAAACAAATCACGAATCGTGGTTGAGTACAAGTGTTCAAAGAATGTCCTTGTTTACGACAGCGAACACAAAAGGAGGTTTGTTGAGGAGCTTTAGTTTGAGAGAGACTATTAACTTGTCTAGAAGGGTATTTGTAGGATGGAGTGAATTTATTCATGAGGGGAGGAGAGGGTCGTGAGTTATTAGAAGAATTTGGAGAGTCAACTGAACTTGAAGTGGAATGCTTGTAGTTGAATTCAGAAATAAGAGGACTTTGTTGTACATTTGGTTTTTTAAATTGTTTGTCTCTGTCTAGGAATTTTTCATAGTTTTGGCAAGTAGCCAGAAGAGAGTCGATAGAGTCAATGTCTTTTAGAGCTACGAAGACTGAATAACATGGGCGAATATTCCTTAAAATAATCTCCAATTGTTCTGTTTCAGAAAGTTTCTTCGAAAGACGAGAAAACATTCCAGACATGATGGAAATATAGATGACAATAGGTTCATCTCGACCTTGAGTTCGATTCATAATCGCTTCCAAAAGTTTGTGATCATAATCAAAACCACCAAAGTCTTTGATTAATAACGAAGAAAGTTCGTTCCACGTTAAGTTTGGATTCTGATTATATTTAAATCTGAACCAATGAAGAGCATTGTCAGTGAAAATTTCAAACGCTTGTGAAATCAACAAGTCTTTGGACAAGCCACGAGCTATACAGTATTCTTCCAGTTTTTGAAGAAAGGATCTTGGACAGCTTTTACCATTGAAGGTGTGTCTTTTCAGATCTTTGAAGACGTTGGTTGGAGAAAAAGATTGAGGTGGTGGTGGAGGATACGGGGTATGGACCTGAATCGAATTTTGAGAAACAAGAGGGAGTTCCGTGACAGTCGGGTCAACCGTGACAGTCGGGTCAACAGGAGGGTCAAGTGATGGAGGGTCATTTTCAGTTGGAGCTGGAGTCAAGGATTCAAATTGTTTAGTAATATCGTCATATTTCATCTTCAAAGTATCGAAAATAGCTTTAAAGTCTGGATATAAGTCATACTGACTTATATCCAGACTTTAAAGCTATTTTCGATATTTTTTCGAGCTATTATATTCGTTCCAATCTGTAAAAGATATGATTAATAAAAGTTTCTATTAGTCGCAAGTATTTGGTTTCGCCTTGTAAAAATTTTTTAATTTTACAGTCCAAGTAGGTCAAGGTAGAATCAATTTGAGACAAGTCATCCTCAATCGGAATTGGATGAGTCAGAATATCTTCAGGGTGAGAATTCGCAACTAAACGCAAAACCTGTTTTTTTTAGAAGTAAAACAGTATTAGCTGGTTCCTCATATCTAATCTTCACTTCGTATTCGAGTTCGGCCTTGTTAAGGAATTCGTACTTAATAACCCTTTTCATTGTTATAATTATGTGTAAAGTTAAGTTTAAGAAATAAAAATTTAATTAAAAATTATACCTCTTTAAGTTATCTAGAATAAAAATATTAAAGTGATGGATGTAAGTAAAGTGTTAAATGTAGGTCTAAATATAATCTAGATAAGTTGAAAAACTAGATGAAGTTTTGTTCTAGAATAAAAATATTAAAGTGATGAATGTAAGTGAAGTGTTAAATGTAGGTCTAAATATAAGCCAGATACGTTGAAACACTAGATGAAGTGTTGTTTTAGAATTTGGAAGGTATGAAAAAGATGAATAAATAAAGAGTTAAGAACGAAAGGGAGAGCAATTAAATCAAAAGGGAATGGACAAGGCGCAGTAAAGGTGAAGAATTAAGAGAGAAAGAGGGCTTTTACGTTGGGCGCCAAATGTCGTGAAGCGACAATAATAAATCTAACCTAAGAACAACAAAACAACAAAAATACAACAAAAACAAAAATATATTCAAAATTCCAAGATATTTACAATTTTATAAAAAAATGAAATGAGGATGATGATGAATGAAGTGAGAGTACAATTAGATTACAAAAAAAAATATAAAGGTAGGAGAATAGGGGAATATAGAGATGTAGTGGGGCCTAAAAGTCGAAGCGACACACGTTGCGATTGTAGAGGTAGGTTTCTTAGCAGCGACGACACGCAGCGCCTGAAGCCAGCACACGCCGGTTGCGCTTGTAGAGGTAAGTTTCTTAGCAGCGACGGCACGCAACGCCTGGAGCCAGCACACGCAGCGTCCGGAGCCGGCGCACGTAGCGCCTGGAGTAGGTGCGCTCAACGCTTAGAGTCAGCAGTTGCAGCGCCCAAAGGTAGCGCCGGCGGTAGGTGCTCTCGGCGCCTGGAGTAAGCAGTCGTAGCGCCCGGAGTAGTGTGGCCCCCGCGCTTGTAGTAGACTTCCGACGACTTCCGAGGTAGATGGAGGCTTGTAGGATTCCGGAGTGGTGCGGCTCCGCGTTTGAAGAAGGCTTCGCCGAAGACTTCACGTGTAGGTGGAGGCTTGCAGGATCCCGGGGCAGTGCGGCCCCGGGATAAGGCCTTTAGGAGATACTTCCAATTCGCGAACTGAAGCGAGACTGCCCACACAAAGCCCAAGATTGTAGAGTTACGGAAAACTAGCTAAAAGATCGAAAAAAGGTAGACTCCATTGACACCAATTTAAAAGTGCTGATAATGTGAAAATACGAAGTAGAAATTATTTGTTATTGTATTCTTATGGTTTAAAATCGTTACAGGATCCTGTGGAAATAAAGGTGATGTAAAATATCCAGTTTTGAGGTGAATGCAGAAAATCGAAACAGAATGGAAAAATGAATTTAAAATAATGTAAAATGATATGTAAGTAGCATAACACTACAGTGTAATTTCTATTCAACGCGATTTGATAGGAACTGCATTTATTAACTTTTAATTTTTGTTGTATTTTTTGTTTGTTATCTTTGTAATCTGTGCTCAAGCCGCGTCGTAATTTGCATTTAATAGTGATGACATCGCCCAAGCTACTGATCCGTTGTTTGCGGACTGAGCTACGCTGGGCCACAAGCGCCCATGCTTTGATAGGTCGACCGGATAGGGTCCATAACTTGATGAAGCGGTTCGAGCAGGTGGATGCTCTAAGGGCCGCAGTGGAGGAGGCTTACGCTGAGTTCGAGGACTCGGATGTGGAGAAGGGAGTCCTGGACTCCTGCTTCGCGGACTATGAGCAATTCTTGTGGCTCACGGACGAGTTGATCGAGGCTGAAGGCAGGTATGCCGAGGAAGCGCGTGAAGCTCGGATGAGTGACCTGTCCGAGTCCTCTCTGAAGCAGCTTCAGCCGGAGCTGTTGGGACGACTCCCAACTCTGGACCTGCCAAAGTTCTCCGGGGTCCTTTCCGAATGGCTGACCTTCGTTGGTCTTTTCGACAGCCTAGTGGACGCCCGGAGTGACTTGACCCCGAGGCAAAAGATGGCGTACCTCCTGGCATCACTGGAGGGGGAGGCCCTGGGCGTCGTCGGCCACTTGAGATTGTCGGACGACGCCTACCAGACTGCTCGGGACCTCCTAGCCAGAAGATACGCCAACGTCCGGCGAATTGCGGACGAACATGTTAAGAAGCTTCTAAGCCTCCCGCTGCTTAGTGACCGGGCCAGACTACGTCCGGACCTGTTGGATCCAGTCTTAGTGGCCTGTAATACGTTGAGGCGGCTGGAATTACCAGTGGGCGAATGGGCCTTTTTGTTGCTCCGCATCGTGCTGTCCCGTCTACCTCTCGACCTTCGAATCCATTTTGAGGAGAGGTACGGCGGGGACGAGGCCTCCTATATTCCGCCCTTCTATGACCTGCTGCGGTTTTTGGAGGAGCAGTGCCGGCAGATAGAGAGCGCGGCGGGCACCGTTGACGACTTACGAGCCGTGCCCAGTGAGAGGCTGAATCCTCCAGGCAAGTCGTCGTCAACCCCCCCCTGCTCCTATTGTCGAGCATCTGATCATCGGGTAACGTCGTGCCCGAAATTATTAGGTAAGCCGGTTCCAGCGAGGCGAACTATCGCCAAGGAGCGCCGCTGGTGCTGCTCATGTTTGGGAGGACACCTCCAGCGAGACTGTCCGCATCGGCGGCCCTGTCTGCATTGCCAGGGCAATCATCATGCCGTTTTGTGCCTGAGTGCGAACGGCGTCTCCTCTCGGGGCTCTGCCAGGCCCTCGACCCCCACGGGTGGGGGCGCTCAGCCACGCCCTCTGCCGGGCGACTCTCGGCGCCCGCCGGCCAGCCATCAGGCCCCTAAGTTTGAAAGGGGTCCCTCCCCCGACCAGTCGGGGGGTAATTCCCCCAGGGGCGGGGGTGTCATCACCCCCCCTATGCGTGTGGAGAGGAACTTCACGGCCACTCATCGGTCCGCTGGACCCTTCTCACTCCCGTTAGCTGAGTGGCCGCGACTGGTGTACCACTGTTCCCCATTTGATGGAGGCGGCCCTGGCTAGCTGCCGCCTTAGCTCCCACCACGGCCACCTCCACTGAGCCTTAAGCCGTCAACAGTCCACTTGTCAAAATGTTCTGTTGCCGACGGCCTCAGTGAACGCGTACAACCCGAGTGGCGACTGTTAGCGATCTCGGGTTCACGCCATGTGGCCTCCCCTTGGTGGTGGGAAGATTAGGGCCCCTCTGGAGCGTTGAATCACGCTGTCAAGGGGTATTAGATTTGGTTTGGTCGAGCACATAGTCAAAAAATACTTGAATTAAAATTAAAAATTGCTTTGGGCTCTCTGCGAAATTGTCCTATTTGTAGCGGTTTAAATTAAAAGAATTGAATTTAATCTACTCCTTTAAACGCTACTGCATGTGTTTTGTAAATATATTTAATCACTGTATTTGATTGTTGCGTCTGTTTGCTGAAAGGAAAATTTGAATTCATCTGAAATTGAATGGCGCACTATTTGAAAAATTATGTTTATGTTTATGATAGTGTTTAATCATTTTGCTTTGCGAAGAAGTAGGGCTGTCCCTTACGTTATTGTTTTGTTTAATTTGCAAGTTGACGACCTATGTGCATCGATGATTAATTTGGTTGAATTAATTCTGTAGTTGAACATTGATGCTTTTGAAAAATTAGTTGAAATATGAGCATAGGACTACTTGTCTAACAGGCTAGCTAGTTTTGGAGATTATCAGATTGAAATCAGCTGCCGCACTATTTTAGTAAATGATAATATGGTGGGTGGCCTGGCTAGGCCTACTTGTTGAAAATTCATACTAGGGACTATCTGTGCGTTTCGTTCGGCTCTCCACAGACGACGTTCATGTGGAATTTGTGGGTGCTCTCTGCACTGAAGCTTAGGAGGCCGCTCGGGGCCGCTTCGTGTCACGTCGCTGTTTGCAGAGCTGATCCGGTCGGATTGCGGAACTAATCATAGGGGCACAGATAGGTGTTTGAAAGAGGTCGTCGGACTTCTGTCCAGTACAGGACTTATTAAAGTGCTGCGATGCCCAGGAGGGGCATCCAGTGGAGGCTGACCCTCCGGCTTGCCACATTAGGGATATCTTTTGAGGCGTTGATTAGGGTTGCAAGACCTAATGGATTGCCTAAGGTGGCCTAGTTTGGTTGTAGATTCGGTCTTGCAAATTGCAGTCTCGACCTTGTCCCGCTGACCGGTTTGCTCGCGGACCTAAATCCTTATGTCCGGGACGGGGGTTTGTTCGCGCAAAACGCTGTTGTCGGAATCGACACCAGATGTCACTCGGCTCGGCGCGATTCCGGTCTGAAGTTCTTCCGAGCGTGGCAGTGGCGCGCGGGTTGCAAGCGCGTCAATCGTCTGTAAGCGGTGCTGACGTGAGCACGCGGTTAATTCTGTTAGGGACTAACCGTTAACCGTCTAACCGGGAACTCGGAATAATTAGGTGCGGCCCGCAAATATACGGTCTAGGATTTTGTGACGCGCATTCCTGCTGGGGAGCTTCCCGGGACTTAGTGGGTCCGACTCAGAATCTGTATAAGTGCATTCGACAATATTAGCTAGTGCGGCCTCTGACATTCTAGAAGTAACTGTTGCGACGCGAAACGGTAGCGACCTTTGGTCCAGAGGCTCCGTGTGTGTTTTGTGTGGTAACCTTATACCCCGCGATAGTTAGTGGCTTCTGTAAGCTTTTTTTTTTTTTTTTATAGGAGAGGGGGCAAACGAGCATGCGGCTCACCTGATGGTAAGTGACTACCGCCGCCCATGAACAACCGCAACACCAGGGGAATTGCAGATGCGTTGCCGGCCTTTTAAAAAGGAGTAGGCTCTTTTCTTGAAGGTCCCTAAGTCGTATCGGTCCGGAAAAATCGCTGGTGGTAAACTATTCCACAAGGAAGTTGTGCGAGGAAGAAAAAATCTTCTAAATCGCACAGTGGTGGACCGCCAATCATCCAGATGGTGTGGATGGTATCGGGAGTTCTGCCGCGATGTGCGTTCGTGAAATTTGGCGGCTGGGATTAATCCGAACAATTCCTCAGAGCACTCCCCATGGTAAATGCGAAAGAAAATGCTAAGAGATGCAACATCTCTTCGCAGTGCCAATGAGTCGAGCCGATCGGAAAGGACTCGGTCGTCGACGATTCGAGCCGCTCTGCGCTGGATGCGGTCAAGTGGAAGAAGCTGGCACTGGGGAGCCCCAGCCCAGAGATGGGAACAGTATTCCATGTGAGGCCGAACCTGCGCCTTGTAAAGTTGCAGGCGTTGAGCCGGCATGAAATACTGTCCCGCTCTGCTGAGCACGCCAAGCTTTTTAGAGGCCAATTTGGCCTTCTCTTCCAAGTGACCACGAAACTGCACGCTACTCGATATGTCGACGCCGAGGATTCCGATACTGGCTGAGGCAACAAAGGGAGTACCTTGAAACTGAGGAGATACGACAAAGGGGTTCTTTTTAGCAGTAAACGCGCAAACTTGTGTCTTCTGAGGATTAAACTGGACTAGATTTAGTCGCCCCCAATCCGAGACTTTGTCCAGCAAAGACTCGACTTCAGACACAAGTTTGTTCCGGTACTCGGTGACGTTTTCCCGAGAAATATTGGCACGGCCGGTGTATAGAGCATCACCAGTGCTGTCATCTGCATAGCAATGAATGCTACCAGCTTGCAACATATCATTGATATGCAGAAGAAACAGCGTTGGTGATAGCACGCAGTCTTGTGGAACACCAGCTGTTACGGCCTACGGCTGCTCCCTTAAAGGATCAGATCCTCAGGGGCCCATGAGCTGAAGTCCTCCCGAGCAGACGTAGGTCGGGCTCAATGTGGCCACGTGGAATCTCTCTAATTACACTAAAATATATGGGGGAGCGTTATACTACGGCCAGTCGACCGGAAGGAATTTGGCGGAGTTCACTTACCTCTATCCAAGGCGACTGGTCCCTCCGGAGTCGGTCAGGTGGCATGTGGTTGTGTAGTGCAAGGGAAAGAATGGTGATGTGGTGTGTATCTGGGTGTGACTGATGGTGATTGAACCTAGACCTTAGCCGTCGGCAGCAGCCCGAGCGTCGACACCGCTCCAACTTGAAGGGGCCTTTCGAGGTTATCCACAGTCACTTTCTTGGTTCACCACGATGACAGTCACTTAACTCTATCGTACTATTAACTAGCTTACAGAAGCCACTAACTATCGCGGGGTATAAGGTTACCGCACAAAACACGCCCGGAGTTTCTGGGTCAAAGGTCACTACCGTTTCGCGTGGCAACAGGTAGTTCTAAATACAGAGGCCGCACTAGCTTATATTGTCGAATGCACTTATACAGATTCTGAGTCGGACCCAATAAGTCCCGGGAATGGCTATCCAAACAGGGAATGCGCGTTATAATTCCTAGACAGGATATTTACTAGACGCCCTAACTATTCCGCGGTTCCCGCACAAAATTAACAGCGTGCAAACATTAGCACATCTGGCAGATGACTGACTCGCTTGCGAACCGCGCGCCACTGCCACGCTCGGAAGAACTTCAGACCGGAATCGCGCCGAGCCGAGTGACATCTGATGTCGATTCCGACAACAGAGTTTTGCGCGAACAAACCCCCGTCCCGGACATAAGGATTTAGGTCCGCGAGCAAACCGGTCAGCGGGACAAGGTCGAGACTGCAAGTTGCAAGACCGAATCTACTTCAAAACTAGGCCACCTTAGGCAATCCATTAGGTCTTGCAACCCTAATCAACGCCTCAAAAGATATCCCTAATGTGGCAAGCCGGAGGGTCAGCCTCCACTGGATGCCCTTCCTGGGCATCGCAGCACTTTAATAAGTCCTGTACTGGACAGAAGTCCGACGACCTCTTTCAAACACCTATCTGTGCCCCTATGATTAGTTCCGCAATCCGACCGGATCAGCTCTGCCAACAGCGACGCTACACGAAGCTGCCCAGACAAATTTTGTGCCAACAGTTGCTTCAGTGCAGAGCGCACCCACAAATTCCACATGAACGTCGTCTGTGGAGAGCCAAACGAAACGCACAGATAGTCCCTAGTATGAATTCTCAACAAGTAGGCCTAGCCAGGCCACCCACCATGTTATCATTTACTAAAATAGTGCGGCAGCTGATTTCAATCTGATAATCTCCAAAACTAGCTAGCCTGTTAGACAAGTAGTCCTATGCTCATATTTCAACTAATTTTTCAAAAGCATCAATGTTCAACTACAGAATTAATTCAACCAAATTAATCACCGATGCGCATAGGTCAACTTGCAAATTAAACAAAACAATAACGTAAGGGACAGCCCTACTTCTTAGAAAACAAAAATGATTAAACACTATCATAAACATAATTTTTCAAATAGCGCGCCATTCAATTTCAGATGAATTCAAATTTTCCTTTCAGCAAACAGACGCAACAATCAAATACAGTGATTAAATATATGTACAAAACACATGCAGTAGCATTTAAAAGAGTAGATTAAATTCAATCCTTTTAATTTAAACCGCTACAAATAGGAAAATTTCGCGGAAAGCTCAAAGCATTTTTTAATTTTAATTCAAAGTATTTTTTAACTAAGTGCTCGACCAAACCAAATCTAATACCCCTTGACAGCGTGATTCAACGCTCCAGGGGGGCCCTAATCTTCCCACCACCAAGGGGAGGCCACATGGCGTGAACCCGAGATAAATAGAGCACAACCCTTAACAGTTGCAACTCGGGTTGTACGCTTTCACTGAGGCCGTCGGCAACAGAACATTTTGACAAGTGGACTGTTGACGGCTTAAGGCTCAGTGGAGGCGGCCGTGGTGGGAGCTAAGGCGGCAGCTAGACAGGGCCGCCTCCATCAAATGGGGAACAGTGATACACCAGTCGCGGCCACTCAGCTAACGGGAGTGAGAAGGGTCCAGCTGACCGATGAGTGGCCGTGAAGTTCCTCTCCACACGCTGAGAGGGGGTGATGACACCCCCGCCCCTGAGGGAATTACCCCCCGACTGATCGGGGGAGGGGCCCCTTTCAAACTTAGGGGCCTGATGGCTGGCCGGCGGGCGCCGAGAGTCGCCCGGCAGAGGGCGTGGCTGAGCGCCCCCGCCCGTGGGGGTCGAGGGCCTGGCAGAGCCCCGAGAGGAGACGCCGTTCGCACTCAGGCACAAAACGGCATGATGATTGCCCTGGAAATGCAGACAGGGCCGTCGATGCGGACAGTCTCGCTGGAGGTGCCCTCCCAGATATGACCAGCACCAGCGGCGCTCCTTGGCGATAGTTCGCCTCGCTGGAACCGGCTTACCTAATAATTTCGGGCACGACGTTACCCGGTGATCAGATGCTCGACAATAGGAGCAGGGGGGGGTTGACGACGACTTGCCTGGCGGGTTCAGCCTCTCACTGGGCACGTCTCGTAAGTCGTCAACGGTGCCCGCCGCGTTCTCGATCTGCCGGCACTGCTCCTCCAAAAACCGCAGCAGGTCATAGAAGGGCGGAATATAGGAGGCCTCGTCCCCGCCGTACCTCTCCTCAAAATGGATTCGAAGGTCGAGAGGTAGACGGGACAGCACGATGCGGAGCAACAAGAAGGCCCATTCGCCCACTGGTAAATCCAGCCGCCTTAACGTATCACAGGCCACTAAGACCGGATCCAACACGTCCGGACGCAGTCTGGCTCGGTCACCAAGCAGCGGGAGGCTCAGAAGCCGCTTAACCTGTTCGTCCGCAATCCGCCGGACGTTGGCGTATCTTCTGGCTAGGAGGTCCCGAGCAGTCTGGTAGGCGTCGTCCGACAATCTCAAGTGGCCGACGACGCCCAGGGCCTCCCCCTCCAGTGATGCCAGGAGGTACGCCATCTTTTGGCTCGGGGTCAGGTCACTCCGGGCGTCCACTAGGCTGTCGAAAAGACCAACGAAGGTCAGCCATTCGGAAAGGACCCCGGAGAACTTTGGCAGGTCCAGAGTTGGGAGTCGTCCTAACAGCTCCGGCTGAAGCTGCTTCAGAGAGGACTCGGACAGGTCACTCATCCGAGCTTCACGCGCTTCCTCGGCATATCTGCCTTCAGCCTCGATCAACTCGTCCGTGAGCCACAAGAACTGCTCATAGTCCGCGAAGCAGGAGTCCAGGACTCCCTTCTCCACATCCGAATCCTCGAGCTCAGCGTAAGCCTCCTCCACTGCGGCCCTTCGAGCATCCACCTGCTCGAACCGCTTCATCAAGTTATGGACCCTATCCGGTCGACCTATCAAAGCATGGGCGCTTGTGGCCCAGCGTAGCTCAGTCCGCAAACAACGCATCAGTAGCTTGGGCGATGTCATCACTATTAAATACAAATTACGACGCGGCTCAAGCACAAATTACAAAGATAACAAACAAAAAATACAACAAAAATTAACAGTTAATAAATGCAGTTCCTATCAAATCGCGTTGAATAGAAATTACACAAATACGAATTACTACGTATCAACCAAATACAAGTTCGCAAAAAAGAAAAGACACAAATCAAATTAACAAATAACAAATACTAGTGCGATCAAATCAAGTTAAATTCAAATTGCGCAAATACAAATTACTACTCTTTAGTTCAAATACAACTTACAGTACAAACGAAGATACACATCACGGTCGATCAACAAAAAATGCCTAGCTCGGAAATCGACCCTTCGATAAGTAATCCACTACAACTATCCGACAACGATAATTAACCGATTACGTAAAAATAACCATCTACCTACATGACGTATATCTCTAGAAAAACTCCCGCTTGCGCAACCTAGGGCGCGGCTTTTCAAATCTACCCACTAACCAAAAAAAGGCAAGCAACAAAGAACAAAGGGAAATAATTCTATTATTACGTACAAAAAAATATTTTTACGTATTACGGACGGGCGTGATTGTAGATACCAATTAAACCAATCACACCAACGCTCCCTGCCACCAAAATTGTTTAATGTTTATCTAGCACTATGGTCGGGATCGACCGGGGAATCGAACCCGGAACCACGCTCTGCTACCAGTTTGTGACGGCCTACGGCTGCTCCCTTAAAGGATCAGATCCTCAGGAGCCCATGAGCTGAAGTCCTCCCGAGCAGACGTAGGTCGGGCTCAATGTGGCCACGTGGAATCTCTCTAATTACACTAAAATATATGGGGGAGCGTTATACTACGGCCAGTCGACCGGAAGGAATTTGGACGAAGCTTACTTACCTCTATCCAAGGCGACTGGTCCCTCCGGAGTCGGTCAGATCGCATGTGGTTGTGTAGTGCAAGGGAAAGAATGGTGATGTGGTGTGTATCTGGGTGTGACTGATGGTGATTGAACCTAGACCTTAGCCGTCGGCAGCAGCCCAAGCGTCGACACCGCTCCAACTTGAGGGGGCCTTTCGAGGTTTTCCACAGTCACTTTCTTAGTTCACCACGATGACAGTCACTTAACTCTATCGTACTATTAACTAGCTTACAGAAGCCACTAACTATCGCGGGGTATAAGGTTACCGCACAAAACACGCCCGGAGTTTCTGGGTCAAAGGTCACTACCGTTTCGCGTGGCAACAGATAGTTCTAAATACAGAGGCCGCACTAGCTTATATTGTCGAATGCACTTATACAGATTCTGAGTCGGGCCCAATAAGTCCCGGGAAAGGCTATCCAAACAGGGAATGCGCGTTATAATTCCTAGACAGGATATTTACTAGACGCGTTAACTATTCCGCGGTTCCCGCACAAAATTAACAGCGTGCAAACATTAGCACATCTGGCAGATGACTGACTCGCTTGCGACCCGCGCGCCACTGCCACGCTCGGAAGAACTTCAGACCGGAATCGCGCCGAGCCGAGTGACATCTGATGTCGATTCCGACAACAGAGTTTTGCGCGAACACCAGCGTTAATAGGCTTGTAGTCGGAGCATGCACCGTCTACAACGACCTTGATGCTCCGATCTGCAAGAAAGCTGGTGATCCAATTGCATAATTTCTCGGGAAGCCCATAGGAAGGGAGCTTCGAAAGAAGCGCTTTGTGCCAAACCCGATCGAAGGCCTTCGCAATGTCCAAACTAACGGCCAATGCCTCCCACTTGGACTCTACTGCCAACGCTCATCTATGAGTTAAGTAGACCAGAAGATCACCAGCTTATCGACACCGACGACAACCATACTGGCGGTCACTAATCAGCTGGTGATCCTCAAGGTACCGCATGAGGTGGCAGTTTACAACGGATTCCATTATTTTGGAGAACAAGGGGGTGATGGCGATAGGCCTGTAGTTGGACGGATCTGAGCGGTCGCCTTTTTTAGGGATCGGGTGGACAAAAGCTGTCTTCCATGATTTCGGGACTACGCCTAGGGAGTAGGAGTACCGGAAAAGACGCGTTAGAACCGGTGCCAACTCCGGAGCACACGTCCTCAGCACAATAGGGGGGATTCCGTCAGGCCCACTCGACTTGTGAATGTCAAGGGAGAGGAGTGCTCTGCGAACCGAGTGCTGTGAGAATCGCACATCCGGCATGGAGCACTCACACCGCGGAATGGTCGGCGTTGTGTTCCCCCGTCATCAACACTCGAGTTGGACGCAAAAAGGGAGCCTAAAAGGTCGGCCTTCTCTTTTGCGTCGTGGGCCAGTGAGTCGTCCTCCCTGTGCAGAGATGGTAGTGATGGTTTACAGAAATTCCCTTGGACAGCCTTGGCGAGAGACCAGAATGCACGGGTTCCCGAAGGAAGGCGAACTAGTTTCTCGCCAATTCTGCCTATGTGCTCTGACTTTGCCTTGGCAATAACTCTTTTGAAGGACCTGGAGGCGAATTTATACTTCTTTTTGAGAGTGCTGGTGTTTACATCCCGAGTCACCGAAGCCGCAGCCCAGGCTTGATAACACTCCTGCTTACTGCGTAATGCATTCTTACAGGAGCGACCAAACCAAGGCTGAGATCTGCCTCCGATGGGTACCACAGATGATGGAATAAATAGTTTCATTCCCTGTAGCACTAAATCAGTGACAGAGTCAGCAACAGCGCTGGGATCATCCGGCGAGAAGCAAACCCGCCCCCATGGGTAGGAAGCAAAGAAAGACCGCATTCCGTCCCAATCCGCCGACCTGTAATGCCAAACACGGCGGCAACCTGCAGAACGCAACCGTGAGGGGAGCGTGAGTGGCACCACACTCCGGATCAGACAATGGTCCGAAGAGCCAAGAGGGGCATCGACGGAAACCTGATATCCGTCCGGATGAGAGGTCAGCAGAAGGTCCAACAGGGAAGGTGTATGATCCTCAACGCCTGGAATCCGCGTAGGCGATGTAACCAGTTGTGTCAGACCATATGCCAAGGCAAAGTCATAAACAGATCTCCCCGCATGATCGGTTAAACGTGAACCGAGCCATTCGGCGTGGTGGGCGTTAAAATCGCCAAGGATCACGATCTCTGCGGATGGGACCTGTTGTAGCAAGGAATCTGTAGCCATTTGGACGTGGTCGATGAGTCGGTCTGTTTCGGCATTACCGCTATGGGACCTATAGAGGCACACGTAGACGCGCGGATGGTCGTCGCTGTCTACGCGTAGCCAAAGGATGGACAGGTCCGAACCTTCAAGACTGCCGAGGCATCGAGAACAGATGTCCTCTCTGATATACACGCAAACTCCAGCCCGAGGCACAAAGGAGTGCTCCAATTTGTACCCCGAGTAGGAGAGATACGAAGTATCAGCCGGAGAGGACACCTGCGTCTCGGTCAGAAAGAGCAAGGCCGGCTTCGCCGTCTCAAGATGGTAGTGGACGGCGTTTAGGTTCGAGTGAAGTCCCCTGATGTTGCAGAAATTCACGGATAGCGTGGCAGGGGTGGCCTTGGTCTTGTTGCTCAGTTTGCCCCGAGCAGTTATTGTGTTGAGCGGAATTTGCCCCCCCCCCCCCCCCCCCCAGAATACGCGGGGCAGCCTGAGCACCCACGCTCAGGAGTGGAATAGCATGGTCGTGGATGCTCAGCGAGGGATTCTCCAGGGGTACTGGTACCCTCCTGGGGTAGTTTATGACGTAATTCCGCTACCATGTTGATGGGGGGGGGGGGGAATTGGGCATCCGGTCACCTGCACTCACCAGACGAAACGCGGAAGCAGAGCTTCCACTTCACGCCGGTATTCTGTGAGGTCGTGGTACTAACCCGGCTCGAGCCGGCCCATACGTGCAACAGCAAAAGTTGCTGCAAGGCTCTACCACCGTTAAAGTTAGTTAATCGTACGATAGAGTTAAGTGACTGTCATCTTGACGAACAAGGAAAGTGAATGTGAACAAGCCTCGGAGGGCCCCCTCAAGTTGGAGCGGTGTCGACGCCCGGGCTGCTGCCGACGGCTAAGGTCTAGGTTCAATCACCATCAGTCACACCCAGATACACACCACATCACCATTCTTTCCCTTCACTACACAACCACATGTGACCTGACCGACTCCGGAGGGACCAGTCGCCTTGGATATAGGTAAGTAAACTCCGCCTAATTCCTCTGCTGGTCGACTGGCCGTAGTATAACGCTCCCCCATATATTTTAGTGTAATTAGAGAGATTCCACGTGGCCACATTGAGGCCCGACCTACGTTTGCTCGGGAAGTCTTCTGCTCATGGGCCCCAGAGGATTGGATCCTTTAAGGGAGCAACCGTAGGCCGTAACACTAGGTTTACCTTCATTTTTGAGAGGGGTTTGGAAATGGGAAAAGCACCGCGGTACCCTAAAGCATGTTGGCAGACTTAATATATCCAGGTATATGCGTTTGGCCATAATGTTTTTCTTAACCTTCAAGCACGTCGTAAGAACTGAAAATGCAATTGAAAAATTCATTTGTACCGTTGGGGATCAAACTGGATTTGCTCGTACGCTATGACTTACAACTAAACTCAATTAAAAATTAAACTGCCTATTTGTAGTCAAGGCTGAGAAAAGATGGAATGCCTTGTTTCTAGTAAAAAGGGTATCAGGTTCTTTACATTTACCACACGACAGCAGTATTCAATATGGTATGCCACGAGGACGTGCCTCTTTCTTGTTCGAGCTTCCGACATGATAACTGCACCGTGGCTTTACCACGTACATATTATCTATAATTCTAAATAAAAAACTTTCTTATTATAAATAATTTTATGACGTCATAAATCAGTTACAGTATCACATCAAGAAGAAGAAATACAAGCAAAGAAAAGTGAACCACACTCATATCGATGGCCGATACCAATTAAATTTGTATCAATTAGCCCATATCGATTAAATATTTTTTACCTTCCCCCGCCTGATACGTTGGATCTCTCACATAAACGCTAATCAGATCAGTTGTTTTACAAGGCTGCCATTCGTTTTTTTCTGAACATGAATTAATGTTTAAGAAGAGATAGTAATAATTGCTTTATTAATCGCTCTATTACGTGCAATACGAGTCGCAAAATGAGATTCTAAAAATGATTTGACTATACCAAGTAGTATGTGCAGATGTAAATATCTAGACCAGTGAAGTGAAGTGCTAAGTGAAAGAGAGAAAAAATAAAGAAAGAACGCGTTATTTATTTTGGAACATACAAAAATCAAGCACATTTATAAAATATAAAACACAAGAAAATATTAAAAATACGACGATTCAACGTAAAATGCATGGCTTACATTACCTCTTTTTTTTAATAGGATAAGGGTGACAAACGTGCACACAGTCCACCTGATGTTAAGTGGTTGCTGTGGCCCATAGACATCTGCATCTATCCACGATTACAAATCAAAAAGCAGATGCGTTGTCACCCGTGAGGACTAAGATGGAATGCCTCTTTTCCAGTAAAAAGAGTCTCCGGTTCTCTACACTCGCCATACGAAACACAGCAGCATTAAGCTGCTATTTTACGTTGGTATTCTGTGAGAGCGTGGTCCTTCACCGGTCGAGCCGACCCATTCGTGCTACAACTATACCAGTAATATAGCTGCAGCATGGCTCTACCACGTTTATCATATTTCCTTTTTATCAAATTAAACAAACTGAAGGAGTAATTGATGGCACTTTATATGATATAACATATAAAACCGACCGCGTTGAGTGCTGATAATACGCTGATTTACAGCTGTTTTATTAATTGATCGCACGATAGAATAGAATTTATAGATAAGAATTTGCACGCGTATGACATAAAGTGCAGAAACATAAGCTAAGTGCACATACAAATTAATGATACACATTATTAAAAAAAACAAAACAAAAAAAATCATACATATTGCAAAGTCAAAATAAAATCATTATTCACATAATCGAGGTGATGTGTTTTTCTTATTTATTAGTGTAGATTAAAAATAATAAACCTTGATTAATGATAACGGGGAGCGTTGCCTCGTCAAGTCGATAATAAACTCAACATCTCCGCTTCGCATTCGAGGAGTGCAAAAGCAAAACAGAGGATAAATAATATAGGAATTACGAATTACATAATATGCTGCTATTGACGATGGGTCTACCAAGCGTAGTGATTATGGAAAACTTCTTTAAAGACTAACGGTGAGCAGTTAGGGTCAATAAATAAGAATATTTATATACTTAAGATGAAGACGACAAAGAAGCGTATTGATAGGTAATTTTTACGCTTAATCGGAAATTATAAAAATAGTAATTAAGCAAATTAATATTGCAGAGAACAATATTTTTTTATTTAAAAAATCCTTGTGAATATTTTGTTATCCTCGGTATATTTTATTCCTTAGGCATGCAGGTACCCTCAAGATGTTTTGATTCATCGCTGATTACATGTTAAATCACAACTTAAAATTTCAATTAAGAATTTCCTTGTTACTGGCGGAGATCAAGCCGCTTGCGTTATATTAAACCTTACGCCGATAGCTACTACACTTACATTATATAACGTACATAAAGATATATTGTTTGTATGATCAATTTTCTCGATAGATGTGCCGAGACATAGCTACATAATATGTATATACATGTATTGCTACGGCAATGAAAGCGGAAAGTTATTAGAGCAAATGGGTTCCAATCGGCTCGAGACTGGTTCGATATGATGCAGACGTCGATTTATATCAGCGGCACAATGCCTTGAAAATAACGAACGGCTTTATAAGTTATATGTACAGACGATGTAAGCTATTACGAATTAAAATTAAATATGTATGTAGGTTTATACGTATTGTTATAAAGTAAATGCCTTTCCTTTTGCTATTTGGCAGTCCGACAAGTCCACTGCCTTACATGGGCCTCTCCTGTTGTAGGAAAGATATGCCTTAATCGTCACACTGGATAGGCGGGATGGGAATTAGCAGCACAAGACGTTTCGCAACTTTAACGTTACCCCCGTAGCAGTATGGTAGTAGTTCAGACGTAAACGAAACATTTAATTGCTACTTTCGACACTCACTAGATGAAACAGTGATCTCTCTTACATCGATAGTACGCGGCACTGTTATGATTTGGTAATAAGGAGATATTAAGGAGAATAAGAAAATCTATAATGCGTGTGATGGATGGAAACTAAAACAGGAGGCTTCGGCATCTTCCTGTTGTCTTGTTTGTCAACTATGGGAACTCGTGAAAACTATGGAAATTATCTCTTCTATAAGCCATTCTATAATGGAGATCTATGATCTGTAATAAATGAAAAAAATAACTGAACAGTTCACTGGAAATGGATTTTATATTGTAAGGAGAATGTGTCGTTAGCTTGAGATTTGAGAGGTGGATTTTATATTAGCAGTAACAGTTTCGTACCTTTGACTCTACTTCTTGTCACCAATCTGGGTATATGACATCTGACATATACGATATGGTGATGGAATAGAATTGAATAATATTTTATTCAATATTGATTACAAGTTATTCTTATTGAAAGTCATTTTTTACTTTACCACTGGTTCAAAGAAAATCCTTTGTCATGGGAAGAACCAGCAAGAAACCCAGCAGGACGTTTTTTTTAAATAAATTTTACAATATAAATGATTACAAACTATTTACAAAATTTATTTCAGAAACAGCTTGGAAGCGACCACCTCATTCCCAGTGGTTATTATCATTGTTGATAATAACCACTGGGAATGAGGTGGTATTGGTATTCATTTATATTATAATAACCCTTTTTATACAGCTATTGTTTAATTAAATATTTAAACTTGGTTATAGAGATACCTTGTATATTTTCTGGGACTTTGTTGTAATAGCGTATACATTGTCCCAGAATGAACTATTGACTCTGTGGAGTCGAGAGACCGGTATCACTAGCTTGTGTTTGTTCCTAGTGTTTACAGAGTGTATATCACTTTTTTTACTAAAACTATCTTTATTTTTGTGAACATACATAAATTTTTCGTAAATATACTGAAAGGCCAAAGTTAATATATTTATTTCTTTAAATTTTTCTCTAAGAGAATGACCTCCAGACCGAATTTTGGTCACTGCGGCCAGTCTCGACGGAGACATGCAATCTGAACAGTACAAGATTATACTTGAGTGTATGTACTCTCTATTCCCTCACCCTCATAGTCCGATGGGATGGTAATCTGGCACGACCGAAGAGAGGTAAGGCAGAACAAACGGCTGCACGTGTTTTCCTAGGTACGGGGCTGTAACACCATCAACTTCCTGATTTCGGGCTTCCGCTGAGAATTTTTTGACATAATAACTCAATAACTGATTTTCGCCCGAAACCCTGGATTTGACCCGCGACTTTATGATTTACGACCACTACACCAACGAGGCCGTCGAGATGGAATACCACCATCTAAAGGGTGTCATAAGATTTATCTAACATTTGCAATAGTCGCCTCTTCAGGAGTAGTACTCCATAAAGCATTTCTTGCCTCTCCTACGACAACTCTTACATCAGCCACTATGTGAAATGCTAAACTATAATCGATTACACCGTTGATTAATTTAATCCGCCATTTTTTATTCCTTCTTGCTTAAAAGGTATAAAAGGGGAATAGGTCGCTCTCATAACTTATTATGTAATGTTTCAACTTTTTATAAAACTGAATTGGCAAAAGAACTTACGGTCCAAGTCATGGTAAGTGGCTCTGCAGTTTATGGACATCTACAGTTGTAGCTAACTTCAAACAACGAAGGCTACATCTTAGTCGTCAGAGTTGACGACGCATCTAAATGCGTCGCCAACTCTGACGACTAAGATGGAATGCCTCACCGTTCAGGCGAATAATAGCATTTATGGCTATTTGGTGGTAGAATTAGGTAAGAGAGTGGTTCCTACCCAGATGGAAACTTTTGCAAAAAGGAGTCATACCATTAATGCCCAATTTCTTCTTTTGTATAGAATAGGGTGACAAACGAGCACACAGTCTACCTGTTACTGGTTGCTGTGGCCCATATACATCTACATCTATCTTCGTTTGCAAATTAAAAGTCAGATGCATTCATCCGTGAGGAATAAGATAGAATGCCTCTTTTCTGGTAAAAAGGGTATCCGGTTCTCTACACTCACCATACGAAACACAGCAGCATTAGCTGCTATTTTACGCTGGTATTCTGTGATACATAAATCCATACTCCATTACAGCCTTTTAAAGTCCACTTGTAAACATAGGGCTTCCCTTTGAATGTCTAATAAGGGGATATTTCCCATAGAAGTCGCGCTTGGCAGGCGGGTTGGCAACTGCAGTTTTTATTTTCTAGTGACGAAGACGCTGCTTCCATTTTTTTTATAGGATAGGGTGACAAACGGGTACACATTCCACCTGATGGTAAGTGGTTGCTGTGGCCCACAGACATCTACTACTACCTAGTTTACGAATCAAAATGCAGATGCACTGCCACCCGTGAGGACCAAGATGGAATGCCTCTCCTTCAGTAAAAAGGGTCTCTCTTCCATATTCTGGTTTATTGCTCTGTTGCCTTTTACAGCCACGGGACTATATGGAATAGTGTATATTCTTGCACCGCCACCACACGGTCAAATATATAAATGGGAAATAACTAATTTATGTGTTTGTATTTGCTTTACGAAGCGGACGTGTAATGCTAATCGAACTGTCTCTATCAAGTACCGGACCAACAAGTTGTGTTAACAGGTAGCCATGTTTGTTTACTTGTTCACAGGTCTTCAATTATTAATTGATTAATTAAATCGATGAATCACGTTCAGTGCTGTTGTATAGTTAAAGCAAATATGATTAATATTAACAACGTATTGCAACCGACTTATTGGCAATGAGTAACAGTCGCCTGGTTGACAGATGAACTAAATCGCTTTCAGATCGATAAGGCCGCCTATTGTACCTACTATATAATTTGTTTTGTTTTATTTTAGTTTTATGTGTATTGGTGTACACTAAACAATAATATATTGATTAATATATTGAATATGAGTCCGTCTTAGAAAGTACGTAAACACGGGACTTCACATAAAGTACCTAGCAGGGTTAACATGACGTTCCGCATCTAGTAATTACGTATTATGGTCCCGAAACATTAGCCAAAAAGCAAAATATGTTTTTCAAAACCGACTTCAAAAAGGAGGAGGTATTCAATTCCACTATATTTTTTTATATGTGTTACCTCAGAACTTTTTTCTAGGTGAAACAATTTTGATGATTCTTATTTTAAAACTGGTGCTTCTCATGTGGACCCATATAAATTTGATCAAGATCTGATCAGTAGCTTTGAGTTATCCTTAATAACGCGCATTTATTTGACTTCAACTACATTGATGATGTTCTCATTTTATTTATATTGAAGTCAGTTGTACAAAATTCTTAATTTTACCACTTGTTCTACAGTTCAGTTGCTAGTTGGTTGGTCTACTTTTCTGCCTAACAAACAGTCTGTCTGGATAGGTTAACAATTACTACCGCCAAATTGCAGCCTGCAGTGATGTATATGCAGTGACAGTGTAATTACAGGCTGATGCGTTCCATCTAAGACCTCAGAGGTGACAAAGCATCGGTAACCTTTTGTTTAAAATTGATCGCAGCTTCTGCAGATTAGGCAGATTGCAGTGAATTTTTTTTTATTACAATTTTCAGATTGCTTTAACCAATCGTGTTTGCATTACTATTTTATAGTTTTAGTATTTTTTATTTTATATATTGTAAAATCATCATCATCATCATCATCATTACAGCCCTTCACAAGTCCACTGCTGAACATAGGCCTCCCCCAAAGAATGCCACAAAGCACGGTCCTGAGCCACCTGCATCCATCGACTTCCTGCATGTCTTACCAGGTCGTCACTCCATCTCGTGGGGGGACGCCCTACACTTCGCCTACCGGTACGAGGCTGCCACTCGAGAACCTTTCTTCCCCATCGGTTGTCGGTTCTTCGAGCTATATGGCCGGCCCACTGCCACTTCAGCTTACTAATCCGTTGGGCTATGTCGGTTACTCTGGTTCTACTGCGGATATCCTCATTCCTAAGTTTATCACGCAGAGAAACTCCGAGCATAGACCTCTCCATAGCTCGCTGAGCGACCTTGAGCTTCCTCATACGGCCAGCAGTGAAGGACCACGTCTCAGTTCCATAAGTCATCACTGGCAACACGCACTGGTTGTACAATTTCGTTTTCAGGTTTTGAGGTATATCTGACGAGAAGATGTGTCGTAGCTTCCCGAACGCTGCCCAGCCGAGTTGAATCCGTCGATTGACCTCTCGGTCGAAGTTGGACTTACCTAGTCGGACTATTTGTCCCAGGTAAACATACTCGTCAACAACTTCGAACTTAGTGTTCCCAACAACTACCGGCATAGGTGTGACATGGACATTGAACATGATCTTTGTTTTGTCCATGTTCATCTTAAGACCTATCCGTTGGGAAACACTATCGAGGTCATTGAGCATAGTGCTTAGGTCCTCCAGCGATTCTGCCATAAGGACTATATCGTCGGCAAATCGAAGGTGAGTGATGTACTCGCCATTGATGTTGATACCGTATCCTTTCCAGTCCAGAAGCTTGAAAACGTCTTCCAATGCAGCGGTGAAGAGTTTCGGGGATATGACGTCACCCTGTCTTACACCTCTCTGCAATTGGATAGGTTTCGTACTCTGGTTCTGTACTCGGATAGCCATCGTAGCCCTACTGTACAAGCACTTCAACACTTCCATATACCGACCACCAACTTGGCACCGCTGAAGGGACTGCAGCACCGCCCAAATTTCGACGGAATCAAAGGCTTTCTCATAGTCCACATACGCCAGACATAGTGGCAAATTGTCTCTTCGGACTTCTGTACAATTTGCCGAAGGGTATGTATGTGGTCTATGGTGCTAAAATCCTTTCGGAAACCGGCTTGTTTGGGAGGCTGGAAGTCGTCAAGTCTGCGCGCGAGACGATTCGTAATGACTCTCGAAAACAGCACGTAGACGCGGCTCAGAAGGGAAATCGGTCTGTAGTTCTTCAAGAGAGCGTTGTCACCTTTCTTGAAGAACAAGACCACCGCACTTCTGCTCCACGCCTCCGGTGTAATGCCACCATGGAGGACGGAATTAAAGAGCTTCTGAAGGACTTCAAGTACCGGTCTTCCACCCGCTTTCAGAAGCTCCGCTGTAATTCCATCCTCGCCTGGGGCCTTACCGTTTTTAAGGTGCTGAAGAGCCATTCTAATCTCGCTCAGACTGACGTCCGGGATATCTTCGGAATAGTGTCGGATGAGACTCGCTCTTGGATCGTTACTCACACTTGCGTGTGGCTCCAACGATGACGTGTACAGCTGCCCATAGAACCTCTCAATCTCACTCAAAATCTCAGGTGTCCCGGAAACGATGCTGCCACATTCTGTCTTCAGCTTTGACAGGTGGCTCTTCCTGGCAGACAGATCTCTGGCAAAGACTTTGGAGCCTTTGTTCCGCTCGATCGCTTCTTCAATACGAGCTGTATTAAAGTTGCGTAAGTCCCGCCGCATGCATTTGGAGATCTGTCTGTTCAGATGCCTGTATGCTGTCAAGTCTGTTGAAGAATGTAGCTTCATCTCCCGTCTAACAGCCATGAGATTAAGAGTGTGATCGGAGAGTTTTTGTGTTCTTCTGCGGCGGGTCTTGCAGAACTTAGCTCCGACCGCATGGAAAGTTTCCACGAGCTTGTCATTCATATCGTCCACTTCATTGCAGTCTTCTATGCACTGAAAACGGTTTTGTAACTCGAGCTGAAAGGTCTCGGGACTTTGGAACAGAGCACGAGGGGGACGGAGCGTTGACTTCATTAGACGAGACCTCTCCAACTTAACGTTTAGGTTCAGTGTGCCTCTAACCATTCGGTGATCGCTACCAGTTTTCACCCTCGCGATCACGGAGACATCACTGAACAGTTGTCGTCTGGTCGTCATAATGAAGTCAATCTCATTTTTTGTCGAACCGTCGGGGCTCGACCAGGTCCACTTCCTGTGGGGCCGCTTCTGGAAGAAAGAGTTCATCATAAAGAGTCCCTCTTTCTCCATGAAGTCGGCCAGCTGCTGGCCCCTTGGGTTCCGTTGCCCTATTCCAAATTTCCCTACTTTCAGCTCACCGTTCTCTCTTGTGCCTAGTTTTGTATTGAAGTCTCCCATTAACACCGTATATTGGGTTTTGGAGGAATGCATGGCTCTAGAGATATCCTCATACATTTCCTCCACCTCCCCATCGGGGTGTGCCGAGGTTGGTGCGTAAACCTGTATGACCTTCAGCGAATACCGTTTAGTGATTCTGAGTATAAGGTACGCAACCCTCGTCGACACACTCCCGATCTTTACAACGTTGTTAACGAGAGACTTGTGGACGATAAGTCCGACACTCCCTTGGGACAGATGGTCGCCCTCCCGGTGATAGAGCAAGTTGCCGGATTCGAGGATTACCGTGTCCTCCCCCTCTCTTCGGACTTCGGATAATCCTATAATATGCCAGCGCAACTTGTCCATCTCTTCTTCCAGCTCCACGATCTTCTCGTCAGTCCTCAGGGTGCGTGCGTTTTACGTTGCCAGGTCGAGTCGTCTAAGGTGGCAACCGAACCTCCACCGGAGATTCTTAGCACCCCCTGCCCCGCCGTTACCATGGTCGCCACCGTAGCCAGGAATAGCGGGGCCGCCGGGGACTGGGGGCCGTCTCTTTGTTACATTCATAGGGGGGTATTTGCCATAGTTGCCACGCTTGGCGAGCGGGTTGGCAACCGCAGTTTTTTTATTGTCTGGCTATTATCAGGAAGATGCTGCTGCCCATCTCCTGCCTGTTTCCCTTTGTCGCCTTTTACGACACCCACGGGAGGATATGGGGTAGTGGTATTCTTGACCGCCACTACACAGCCACTACATAGAACATTATAAAAATAATAAAGGATATATTTATAAAAATAAATTGCAAATGTAGATAAGTTATTGATAGTTGATGATCGAAGTAAAACGTCAGAAATGTTTTATTTTTATATCTAAACACGTACAAAATTGTTGTCCACCACCATTAATTCAGTAAAATAATAGTTTAGATAAATGTGAAGATACATTTGTACATTGAGAAATAGGTTAGAATTAGCCAAAACTATCACGTTTCTGGAATTCTACTCACACAAAATCAACTCAAATGAACAATCTTATAAGTTAGGTTGATAGCTCGGACCCGGAAAACCATTTGTAGGATAGCAAATATATCACGCATTTGATCTACATTTTACTCTAAAACTAACGACTCGCCCCGGCTTTGCCCGGGTTGATTGATTATCTTAAATATTAGTGAAAATAAATTTTAAAACTTCATGGTATACCACATTTTTATTCCAGTTTCTGCGGTTTTAAAATAAATTGATTATCCGCATTTCCTGACCTAGAGAGCAGCGCCGACCGCCATCATGATTATTTTGTCGCGCGTAATTATGTAATAATAGCTACTGTGAGAAATCCTTAGAAATTGGACATATGTTGTCGAGGACTTTTTAAAACTTTTGAAGAGAAATAATTTAGCTCTCGAAAGGTACGACTTTTATAATATCAATCACAACTTTTAGCCATAATGTATGTATATACATTTTTGACTAACTCGATTGTCTAGTGACCGTAAACGCAGTTGTTGATCATGAGATCCTTGGTTTGATCGTAAAGCTGTAAGTCCTGCGCCTGATCTCTGAGGGAATAGAGAGTGCATCTTTGTTCGCGCACACTTGTGTTTGCGCATTCACTTGGGCACTTTAATCCTGTCCTGCGCAGATGACTTCCGTTGGATCGATGGGTGTATGAAGGATATCTGTTGAGACTGGTCGCTGTGACCTAAGTTTTACTATATAATATATAGTCTATGTTCATCTGGAATAATGTGCCTTTAAATGGTGAAGGAATTTTTCATTTTTATTTTTTTTAAGTGCATTGGTTTCGAATAGTGCCCTGCATAAATACACAAACACAAAATTCGCACTCTCTCTCTTTATAGTATTAGTGCCTATACAAACCCCTATACATAAATTACCATGTTAATGCCCGTCAGACCCAAAACCTGCCCTATTTTATAACTACATATAAACGGATCAAAGATACAGAGAAATAATTGAAGCTTAATGTTACGCACGCTTGAACGTGGAAGGAGAGAATAATTGAAGTTATATTGTGTTTAATTTGCATTGCGATTGTAGTTAAACAAAACGATGTGATCTTGGGAATAGTTTGCCACCATTTACATATTGTTTTCACTACGCCTAATATTTTGTAAGCTTCATTAACATCACAGCCTATTAGTCATAACATAGGCCACTAGAACATAAATCTCCTCAAAAGATTACCTCATAGAATTGCCATAGTTGCTGTGTTGCTTGTTATTTTTTTTTTAGTTGTTGTCAGGAAGATGCTGCTTCCCATACCATCTTTCAGCTGCCCTCTGTCATCTCTAAGACACTTAGGGAATGATATGGAGTAATGGATATAATTATGCCTATAAGATATAAATACAAATAAAATACTTCGGTGCTATTTTACACTGACATTCAGTTAGTTAAGGTTGATTTACACGGGGACAGTAAGGGGCGACAGTGCTGGCGCTGATGACTGACTTGCACCGTTTACACGCAGTCAGTAGTCGCGCAGACAGTGCTGTACTGACTTCAAATCAATTTATATTATGCCAGTAGCGGGTCAGCACTGACTTGCCTCGAATTTGGAGCCAGTTACTGTCCCTGTGTAAGTTAGCCATTACAAACATATGTTATTATTAAAGATACATTTTGACAATTGTGCCTATAAGTATATTATCTCCTTTAATATTACATAACGGTGGTATTTCAAAGGACGCTTAAATCTTACAATAAACAGTATTGGGGGCAACCCATGTTTGATCCAGTACGTGTAAGTGCCGATTTACCACGTACTAAGCGCTACAAGAAAACATCTTGAGAAAAGGTAGACATATAAAATCCACCAATTAGGCAATATAGTACGGCAGTACTTTACTGCCCCTTAAGGTCAGAAATGAAACGATGTCTGTTCTAGTCAATTCTATTCATATTTCTTTCATTTATTCGATAAAAGCCCATTTTAATGTGTTCAGGTGTACAAGGAAAAACAAGAACTGACCAGTATAAAGGTACAGATCCAATTAGCGGTTGTGTGAGCGATTCGATACCCGTAACGGGGAGGAAGGTAAAAAGGTTGGGTCAAAGAAAGCTAAATTGGAACAAAGTGATTAGTATTGGTCTTCTGATGCGTTCTGTGCGACCAATTGCTTCCTTTGGCAATGATCAGACACGCGTCTCGCATTTAATTATTTATTGGCATAGCCTCCTCACATAGAGAATTGTCTATATTATATTCATAAAACAGTGAATAGATTTTTTTTATTGTAGTTGCATCTTTAGGATTTTGGTTTCTCCTCTACCTCTACAACGTAGAGATAACATACTGTGGTCAGTTATGGTGTGAAAGTTGGTCCTTTCCGAGCCGATCCATTGTATAGTCGTAGCTGCAACAGTGTCTCTTCCACGTTTTTTTTTATAGGAGGGGGGCAAACGAGTATGCGTCTCACCTGATATTAAGTGACTACCGCCGCCTATGAACAACTGCAACACCAGGGGAACCAGGGGAATCGCAGATGCGTTACCCGCCTTTTAAAAAGTAGTAGGCTCTTTTCTTGAAATATAATTATATCAATATATTTCTTACTTATTTTGTTGTAAATTGTTAATAGCCCTTTCGACGTAAACAATCCGCAAGCCTAGCACATTTGTGCTTTTTCCTTGTTTTTATTGACTGTCAATGTGTTTGTTTTTGTGTATCAGAAACGTTCTTCCCAAGACTAAATTTTCACATTGATTGTCTTTTATAGAATTAGGGTGACAAACCTTATATCGTCTCTTGGTGAATAGAGGCCACAGAGGGAAAAAAACCAGGTGTTGGGCAACAGCGTCTCAATAAGAACTAAAAAATAAAAAATCTATTATCAATATACCTGCCAATCGCGGCAAGGGCAATCTTTGAGTGAGGCATAAGTTAAGCAATGGATGTTTGCTAGCCTGTAACAATAACGATAGTGGTCCCTCATTTATTCCCCTAGAATTTACCTTACATTTACTATATGTATATATACGGCATTAATAATAAAATGAACAGCCTAAATAAATTAAGATAATTGTATCAAATTTGCTTAGCAGATAGAAAGGAAAATTATTTCAAATGAAAGTAATTCTGTCCCGAGGGCAAAGGTAAAAGTTCAATCATGTTGGGAGCGGGACTAATTGATTAAAGTAAGTCAACAGAACTCCCTTTTTCCCCTGTGCCAACGTTTCTTCTGCCTTATTACTATATTTAATTACATATTTTAATACGAGCTTCAATGTGACTTGATAATAAATTGTAAAAGCTTACTGTGAAACTGTTTAGAGTAAGTAGCGAGAGTAAGTAATTTAAAACAATTCATAGCAAAAAATTGCTGAACCGATTTTGATAAGAACGAAATCATGTTCTAATTGTGCATTGAATGAAACCAACCCGACGTCGATATTTTTTTAACCTTTGATTGTATACTGGCATAGTCAAGTTCACGTTCGTACAAGTATACAGGTACGCCATATTGTCTTATATTAAGAGAATCTTCTACTCTATATTATGTAGTGGTTGTAACAAAGTAATTTAAACAGGATGGGCAGCAGCGTCTTTTTTTAAAGATAAGGGTGACAGTCAAGCACACAGTCCACCTGATGGTAGGTGACCATAGACATCTACATTTATCGTTTGCGAATCAAAATATAGGTCAGCCGCGAGGACTAAGATTAAGGCAGGAATAAGAACATGTCTCAGGAGAGCATTTAGTTAGCTGGTCGCACGGCCTGCACGAGAAAGATATCTTGTTGATATAAGTATAGAAATAGAAACTTTTTATTCAAATTATACATATATATCATATGTATAATTTGAATAAAAATTATATATATATTATATAATTAACACAAAATAAATTAGACATTATTCGTTGCTTGTTTAACAAATACAACAGTACGCGCCGAGACGTCACACGCTTCACCTAACGCTTAGCTAGCTTAACTGAGACTTACTAAGTGACGAAATAGAAACAGAAACAGAAACTTTTTATTCAATAAAGATTATAAATATTACTTATTGAAAGTCACTCTTTTCTTTAATTACCACTGGTTGGAAAAAAGTCTCTGTCCCGGGAAGAACCAGCAAGAAACCCAGCAGGATTTAAAAAAAAAAAATAACAGCTTACAATTATGTAATCACAATTAACCACACAAAACAAATTAGAAACAGCTTGGTAGCTATATACCTCAATTCCAGGGGTTATTATCGTCCATAAATTCCTTAATATTATAATAACCCTTTTTATACAAACTTTGTTTAATAAAGTTTTTGAACTTTAAGCAGGTCAAATTTTATATATTTTCCGGGATTTTGTTGTAAAAGCGTATACATCTCGCCAAGAATGAAAAGTTAACAGACACAAGCTAGTACGAGTAGTAAACTGGTACTACTACCTTGTGTCTATTCCTAGTATTTACACAATGAATATCATTTATTTTTATATAACTACCTTTATTTTTGTGTATGTACGTTACATTTTCATAAATGTATTGAGAAGCCAAAGTTAATATATTAATTTCCTTAAATTTTCGACGGAGCGACTCTTTAGGCTTTAAATCAAAGATTGATAAATTATATATTTACACAGATTCATATGTGTGTTCATAATTAATTAAGAACCAATTTAGTTTCTGTTTCAGTATTACATACCACAAAGATTCCAGATAGAGACAAGGTTATGTTTACGCGAGCACTACACATTAAGAAACTAGTTTTTACGGATTTTATCTCGTTTTATTAAAAAAAAACATCAAAACTTGCTTCATATTACATTTTTAATGGCAGGAATTTATTGTCATATTATCATTACCGCTCCCCTAAGAAATACCACAAAAACCGGTCCTGAGCCACGTGCATCCATCGACTTCCCGCATGTCTTACCAGTTCGTCACTCTATCTATTGGAGGTTCTACTCTTCACTTACGCGGCCGCCACTTGAGGATACTTCTTCCCCGTTGGTTGTCGGCTCTTCAAACAATAAACCTGGCCAATTGCCACTTTAGTTTAGTGATTTGTCAGGCCACGTCGATTACTCGGGTTTACTGTGGAATATCCCCCATGTACTAGAAAGATTCAAAACCTATTACAGTATTTACAACCGATTATAATGGCTACTAAAAATCCTACCATTACACGTCGCAATAAAATATTATTAGGGTCGTAATAACAAGAATCTTTCAGCTACGTCGCCAGCCAGGCTAGACTCTTGGACTTATAAGTTGTTTAGTGACATAAGCAACTAATAAAGACAAAAGTAATTGGAACAAATGCCATAACAATAATTTTAATAACTAGTAAGTAAGACTCACTGATATGAAAATATTGTTTGTAGGCGACTTCGAAAAACAAGGAAGTTCTAGATTCATAGAAGGATATCTTCTTTAGGAACTGATTTTAATTACCTTTTTCTAACAACTTTAAAAACGAGGAGGTACTTAATATGACTGTATGTTTTTTTAACGTGTGTTACTTCATAACTTTTTCTAGTTGAACCGATTTTGATGATTCTTTTTTATTTGAAAACTGGTGCTTCTCATGTTCCATAATATAAATATTTGATCAAGGTCTGACCAATAGTTTTTGAGTTATCCTTAATAATTAATATTGAAGTCGGTTGTACAATATTTTTAATTTTAGCACTTGTTTATTAAATAGACATCAAAGCTTCAAGTTCCGGCCTTTAGAGTGGAAAAATGGGAGATGAAATGTTTAAAGTAAATATAAAGATGGCGTTCTAGTTGTTCCACTTTTAGGTTGTGATATCTTTTAAAACTTTTACTGTCCGATGTTCAGACAAAATAGTAAGACAATAACAATTAATTATATGTAGCACATGGGACAGCGAATGTGTAAATCCACTTAAAAGGGTCAAAAAAGTTATCTTTTAAAAAGTACTAACCTACATAATGTAATTTATGGTATATAAATTACAATATGATATTATATGTATTTTACCTTGTGAGGGCAGAGAATCTGAAACCTTTTTATTGGATACCGGTAACAAGAAATTCCATCTTAATACTCAGTGGTGACGACGCATCTGGATTTTGCTTGAACCGATTGAAGTTAAATATACGCAGAGATTTAACTCTGCGGCATCGTGCTACGTGTTATTTTAGCGCTGTTTGCAGCTAGTTTGACTAGCTCCAAAGCACTTTGCATTAGCAAGGTTTTAAAGGTTATATTCTGCTTGAGCAACATCGTAAAATATAGACTTTTATTATAAATTTCCAAATAATATCCTTAGAATGCCGACATACTTTATAGAAATAATATAGCACCGACTTCAGAAGCTATTATGTCGTCTTTACCTTTTTTAAAACCTTTATTTTCTATGTTTTTCAACTAAAAAAAATATCACAATATTATTATTTATACAAAAGTAAATTACAGAATTGAGTCGACTGGAAAGGAATAGTTTTAGATAAAAACATTTAGATTTTACTTGCAACGTGGTAAAGACTTTAACACAAAATAATTCCATAAAGATTGTGGAAGGAATTGAAGTTCTTGAGAAAATTGACGTGTATAAACGGCGAACTTGCGACCTGACCTACGAGTAACTTATTGTTTTTTAGGGTTCCATACCTCAAAAGGAAAAAACGGAACCCTTATAGGATCACTTTGTTGTCCATCTGTCTGTCTGTCTGTCTGTCTGTCTGTAAAGACCCTTTTTCTCTGGAACGCCTGGAGTTATCAAGCTGAAATTCATATCAAATACTCAAGTCTACTGTCCCTTAGAGCTGTGAAAAAATCAAACTTCTAAGCCAACGCAATCAAAAGATACAGCCGTTTATGCCGTCAATTTTCCACATTTGCAAGGGAATCAAAACCTACAGGGTACTTCCCGTGAACACAGAATGTTGAAATTTGGTACGAAGCAACGTTTTATAGCACAGATAAAGGAAAAATTGCGAAAAGCATAAATTTTTAGTTACGTCATATAATAAAAATATTTT
Organism: Parnassius mnemosyne; assembly: GCA_963668995.1. NCBI lineage: Eukaryota > Metazoa > Arthropoda > Insecta > Lepidoptera > Papilionidae > Parnassius > Parnassius mnemosyne. Next base: position 50,334,467 of record CAVLGL010000148.1, read on the forward strand.
TAATAATTTTAAACTTATATACCTACAGATTTGTTCGGAACCCTCGGTGCGTGAGTCCGACTCGCACCTTGCCGGTTTTTTTTATAGAATAAGGGGACATACGGACACATAGTTCACCTGGTTTCATGCTGTGGCCTATAGATATAATATACAGCCATCCTCGCTTAAGAATCAAAATGCAGATGCGTTGTCACCGCTGAGGATTATTTGTAGCTACAATATTATAAAGCTACAGCATGACTCTCTCTACCACGGAGAAAGGGCGGTTCTAATGAAAATAGAACTAGAATTTTTTTACGTGGTAGAGCCATGCTGCAGCTATATTAGTAGTATAGTTGTAGCACGAATGGGTCGGCTCGACCGGGGAAGGACCACGCTCTCACAGAATACCAGCGTCAAATAGCAGCTTCATGCTGCTGTGTTTCGTATGGTGAGTGTAGAGAACCGGAGACCCTTTTTACTGGAAAAGAGGCATTCTATCTTAGTCCTCACGGGTGACAACGCATCTGCATTTTGATTCGCAAACGAAGGTAAATGTAGATGTCTATGGGCCACAGCAACCACTTACCATCAGGTGGACTGTGTGCTCGTTTGTCACCCTATACTATAAAAAAAATAGAATAAAATACACGTTACATATTACTAACAGGCTTTTATTAGTTTGACCTGTATTCATGTATTTATAGAATAAGGATGACAAACGATCACACAGCCCACCTGATGATAGGTGGATGCTGTGGCCCATAGATATCTGTCATCGTTGTCATCCCTGTGGACTAAGATTGTATGCCTCATTTACAGTAAAAAAAAAAACTCCACATTTACACTCACCACACGAAACACAGCAGCGTTAAGGTTGCTCCTTACCCGGTCGAGCCAACCCATTCGGCAAAAAAGTTAAAAAGTTACAGCATATGTCCCACTGCTGGTAGGCCCCATCTCATTTTTGGGAGGTTTTCAGGGCAAGAACATGTTCTGGACGTATCAGCGTCATCGTTATCATCATAAATTGAAGGTCTAATCATTTGTAATGTTTAAATTTTGTTAAATTTTGTGTGGACTTAAGATTCTATCTATAATGAAAAAGATTTATAAAAAACTTATCCTCAAAATTTATATTTTAGTATACACGGCGTGCGTGCGTACGGTCATAAGATATATATATATATATATATATATATATATATATATATATATATCTCTGCAGAAAAATCGTTTGTTTAGATATATATATATATATATATATATATCTGCAGAAAAATCGTTTGTTCACATTTCACGCAAAAAACTACTGAACGAAATTTCGTGAAATTTAGTATGTGGGCAGTAAATGGTCGTGAATAACATATATGTAACTTTTTATTCTATTACGGAAGAGTAAAAAAAGGTTCATGTTTTTCACTTTTTTTTATTTATTCTCCTTGTTATGGCTGCTGGGGGTGATTAAGTACCAAAGAGGATTTAGCTATAAGTATAATAAATCTTTTGAAGTTTGTGTGTGTGTGTGTGTGTGCGTGCGTGCGTGTGCGTGTGCGTGTGCGAGCGTGCGTACATGTACGTGTGTGTGTGTGCGTCTGGGTGTGCGTGTGCGTGTGCGCGTGCATGTGCGTGCGTGCGAGCGTGCTTACGTGCGTGCGTGTGTGTGCATGTTCGCGTGTGCACGTGTGCACATGTGCGCGTGTGCATATTTTCGCGTGTACGCGTGTGCGTGTGCGATTGCGTGTGCATGTGCGTGTTCGTGTACGTAACTGTGTGCGCGCGTGCGTGTGTGCGTACGTGCGTGCGTGCGTGCGTTTGTTTGTGCGTGCGTATGTGCGTGCGTGCGTGTATGCGTGCGTGCGTGCGTGCGTTCGTGCGTGCATACATGCTTGCGCATGTGCATGTTTACGCGTGTGCGCGTGTGCGTGTGCGTGTGCGAGTGCGTATGCGTATGCGTGTGCGTGTTCGTGTGCGTGTGTGCGACCGCGCGTTCGTGTGTGCGTGCGTGCGTGCGTGAGTGCGTGCGTGCGTGCGTGCGTGTGTGCGTGCGTGTGTGCGTGCGTGAGTGCGTGCGTGCGTGCGTGCATGCGTGCATGTATGATGTAGAGCGAAGTTAAGTTTTATCCACTTTCCCTCCCCCTCCCGGTTGAGCAGTTCTCGTAGTTCTCACCGGGCGGCTAGGGATTATGTGTCGTTCGCGCGCCCTGCCAAGTATTGAATTATTTTAATTTTACATTATCTCTTAAACTATGCGTCCAAATAACATGGTATAAAGAACAAAGTTTATCTTCATAAAATTGTCTTGATGATGAAGTAACTTTCGTACGTAAGGATAAATAGGCCATGCGTAATAATAACGCTCATAAATCACTTTAAAAATTTCAATATTTTTTTGTCACAAAATACCTAATTACGGCTTATGTATAAGAAATAGACATATGGTATCGCGAACTTTTTGTTAGATGGAGTATAGATCTATATTTTTCTAGAACATTGTATTTACGTATCCCTAACGATAACACCAGCGTACGCGGATAAATCATTTCGGGAGTGTTTTTTCTTCTGACTTGCTTAACAAATATCCATATTTAAGGCTAGCTGAGTGATATAGCTTAATGCTAGATATCCTATACTATTCCACATAAATCTAGCTATAATATACAAAAACAATTTTTCAAATCAGACTGGTAATTCCAGAGATTAGCGCGTTTAAACAAACAAAAAAACAAAAAACTCTTCCGCTTTATTATATTAAAAAAGTATAATATATTTATGCGTCTTCCCGTCATTTCATACTCGTATTATAGTTGCCTTTTAGGATACCCCGAATGATGGATTCTCTTAAAACACCACTATTATCGTTTTGACACCCATAACAAAGTGAAGAAAGCAAACATATGTTTCCAATGTTTGACACCCTACCATAGGAGTTCGAGGTTTAGGGCGAAAATATGTGGTGTAGATGGATGTCAAATGGGGCATCATCGAATGCTGCATCGATCCCCCAATAAAAATATCTCACCGCAATGGATCAAGGGGGGTAAGGATGCTCAAATTACGACTGTAAATACAGTAAATGCACTGGCATGTGCATATTTAAAAATTATAATTTCAATAGAGAAGATGGCTGGGTGCTACCATTTGCTTGGGATCCCATAATTAATAAAATTAAATCCCAACCCAAGCATACAACTGCAAGACTTCATGATACTGTAAGTTCATACTGCGTAGATCGGAACAAAAATAATAATTTTTAATCTGGAGGTAGCCGTAGTTAACTATGACATTGGGACGTCATACACCTCAGTCCCCGTGACCATGGGTGCTGTAAAGTGCTTGAAACGTCGGGAATGTAAAATAAGTTAATATACGCGATAGAATCCGTAAAATTAGTTTTATTTAAATGTGTAGTGTTCGCGTAAATATAAGAAATACATTAGGTTCCACAAGGTTCGTCAGAACTATATTTTGATACACAACTGCATTCGTTTTTATACCTTTCTCACAAAAATGTACCTCTGTTAAGCCCCAATAAGAAACTCCCAACGAGGTCATTTTCCATCCTCGCTCATGGTATGGCCATACCATGAGCGAGTATGGAAAATGACCTCGTTGGACACGCGGAATACGGTTGCTCGCTTCTTCACTACAGTGTGCGTACACCTTATCATTTTGTTTGTTGTAGCTCTCTTCTACGGTAAAAATTTTTTCATCCGAAAAAAGAATTTCCCAATATTTTTATCCCGCGTACCGCTTCAACAAAGCGCGGCATCTCTTCAGTCTCAGGTCCATTAGACGAGCATTCAAACGATGTCCTGTTTTTCTTCGATATGCCCGAAGCCCTAAGTCTTCATTTAACACCCTTTTCACCGTGGTTCTGCTTAACCCCATCTGAAGGGACAACAGTTTCTGCTTACGTTTGGGATTTCTTTGAATTCGCGCCTTCACAGCTTTTATCACTGCTGGAGTCCTAACAGACCAAGGGCGACCACTTCTTGACCTGTCATCTACACTAGAGTCTTCATTGTATCGTTTGATGGTACGATAAACGAATCTTTTGGTTATATACAAATTTTTCAGTATGTCAAAAATTTGAATTGGCGCATAACCGCAACGATGCAACGCAATAACTGCAACACGGTCTTCTTTAAGCGTCCACTCCATATTTAAAAATGAGTAAAATTCTAAAAAGTATACAGTTTTATTTTCATGAACAATTCGAAATTCGAATTCAATAAACTTTTTTGTGGCCAGCATTCTAAAAGAAAAGTTTTTACTGTGTGACAATACTTATGACCTGACTAGGTATATATATTGCTCGTTTGTCACCGTTATTCAATAAAAAAAAATTATGAAAAAGTGTAGGAAAGACGTTTTAAGCTTCAATATTTCTTTCTTCCAATTTTATATGTACATTAGTAGCTATGTATCTTCCCGACCTTTCATATTATAGTTACCTTTTAGAATGATGGAATCTCTTAAACCAGCACTATCATCATTATGACAACGATAACAAGAACATAGGCCCACGGGCACTATGGTCCAGAGCCACCTACGTCATGATCTCTACCCCATCGGCTATCGGTTCTTTGACCTATGTGGCCTTCTCATTGCCACTTCAGCTTACGGATCAGTTTTACTATCACCACCATTCCACACAAAAAGTAATAGAAAATTGGGCAATGCTTTTTACTTTTTTTTCGTAATGTTGTTATCGGTTTTTAATCACTCTGCCTCACACTTATTTAATCGTTAATCACTATCGCAGCCAATAAAATTAAACCGTTCGGAATAAATTGGGGTCGTGGAAATAACGAACGCGATCGTTGCTGGATTTCATTAGTCCGTGTTGACCTACAAGTGGGGGTTTCTGTTTCATTCACTTTGATTGTACCGGAAATTGGAAGAAAGAAATATTGACGCTTAAAACGTCTTTTCTATACTTTTAGATTATAATTTTTTTTATTGAGTAACGGTGACAAACGAGTATATAATGCACCTGTATTGGTGATTATTATTATTTATTAGTAATTGGTTAAAAACAGTGAATTAGATCGTAGTTCTTTTAGAGAAATCAGAGAATATAGAGAAATTCTAGGTGGTAGGCATATTATAGTTGCAGCAAGAATGGGTCAGCTCGACCGGGGTAGGCCCACGCTCACGCACAGAATACCAGCGAAAAATTACAGCTTAATACTGCTGTGTTTCGTGTGGTGAGTGTAAAGGACCGGAGACCCTTTTTACTGGAAACGACTTAGTCCTCGGGGGTGACAACTCATCTGCATTTTGATTATTAATCGAGGATAAATGTAGATAGACCACAACATCCACTTACCATCAGATGGACTGTGTGCTCGTTTGTCACACTTATTCTATAAAAAAAGTAGATAAATATATTTGATGCTATTGCTGTGTTTATCGCTACGACTAACAAATATGTATAAAAAATTAGGAAGGACTAAGGAAAGTCATAATTGTTTGTTATTATGACAGACCTCGTGACAAATAAACCTTTTTGAAAACGTTTTTAATATTTAATTTTCGCGACTTACTTCCATTTAGTCGGGGGATTTACAAAAAAAAAATATTTAATCCTTTTTCTATTACAACTTTGACATCCGTCGTGTGTTTTATCAAAATTTTTAAATTGCTTTTTATATGTTCAACTATCGGGAATATTTTCACATTTCTAAAAACAGGGTTGTGTTGCTAGGGGGTGACACATGACTCTATTAAAAATACCACTTTAAAGTTAAATATTCAAAAAATATTAAAAGAAATTCTACAAAAAATAAGTATAAAGTACCAACTTCAAGTCACCGAGTAATATTTTTCTACAGCCCCATAACATAAACTTTCAACCTCTTCATTATTCTTTTTCTGAGATAAAATGTTACATCTTGTATATGGTTATTACATTTTACGACGTGACGTGTACTTAAATTTACTGGGCTATATTATATTAAATAAGATAAATATATAATCTCATGACTTCTTTTGTTTTTAGACTAACATAAAAATAATACAATTGAAAGAAAATATGTGTCCTAAATACACTGCATACCGGGTATTTAATTAAATTAATTATACAACATAAATTTCAACTAGTGATACGCTCCGGCTTCGCACGGTTGATTTTCGGATCTCGACAACAACGCCACTTACCAATTATGAATCTAAACCATTCTTTAACCAACTTAATCAGATACATAATTTCATCAAATCGGTCCAGCCGTTTAGGAGGAGTTCACTCACATACACACGGACAGAACAATTATATAATATACAATATGCATATATTATAAACCTTTTCCTTGAATTATTTTGTCTACTGATGAAAATTACATGAAAATTTATTGTGTAGTTTAAGAGATCTAAGCGTACAGACGGCGGGAAGCGACTTTGTATTATACTATGTAGAGATGATTCGATTGCATCCCGAACTAGTGTAAAACTATGTCTCGGCAGCCAGTAACTTCTTCTATTTAATTTTTAAAACTTAAATTTAGAGTACATGTAATAAAGATATTACCACACCTACGGAGTAGGTTAACTCCGTCGATATAACTTTTTTGCTGCACAAAGAGCGGGAAATTCCCGCGCTTCGATTGCGAGTATTAGTATTCATTTCATCATAGCTCTATACAAATTCTGGTATCAAAATCGTGCGATATAATTAAGATAAATTAGCTAGTGATTTTATTTACCTACCTCATTCATTTCTCTTTATATTGGAGTAAAGCAACAAAAGATAAGCAATTTGTATATGAAATGGTGCAGCCCGTCGCTCGGCAACAATCCCTCAACTGAAAGGGTCCAATCAGACAGGGGTTAGTCATTCATTGGGTTCGGGAGCATCCAGGTTGCCGTGACCCCCGTGAAGGAGTGTCACACAAGAACGTCTGTTGCCCTTTCTGAAAAGAAAGGTTAGACGACTAAGATTACGGGTCCTGTTGGAGTGGTCCCGGTCTTAACATTCCTGGAGTGGATTGCATAGTGTGACTGGTGGAAGGTGCTTTAGAAAAAAAAACAGTGATTTATCTTCTAAATTTCCTCATAAGAGTGCAACGTTGAAACTTTAACTACTTTCCTATCACTTGCCTATTGGTTTTGGTTTTGCTCTCTTGATTTAAACTATAGACTGGTAGCTGGTCCCGAACGAATTGCCAAATTACCAATTTCCTATCCTAGTCGCAAGCTATACGCGAAAGAGAACCATGCACCGCGCGCCATTTAGACACATCTTAACATTGATTTTCATCATTGCACCCTTGTATTTTACCCCATATCTTTATTTCTATATAACATATGGTTACACAATTTTATTTATAATAATCACACACAAAATCTCATGATTATGACAAACATTACATCATTATCACATAAAAACATATTAAGTTATTCAACAAAATATACCTATTTTACAGAACATTTTCAAAGTTAGAAATCTTAAATATCTAACTCACAAAGTTAAAATAGCAGTCTTTATTAATAAACATGAATAACTTAACTAATATAATAGTTTAATTCACAATTTTAAAGGTATTTTTCACTTTGTTTTCTTATATAAATCTACTAGCTGACCAGAGAGACGTTGTTCTGTCCTTTCCGACGACCATTTGCTTTGCGAAAAAACTCCTGAAATTAGCAATAAAAAATTGAGGGTCACTTATCGGGAAAAAACTATCCTATCTCTCAAGTTGGACCAAACTGCACACAGTGTGCAAATTTTTAATTAAAATCAGTTCATTAATCAGTAAACTACATACAGTTTAGGAGTTAATCACGGACATACAATGTGACACGTAATCTATACAAATAAATAAAATTGAAGTGTTTGTTTGTAATGTCAAAATAACAGCGTTTTAATAATTGCATATAAAATTATATACGGTACCTATAACAAAAACCTAATTTTTTAAATTTTTGTGTGTCTGTTTGTCTGTCTGTCTGTCCGTCTGTCTTTCTATTTGTTCCGGCTAATCTCCGAAACGGCTGGACCGATTTTATGTATAAAGATTATTACTAGTTTCTATATATAAAGATTATTATTTTACTATATTTAGCACAAAAGATCCTTTTAACACAACACTGTTATTTTTTGTACACACAGTAAACCTGAAACATTTATTACTTATTTGGACTACTATTAAAAATGATGATACTATATATTGGATCTCGTACAACATGAATAACCAATTTCTGCAGGACCTTTATCACATCGGTAGGAGCTAGCGCTTTCCTTGTCTAAATTACATCTATCTCTGTTCATTATGAAACATTATTGTTTACATATTAAGCGTCTCCCACACACAAGGCTTGCGGTGGCGGCTTGCAAGCCGCGGCCCCAGCCGCTGCAACAACACACCACAGCGGTCGCAGCGGCGGCCTGAAGCGCCATTAGCGTGGTGTCTGTGCTACGATCGGACGTCAGTAAACATGGCAAACCGTGACGAAGTCTTATTATATTCAGCAATATTATCATATATTTTGTTTTTAATCCTAATGCTTTTGTAATCACGATGCAAATTATCATAAAGTACTGAATAATTTTGCACTGTTTCTATTACAATCTCTGAATTTAGCAACATTTTTCACGCGGTACACGCGGCCTGTTGTAAAAATTTGCAACTGATCGCGCTGCGGCCACCGACTGGCCGCGTATCGCTAACACACACGCGTTGGCGGAAAAGGCCACGGCCAGCCGCTCGCAGGCGGCAACATGGCCGCATGGGTTTGCAGACTCTCTTACATTGCAAGCGAATACAACTGATCGCCACCGCGGCCGCCACCGCAAGCCGCTTCTGTGTGGGAGACGCTTTATGCTATCCTTATCAGCCATAATGAATCTTATCTGTTATCACAAGAGCCAAAATATATTTTCATCTAAAATAAGTATTTAATTTAATATAATACTTTTATTCGTATTGCTTAGCTGATTAATATGCAACACGACTCTAAATTAATCTAAAAACAAACTTTTATGGAATTAACGCTCGACCGGGGAATCGAGCTCCGAACTTTCGTTCGACATTATATTTAATCTATTTACTTTTAACATAGATTATCTTTTTATTCGAAGTGCCTTATACAATTTAATATCTTTAGTGAAATGAAGTTAATTTAGTGAGGGGAATGAAAATGATAAACTATATTTTTAAGCGCGTCGCCAACAGTTCAATATGTCTCCTATAAATGCGACGCATGTACGTGACACGGACTGAGCGCACTAAGAACATAGATTAACGGGAAAGAATTTCATTTATCCTGTCACAAATATGACAACCTTTCGTTTTTGATAGGAGTTTGTAACTTGTTAAATGCTTTTCCATTAACGTTTTCAGTTACATCGCAAAAGGATTATTTATTTATTTATTTTCAATCCTAATTATAAAAAAATTAAAAACAAAAGAATCTTCAACAAATATATGTAACAAACGTAATATTATAAATAAATAAATATATATTCCTATATCACGGTGCTACAAATATTCTCGTCTATATTTTAAGAGTTTTGGGTGAAATTATTAACTTTAATTTATTCGTTTTTGAGACCGGCGATACCCATTCCTCTTGTATCGTGGAGGCAATTTTCATATATGAATTGCTTTCATTTATATAAAATTTCCAGACACGGAACAATTATTTGTAGGCCATACAAATACTTGTTCCGTGCAGGATCCAAAATCGCAGCCTTCAGCGCTGCGGCTTAGCATTCACTCCGCCACAGAACCGTCAAATAAATCCTAAAATAATTTAGAAAAAATTGCTTACGCATCTATAGGAAGAAATATGCCTTCGAGCTCAAAAACAAACATTTGCTAGCTTCGTTCAGAGAGAGTTTAGCTTGCTCTGAACTACTGAACTGACCTATCCACTACTACCTACTAGCTGCTTGTTCCATGCGTATTTTATATCTTACAAAAGAAAACGTAGGAAATACATTCCGAAGTACAAAATTTCCAGAAAAAGAGCCAGTGTAGCCAGTTTTAAAATATTCTCCATCATGCTCTATACAAAGTTCCATTCGCCTAAACTAACTCTGAAAACACTTTTGCCAGTCTTGATCTGACAGGTCAAAAATCACTTCTTCGTAGGGAGCCACGGCTTCTTCGGCGCTTGAAAAAAACTTGCCTTTTATTTTTTCTTTGATCTTTGGGAACAAAAAGATTTTCTATGTGATAGAGCCATGCTGCAGCTATATTATGGTTGTAGCACGAATGGGTCGGCTCGACAGGGGAAGGACCACGCTCTCACAGAATCCCAGCGTAAAATAGTAGCTTAACGCTGCTGTGTTTCGTATGGTGAGTGTAGAGAACCGGAGACCCTTTTTACTGGAAACGAGGCATTCCATCTTAGTCGTCATGGGTGACAACGCATCTGCATTTTGATTATTAATCGAAGATAGATGTAGATGTCTATGGGCCACAGCAACCACTTACCATCAGGTGGACTGTGTGCTCGTTTGTCACCCTTATCCTATAAAAAAATTACAAGGTGCTAAATAAGGGCTGTAAGGTGGGTGACTTAGAGTTTCAACACCAGATTTCTCAATAAATGCTTTTGTTCTATGGTGGTATGTAAAGAGGCGTTATCGTGATGCAGCATGATTCCCCGAAGCCCGGTCTTTGGTCTTCTCTCCCGCACAGCTTGAAAAGCTTCGGGTAATACAACTGTAATATACCATTCAGAGTTGACTGACTTACGATTTTCCAGCATTGACGTCGACAAATGTCCGCTCCGCGAAGAAAAAAAATAGCCACCATTTCTTTGGCGACGTCTTTGCAGTTTTGTCGTTAACTGTCCTTCTGAGTAGATCCATACCGATGAATACCTTTTCTTTTCCGGATCATATTGTTAGATCTATGTCTCGTCACCAGAAACGATTTCTGGGCAGCAATCCACACGAGTCTGTTTTTCGCTTTCGGAGAGCAAACGAGGGTTGCAGCGACAACAAATATCAACAAATATCTTGTTCGTTGTCGTACTGAGCAGACGTGTACAAGTAAATTCTAAATAGTTTCTAAATCAGTGCAAGTCTAATTCCATCCTTGACAAAGAAGCCTTAAAAATCTTAATTGTGTGAAAGTTGTTTGTTTAATGTGTCATTACGCTCCTGCGCATCAACAAAGAGGACCCCCGGTACAACAACAGTGAGCCGTCTTCACCCCCGCGAGATACGTAAGGTTGCTATTTTTTAACTCGCTCACTCAATACATCGCATCGGTGTGTCGGCTGACATAACGCAAGCAATATGAGCGTCCAGAGGTCACCAACTGGAGGGTCGCAACCAGATATATCCAAAATGAGTGATTTAGTATCGGATTCATCAATAACATTTCGAAAACGAAAATTACCTTTTGGTGTCGAGTGTGCATGCTCTGATGAACTAGGAGGAATGAGATCAGAACTAAGTCGTATCAGTTCTCTATTAGAAAAATACATGGTGTCTAATGAGCTGATTTTAAAAACCATGCAAGAAAACATTACTGATATAATAAACCAAATCATTGATATGAAATTGTCAAACGAGCGAACTCATAGCGCAATGCAAGTCAAAATGGAATCACTTGAATCAGACTTAAACAAACTCAAAGTTTCCTCAAAATCTGCACCAATAACTCTGGAAAACGGATTGATACTCGGCGAACAAATTATACAGGAGATTCAGTATTGCAATAATAGAGAAAAAAATATCGTCCTTGTCGGCTTACCTGAACAAATTGCGTATACTCCTGAAGACAGATTATCGAAGGACGAAGCTGACGTATTCGAAACTATATCCATGGTGAGTGCAGGCATTCCAAAACCAACCAAAGTTTTTAGGATCGGCAAACTCCAACCAGGCAAAAACCGCAGTATCAAGATTTGCTTCGAAACAATAGAACCTGCCAAAAAACTACTCCGCAACAGAAATAAGCTACAAGATGGCCTAAAAATTTCTCAGACCAAACACCAACTCAACAAAACTTTATGAAAAAATTAAGAGAAGAGCTAAAGCGACGACCAGATAATGGTGAGACTAATCTTACAATTAAATATGTTAACGGAACGCCGTCAATCATAAAAATATCAAAAAACTCCACACAGTAAACACAGCAATCAACAGTCCTATCAAAAACAATACTTATGAAATATTAAACAGTTACCAAAATTTCACAAGAAACAAGTCACGCTTTACCTTTCTCTACCTTAACGCTCGAAGTATATGTACAGTGGGGAAACTCGATGAACTCAAGTGTGTATTACAAGCAATACCAAATACGGTGCATATCATACTGATAACTGAAACTTGGATTCGCAACGAGGAACAAGCATTACAACTTCAACTACCGAACTACTTTCATTACTATAACTACAGAACAGATGTTGGTGGAGGAGGGGTATCTGCTTATGTCCATAATAACCTTAAGCACAGTTTATCAGAGTCAATATACGTAGGAGGCAATAACTATCTGTGGATAAAACTAGAAAAATATGCACTCGAAGTAGGAGTGGTATATAACCCTGGACACACTAATTTCAAAGAATTTCTCGAGGTTTACGAATCACAATTACAAGAAAGAAGCAGAGCAATAGTTTTCGGTGACTTTAACGTTGATTTACTCACAAAAGATTCAGAGATCAAAAGATACAATCATCTGCTAAAACAGACTAGATACAAGATCATAAACAAAATCACAAAAAAATATTACACCAGACAAGGACTTACAAAAAAATCTATCCTAGATCATATAAGCACCAACTTAAAAGAAGAAAATTTTCATATGGTATATGTCAACTCATCTTTTTCTGATCATAGACAGCTTCACATGGAAATCAAGAAAACAAAACCGCCCCCGAGAAAATATTATCAATACGAAGCCATAAATTACAAAGAACTTCGTAAATCAATGGAGAAAGCAGGAATACAAGAATTCAACAATGACTTTACAAGACTGGAAAAACTAATAAAAAAATGTATGGAAGAAAGCAAAGTGATAAAGACCAAAATTATAAATGAACCACAAAAAGAGTGGATAAACAAAACTATCATAACAGAGATTAATGAACGAAACCTGATGTGGACAGAACTACAGAATAACCCAGAAAAAGAAGACCTGAGAGAAAAGTATATCACCAAAAAACATAAAATAACCAAGTTGATCCGGGAAACAAAGAAGTCATATTATAAGAAGGAATTCGACAGATACAGTGGAAAGCCTAAAAAGCTATGGAATTTACTCAATACCCTTACGAACAACAAATCTAAACAAAGGTGCGCTCCTTCAAAACTTATTGTTAATTCAGTAGAAGTTACAGATCCATATGAGATATGCAATATATTTAATAACTTTTTTGCCACTATAGGGACATATTTAGCTGCCGAAATACCTATTCAATTCCATGTCAATTATACTCACGCACTACCAAAACCACTTTTACAAAATTCGCAAATGAATAGTTTAGACCCATGCACAGAAGAAGAAATTCTTAATATTATAAACAAACTTGATTCAAACAGTAGTCTTGGTCTGGATGGTATTAGTACAAAAGTTATCAAATGTGTGAAGGACTTAATAATAAATTCATTAACGAGAAACATTAACAAACTTTCACAAAACGGATCATTTCCAGACTCACTTAAAATAGCCAAAGTAACACCTATTTACAAATCGGGACCAAAAACAGAACCGGGCAACTATCGACCAATTTCCGTATTGCCAGTATTATCAAAAATTCTTGAAAAAGTCTTACATACACGGCTACAAAACTACTTAGACTCTATTGATTTCTTTTTTAAGAGACAGTACGGATTTCGCTCTAAAAGTAATACACTCTCAGCTACGAGTACAATTGATCTCGTAACTAAAATCAAACATAACATTGATCAGAAAAACATCGTATTAGGAGTATTCATTGATTTAAAAAAGGCGTTTGACACCGTAAGTCATAAACTGCTCTTAAAAAAACTGGAAGTCATTGGTATTACTGGCATAGCCTTAAAAATGTTTGAGTCTTACCTCACGAATAGATCTCAGATCGTAAAAATAGACAGTAGCACCCAAAGTCCCCCACAACCTATATCCTATGGGGTTCCACAAGGTTCAATACTGGGTCCTCTACTCTTCTTAGTCTATATTAATAATATGCATGAGTTGGGCTTAAATGGCAATATCACACTTTACGCCGATGACACTTGTCTTTTTTACTTTGGTTCTTCAATTCATGATCTTGTCTCTCAAGCCCAGCACGATTTTGATATTCTTCGCGATTGGTTACAATACAATTTACTAACTATCAACATTTCCAAAACTAGCTACATAATATTTAAAGCAAAAAATAAATCTATACCCAATTACACATCTCTCAAAATAAATAATATACCATTGCAAGAAAAAACCAATGAAAAATATCTTGGCCTTTATTTGGATACCCATTTAACATGGAATGTTCACATTAAATATTTAATAACCAAATTAATGTCACTTCACGCCTCCCTCCGGATTAATTTTCGATACATACCACAGAAACTACGTTTCACTATATATAATGCCCTAGTAAAACCACACCTGTTATATCTCATAGAGGTCTGGGGAAGCGCTGCCAGTACTAGATTAAACAAATTACAAGTCCTACAAAATAGAATAATAAAAATGCTATTCAACTACAATTTCCGAACATCAACTTCAAAAATTTTCCGAGAAACGAAACTGATGAATATCAAACAATTATACATTTATAACACCTGTATCTTTATTCGTAAATCCATGAACAAGAAGATACGCACGGATCTGAAATTCACCAAGCGGAAAAAAGTTGGGCGCATCTGCACTCGACGCGCGAGCTTCATCGTTTTGCCTAAGACTCGAACAAAGTACGGCCAGACCACAATTACATGCGAAGGTGCCTTTTTAACAAGATACCCTCGGAAATAAAAAATGTAGACTAGTTCAATGTATTCAAAAAGCGACTAGCAAATCATATAAACACAAATATATCTATCTGAGTACGTTGGACGGGTTTGTTCCTGGTCATGTTTGTGCTATGGTGCTAATATGATAGTGATTCCCAGAATTTGTGAGTGACTGTTGTCATTTTATAACTTTTCCTTATTTTTATAGATTTTCCCGCCGATAGCTGTTTTTGATGTTGATTTCTCAACAACATAGGTACGACAACGAATTTTGTTATTTAGATTTACTTTTATTTATGTTCTCATGTAAGTGGCGTATATAATGTCTTTATGAGAATAAATGTCTTTAAACGTAACAAAGCTTCCTCACTCCAAGATGTTGATGTAGGATGGTATGAATGCTCCCCGAACTAATGCGTAAGTATCTTTTCGTTGTCATTATATATAATTCGTGGGTCTTATCGCAAAAACATTTCAGAAACGTTTTCTGCCGTTACTGCTGTTTGCGGGGCCCCGGTTCTTTGGTCATCTTTAAAATTAATTTTACCCCTTTTAAATTCAGCAAACCACCTAAAAATTGTTGCGCGTGATGGAGCTGAGTCGGCTGATACTGCTGTAACCGATGTAAACTTAATTTTTCGGTTAAACCAATTTTAAAATCATAATATATCATAGCGTGCAAATGTTCACGGTTTAAATGAACGTTTTAAATGAAAAGCGCGGAAAGCGTTGCAGGAAAATTAATAGAACTTTGTTTTTTTTAATACTGAGCAATTTGCTAATGAGTTCTCTTTTAAATAAATTTGCTTTTTAGAAATATATAACACGGGTGCGTTCCATTTTTAAATTTCGAGCATCTCAAAACTTATTGAGCGACCTACGTACTTACTTACAGGTATAATTATGACGTTTATCACTCTAATGGACACAGAGAACACGTGGTCCTTCAATATATTGCGGGACCCACGGAAATTCACAGTGCTGCATTGGTGTCTTAATGTATGGTAGTGTGGCGGCGCTGTCGTCGCGCCACAAGCGAAACACATCGAAGCCTAAAGCGCGCTAATAAAGTTCCGAAGTTGAAGCAGTATATATAGAATAGCTCCAAACTACCACTCGGAGCGATGGCCGCTCCCCGGGCAGAACATCTTGCCTGGCGGGAGATCTCCCCTTTTCCTTCCACCGGCTACATTGGTGACCCCGACGTGATCTGAACACGCAACCAACAACCTTCGGAAACTACGACTTCTAAAACCTTCGTCATCATCCTCAAGTACCCCATTCATTTCCATGCTCCCGAGCAGATATTTTCTGCAGTCTTTACATTCTGCAAGCCATCTAGCTTTATAAAGGTTCATCGCAGCACTGGAATAATAATGCTTCCTGTTCCTTCAAGCTACTCTCTGCGCTACAGTGTTCGGCACGGCTCTGAGCCTTACTGCCCGCCTCTGCTTCACGGCACTCTCGCAGATTACTGGCCTTCTTCTCGACTCACCGCAGACTACAAGGCAATCCCTGGCACTTGCTCCAGCTCATCGTTCTCACCGGCATCACTCCCAAGTGCGTAGTACGGCATGCATTATACACTGGCATATCGTTCGCACCGGCCTCACTTGCCCTTACGCACACAGCATGCATTCCCCACCGGCATAAAGGACGCACCGGCAATCGGACTGCACTATCGACCTCCGGTCTGAGCAGGGGGGTGATATGGCGGCGCTGTCGTCGCGCCACAAGCGAAACACATCGAAGCCTAAATCGCGCTAACAAAGTTCCGAAGTTAAAGCAGTATATATAGAATAGCTCCGAACTATCACTCGGGACGTTGGCCGCTCCCCGAGCAGAACACTTTGTCTGGCGGGAGATTTCCCCTTTTCGTTCCACCGGCTACAGTAGTGAAAGTTGGATGTGCCTGAAGAACCATGTTAGGCTTACTCTGAACGATATAGGTTGAGAAATTATGTGATAAGAGAATGTGTTATGATTTGCAAAATGTTGTGACTAGGATTAGGAAAGGAACGCTTCGAAGGTTTGGAGACGTAAACAGAATGAATAAGGAAAAGTGACAAAACAAATTTAAACTGCAGAAATGAGTGGCAGCGTCGGGAAGTTTATCGACCAAATTGGTGATATAATCAAGATGGGCCAAATTAAGAGTACCTTTAACAAGCATTTATATGTAGGTAGGAAAGAAGCAAGAGTAGTGTGTCAGGATCGTGCCAAATAGAAGTTCGTAGTCACTGCCTACCCTTTTGGGTAGCAGGCGTAATAGTTTATGTATATATAATAAGAAAAGCAATGATATTGAATAAAACTACTTTTTCGGATTTTATTTACCTCGTTTAGTCATTATTTTTTTGTTTTAAACTTGATATTTCCATTGCTTTGCGACGTCACGATATCATAATTAACCACTGTCAGCGTTCACAATTTATTTATATTAGTCCGATGTACGCAGGATGAGCTTAATGTTTGTAATATCTTGCAGTGGCTGTAGCTGTTCACCCCCCCCCCCCCCCCGCATAGGTTCCCGCCTTGCAGTGGCGTGGGGGCTTAGTAGACGTGGCATGGTCAATCGCGGTGAACTAAGAGGAACCCACATTGCTGGTCCGAGGGATAGGGCTGGCCCAAGGTGGCCACTCCGAGTGGGTTTGGCGTACTTTCTTTAATTTTTAATTTTTTTTTCAAAACGTTACCCTTACACTAAGTTTTTCTCCTGTATCGTGGAGGCAGTTTACAAACACAAATTGGACAAGGACAAACATCTAGACCCGGAACAATTATTTGTAGGTCATACAAATATTTATTCCGTGCGGGATTCAAACCCGCGGCCCCCGGCGCAGCAACTCTAAGCCACTGTGCCACGGAGCCGTGCTCACTTCAGATATGTGTTGGTGGGCTGCGGCGAGAGGGGTGCCCTCTCCTCCTACCGCTGCAGTCGAGGTGGAGTCGCGGAAGAATGAGTGTTGGTATGGCGATGCGCAACTCTCCCTACCCTCTGCAGCCGAATCTTGGTTGGAGGCATAGACTAGATCAGCCGCTTGGGTCAGGAAGGCTATGCTTCTGAGTGCTCGTTTTTCTTGCCCCATGGCCTTCGCGCATCGGATTCGGGATAGTTCGATGAGCAGGTGAAGTAAGAGACCGCGGAAGAGGGCGCGCCATGTGTTCTGGTGCGCTTTACCTGAGAAGGAGACTCAGGAGGAGCATTCTTCTCCCGACTTCTGCCGCCATGGGACGGGCAGCGCTGGTGGGGCTGCGGATGTGTGCGAAAGCGTTCCTGTGGCCCTGCCATTATGCGACGAAGCTGGAACACCATGGGGGTTTATCGTTGCGAGTCCGACACAACCCGTCCTTGCCCCCGCGAGGCGTACATGTGAAACAAAAAAAAAACGGCCGCCACATCCACTTAACATGAGTTGAACTGTAAGTTCATTTCTCACTTCTGTTTTATAAAAAGAAACAAATAGAGAGCAAGTACAATTACAGGTCATGCGGCATTCCATCTAGTCCATAGAAGTGTTCCTTTTTTGAAGTTGATCGAAAGTGTCCATGGACGGTTTCCATTCGTTTGTCACATTAATTAAAACAAAAACTTCGGTAACAAAATAATTGTTTTACAAAGATTTTCCGTTTTTTCTACTTTCATAAAACTGTACCAGTTGCGCTTCAAAGGAATGTTATTAGCACTTTAAAATGCAGCTGTTGCGTAAAAATTTTTGCGCATTGCAATACGGAGAAACAGTTAATGTGGTCAGGAGTCCAATGCGAGATTTTTTTTCATTTGGAAGCAAGCCAATTTTAGAATTCAGAGCATATCTCTTAAATTTATGCATAGATAATAACTGCAGTTATGTTTTGTAAAGTAAAAGCAAAATTACACTTTATATGCCATAGGCCACTCCTGGGCACAGGAGTCATGAGTCACACTCATTTCTGAGAGGGCCAAAACGTCAGATAGTTAATACCTTCAATAAATGTCGTCAAAAAAGTAACTAGTAAGTAAAGTAGTTTTTATTTGTAGCATTTTATTTACCTTTATTAAGTCTATTTTTTGATCCCTTTTTGAGTGGAATGAGTTCAAATATCGCCTTTAAGATATTTAGTAATACTTTTAATTTTAATTACTATTTAATTTTAATTAAAACATTTACATATAGTGCACCTACTAATATTTTTCATTAACACCCAGTGTTGACTGGCAGAGAATGCCATCGCATTATGGTATTTTAAGAGTGAGAGCATGGCCCTACCCCGGTGTAGAAACGTTGTCTGTCATAATAGGTCAAAATAACATTTGTGTCACATCGGAAACTTTTTTTTCTAGCTGGCCTGAAAATTTGATTAACGTGTGCTTATTTATTAGCGTTGCGGTATCTCTGTTACTGCATTTTTTCTTAAAATTTGTAAAAGCAAGTTGCAGCATTAGATAAATTAATGTGTTTTCTTTCTTATCAATATAATATTTAATTCTAACATAGGCAATTGTTTCTGAATTATACTTCTTACTTTTCAGCCGACGAGTTAAGAAGACTATTTACAGATAAGCCACTTTTGACCCTCATGGCGGCCTCCGTTATCGTTACAATTCACGATATTGTTATTACAAACCCTTTACAATTTTGCGGACGTGAAAGTCAAAAGACTCAAAGGAGAATCGTACTAAATTTTAAAACTATTCAGAGTTTGAACTGTGAAACTTAGAAGTAAAATTGTAAATCGTCAATGGTTCGGCACGTCCGGAAACGTACAATGCTCTCTCGGAACACCAGCTTTAAATCTTATCGTTCTAATTCATCCTTCGTTATATCTAGATATTTCTCGGTGTTCTTATTTTTTTTTATATAGGAGAGGGAGCAAACGAGCATGCGGCTCACCTGATGGTAAGTGACTACCGCTGCCCATGAACAACCGCAACACCAGGGGAATTGCAGGTGCGTTGCCGGCCTTTTAAAGAGGAGTAGGCTCTTTTCTTGAAGGTCCCTAAGTCGTATCGGTCCGGAAAAATCGCTGGTGGTAAACTATTCCACAAGGAAGTTGTGCGAGGAAGAAAACATTTTCTAAATCGCACAGTGGTGGACCGACAATCATCCAGATGGTGTGGATGGTATCGGGAGTTCTGCCGCGATGTGCGTTCGTGAAATTTGGCGGCTGGGATTAATCCGAACCATTCCTCAGAGCACTCCCCATGGTAAATGCGAAAGAAAATGCAAAGAGATGCAACATCTTTTCGCAGAGCCGCTCTGCGCTGGATGCGGTCAAGTGGAAGGAGCTGGCACTGGGAAGCCCCAGCCCAGAGATGGGAACAGTATTCCATGTGAGGCCGAACCTGCGCCTTGTAAAGTTGCAGGCGTTGAGCTGGCATGAAATACTGTCCCGCTCTGCTGAGCACGCCAAGCTTTTTAGAGGCCAATTTGGCCTTCTCTTCCAAGTGACCACGAAACTGCACGTCACTCGATATGTCGACGCCGAGGATTCCGATACTGGCTGAGGCAACAAGGGGAGTACCTTCAAACTGAGGAGATACGACAAAGGGGTCCTTTTTAGCGGTAAACGCGCAAACTTGTGTCTTCTGAGGATTAAACTGGACTAGATTTAGGCGCCCTCAATCCGAGACTTTGTCCAGCAAAGACTCGACTTCAGACACAAGTTTGTTCCGGTACTCGGTGACGTTTTCCCGAGAAATATTGGCACGGCCGGTGTATAGAGCATCACCAGTGCTGTCATCCGCATAGCAATGAATGCTACCAGTTTGCAACATATCATTGATATGCAGAAGAAACAGCGTTGGTGATAGCACGCAGCCTTGTGGAACACCAGCGTTAATAGGCTTGTAGTCGGAGCATGCACCGTCTACAACGACCTTGATGCTCCGATCTGCAAGAAAGATGGTGATCCAATTGCATAATTTCTCGGGATGCCCATAGGAAGGGAGCTTCGAAAGAAGCGCTTTGTGCCAAACCCGATCGAAGGCCTTCGCAATGTCCAAACTAACGGCCAATGCCTCCCCCTTGGACTCTACTGCCTCCGCCTATCTATGAGTTAAGTAGACCAGAAGATCACCAGCTGATCGACTCCGATGACTCCGACGCCTTTTTTAGAGATTGGGTGGACAAAAGCTGTCTTCCATGATTTCGGGACTACGCCTAGGGAGTAGGAGTACCGGAAAAGACGCGTTAGAACCGGTGCCAACTCCGGAACACACGTCCTCAGCACAATTGGGGGGATTCCGTCAGGCCCACTTGACTTGTGGATGTCAAGGGAGAGGAGTGCTCTGCGAACCGAGCGCTGTGAGAATCGTACATCCGGCATGGAGCACTCACACCGCGGGATGGTCGGCGGTGTGTTCCCCCCGTCGTCAACAGTCGAGTTGGACGCAAAAAGGGAGCCTAAAAGGTCGGCTTTCTCTTTTGCGTCGTGAGCCAGTGAGTCGTCCTCCCTGTGCAGAGATGGTAGTGATGGCGTACAGAAATTCCCTTGGACAGCCTTGGCGATAGACCAGAATGCACGGGTTCCCGAAGGAAGGCGAACTAGTTTCTCGCCAATTCTGCCTATGTGCTCTGACTTTGCCTTGGCAATAACTCTTTTGAAGGACCTGGAGGCGAAGTTATACTTCTTTTTAAGTATGCTGGTGTTTACATCCCGAGTCGCCGAAGCCGCAGCCCAGGCTTGATAACACTCCTGCTTTCTGCGTAAAGCAGTCTTACAGGAGCGACCAAACCAAGGCTGAGATCTGCCTCCGATGGGTACCACAGATGATGGAATAAATAGTTCCATTCCCTGTAGCACCACATCAGTGACAGAGTCAGCAACAGCGCTGGGATCCTCCGGCGAGAAGCAAACCCGCCCCCATGGGTAGGAAGCAAAGAAAGACCGCATTCCGTCCCAATCCGCCGACCTGTAATGCCAAACACGGCGGCAACCTGCAGAACGCAACCGCGAGGGGAGCGTGAGTGGCCCCACACTCCGGATCAGACAATGGTCCGAAGTGCCAAGAGGGGCATCGACGGAAACCTGATATCCGTCCGGATGAGAGGTCAGCAGAAGGTCCAACAGGGAAGGTGTATGATCCTCAACATCTGGAATCCGCGTAGGCGATGTAACCATTTGTGTCTGACCATATGCCAAGGCAAAGTCATAAACAGATCTCCCCGCATGATCGGTTAAACGTGAACCGAGCCATTCGGCGTGGTGGGCGTTAAAATCGCCAAGGATCACGATCTTTGCGGGTGGGACCTGTTGTAGTAAGGAATCTGTAGTCATTTGGACGTGGTCGATGAGTCGGTCTGTTTCGGCATTACCGCTATACCGCATTATGGGACCTATAGAGGCACACGTAGACGCGCGGATGGTCGTCGCTGTCTACGTGTAGCCAAAGGATGGACAGGTCCGAACCTTCAAGATTGCCAAGGCGTCGAGAACAGATGTCCTCTCTGACATACACGGATAGCGTGGCAGGGGTCGCCTTGGTCTTGTTGCTCAGTTTGCCCCGAGCAGTTATTGTGTTGAGCGGTTTTGCCCCCCCCCCCCCCCCCCCCGAATACGGCAGCCTGAGTACCCACGCTCAGGAGTGGAATAGCATGGTCGTGGATGCTCAGCGAGGGATTCTCCAGGGGTACTGGTACCCTCCTGGGGCAGTTTATGATGTAATTCTGCTACCATGTTGACGGGGGGGGGGGGGGGATTGGGCCTCCGGTCACCTGCACTCACCAGACGAAACGCGGAAGCAGAGCTTCAACTTCACGCCGGTATTCTGTGCGGTCGTGGTACTATCCTGGCTCGAGCCGGCCCATACGTGCAACAGCAAAAGCTGCTGCGTGGCTCTACCACCGTAAATCTCTTATCCATCTTTATTTTCTTTTCTATGCATATAAATAAAATTGAAGTCTGTATGCAATATGGGGCATGCATATAAACGGAGTTTATTCTTGTGGGTAGCACTGTTTTTCTAGAAATTACTATTGACTCAAAGCTTCAATGGGGCCCACGTATATCTAAATTAGCAAGCAGACATAGTTCTGCAGCATATTATATTGTAAGAAAAATAAGAAGTCTTACCAATGTTGAAACAGTCTTATGTTATTTTGCTATGGGGTAACGCGACTGACGTTAACCATAACTACTTGTTGTTCAAAATAGGGTTTTATGGGCCATTTATAACCTAAAATGTAAAGAGTCCCTCAGTGAATAATTTAAAGAAATAAACATATTAGCTTTGGCATCGCAATATCTTCATAAAAGAATAACATATTATATACATAAAAACATGAATAGCTTTGATAGAATAGAATATTTAAGCTCGAGTCTATCTCTGAATACCGCTAAGTCCTTATAAGTGTAACACTATATAAATTCTCCTTTCAAATGGATGTTAGTAATAAAAGCACGACGTGATACGTGTAGGTTTTCATTTTTTGCCTACGAACAGAAAACTCCTATACTCAAGAGAGTCGTTAATTATATATACGTATATGAAATCTTCTCTGTTCACCTTTATATACATACATATAAATAAAATTGAAGCATCTGTCTGTAATATCGAAATAACTGCTTCCTCAAGAAGCTCAAAAAAAGTACGTGGTAGAGCCATGCTGCAGCTATATTATTATGGTTGTAGCACGAATGGCTCGGCTCGACCGGGGAAGGACCACGTTCTCACATAATACCAGCTTAAAATAGCAGCTTACTGCTGCTGTGTTCCGTATGGTAAGTGAAGAGAACCGGAGAATATTTTACTTGAAAAGAGGCATTCCATCTTAGTCCTCACGGGTGACGACGCATCTGCATTTTGATTTTTTATTGAGGACAAATGTAGATGTCTATGGGTCACAGCAACCACTTACCATCAGGTGGACTGTGTGCTCGTTTGTCACCCAGTCCTATAAAAAAATGTTTTTATTCATACGCTATGAATACCGACTTATTCGTGCTACAACTATACTACATATATAGCTGCAGCATAGCTCTACCATTACTTTGTTAAATAATTTACTAGATGTCATTATATTCAGAATAATTCGCGAGTGCGCGCACTACAAATAAATAAAATCTCACCATAACCGGATAAATGGTATAGGATCTGGCTTTGATGCATTATCAGTTCTCGAACGGATTCTTGTCCTGCATGGGGCGGTCAACGCTGGTGATGGGATGGGTGCTAAAGCGTTGCCGTAAGCCTGCTAATATGCGACGAAGGTGTAACACCCGACATAACCCGTCCTTGGACCCGCGAGCGAGGCAGGGCATTAGTGGGCATTTCCCTATCTAATAAAACTTCCTTTGTTGTTCGTTGTCTGCAGGTGTCCATGGGCTGCAATAGTGACTCACTATGATGTGGACTGTAAGTTCATTTCTCAATTCAGTTTCATTAAAAAAGAGCAGTATGATTAAAGATAATAAGGCATTTCATCTTAGTTCTCAGAGGTGACAACGCATCTGTGGCTTTCTTTCCTTGAATTTTGTTGCAATGAGGGCTAATAATTTTCTGCTCACCAGATGTCGTTAGTTGACACTAAGGTAAAGTTTTTGTTACACAATGTCATTCAATTGAGAAGTTAGTTTTTAATAAAGGGTTATCAGTTTCTAGTGTATTATATTAATACACAAAACAGTGCCTCAGTGGCATGCTCTTTAATTTTTGCACATATTAAATTTTTATTTTTTATTTTTTTACTTTTATGAAAATCTGTGGTTTGGTTTATTTATTTTTAATCTTATTAATATAAAACATATAATAAATATTTAGTAATATATTTTCTGAACAAATTAACTTCCCCGCTATGAAATCTATCAAATTAGCTTAAGAGCCAGTGAGCGGCAGACTCAGGTATCAGAGTCAGGTATCAGACTCAGGTATTTCAATAAGCTTCACTTTATTTTCAGTTAATCCCCTATACCTGAGGTACATGAAACGGGGACTCTTTAGTTTGACCGGCGATCGATATAGAGACGCTCAAGTGTTAAAAGTTATTAACTGGAAAAATAAAGTGAAGCTTATTGAAATACCGTAAGTCTGCCGCTCACTGTCTCTTAAGCTAAATATTATACCTCACCTTTAAGTAGCGCCGCCCTGGTGGCAGAAAAAGGTGTGGAGGCCCTCATTGTCCGTGGGCTGCAGTCGCCACTTACGATCAGATCTAAGTTCGTTTATCACTGAAGTTTAATAAAAAAAAATATTGTCACCCTTGAAGACTAAGATAGAATGCTTAATTACATACCAATTAAAGGTTTGCTTGTAATTGTGTACACACGTACAAAGTGAAACTCCTTTAGGACATATTATTCATCGTTTATTTTATATTTCGACAGTCTTTAGATTAATTTTACGGAAAAATAATACAGTCCACTAATCGTTCGTCCGCCTTTAGCTCACCCGCACCGCACCACTCCACCAGTTTTCATCAGCTATTTTATCCATATGCATAAATTACATACCACTAAACCAAACCACAACGTACCTTTTTCATACCAAGTACCTGAAGTAGGCAAAAGAGGTGCTCTCATACCTGATCCTAAGTGGGTGCTTTTGCAAGGCACCTACACCTATCCTCGATTAAGAATTAAGATGTAAACTTTAATAATCTCTAACATGCACTATTCGTTGTACTTTAATTTCCTGGCAGTTACGTGCAACGAACTGTCTACTCTATTTCCCTTAACAACTCACTTATTGTTTGCTAATAACTCGTTGTCACGTTGCCTTTAGTGAGGAAATTGCTTCGAAATGCGAATGGACAAGTGTGCGTTTCATTAGTATTTAAAGGCAGGTGTTAACGAACGTAGAAGTCAACCGGTTCAGGAGATAATTGCAATTTAAAAGAGTTTCCAATTCTATCATTCACCTTAAAACACTATTCTTATATTTTATGCTGGTGTTCTGTACGACTGTGGTCATTTCCCGCTTGGGCAATCATTTACAGATACTCGTATTATCGCGTTTAATTTAATTAATATTTCCAATAATAAGTCAAAGCCAGATTGATTTGCTAACTTAAAGATTGTTTCAAAATTGAACAAAAATACTATCACCGCTCAGAGAACACAAAAGAGCACTCAGTAAAGATTCATACCATTTTGTCAGTGAGATAAAAGACATACGTCGTACGTACGTACGTACGTACGTAAAACTGATTGTAATTTCGTCTATGATCAGTTTTGATGTTCAGTTATGATTTACATGCCTGCTTGTTGAAGAATGCATCAAGATTGTAACTAGGAAGCAAGAAAACACAACATGCCCGTGGAATATGCAGTATTACGACAAGAGGTATTACTTAGGCATTGTCTCGTAGGCAAGTATAGTAAGTAGGCAGAAATCTCGTCTTTTACTTCATATTTGTCATATAAACTCAGCAAAAATATTCCTATAAAAAAGGATTAATTTGAAACACACTATATGCTTTTTATTTTTTCATCATCTATTAATTTTTTTAAAGAAATAGCGACGAAATTACTATATTTTAATTAATATTAAAATAGTTGACAACCCTAGCTAGTGCCTCGCAATCAGATAATACATCCAGTTAATGTGTCTCACTTATGCATTCAGTGCGCAATTGAACGCTTTTAGGTGAACAAAATTCAATAAGTTCGCGTAGTGGCGAGCTGAGCGACTGAATACGTAAACGTAATGCGTTGAGTAGAACTTATTTACAAGGTTTATACATAAGAGTTTTTGTTAGGTATTTGCAGGCTTACTTAATAAGTGCCACATGAAGTCGCTATAGTTTGTGTATTTTTTTAAAGTTTAATATAGCATTGGCTACATGGTTTTTTGCTTCCCTCACCGTTACGGCCTATCAAAAATCTACTGCTGCTACTGTTTTTTTTATTTTTTAGTTGTGATTTGGGAGACGCTACTGTCCATCTTTTTTCTATCGACTTCAAGCAGGAGGAGGTACTAAATTCAACTGTATCTATATATGGTACTATGTGTTACCTCATAACTTTTTTCTGGGTGAACCGATTTCAATGATTCTTTTTTTATTTTATTTGAACAAAATTGTATTGGCAACTTCTGATGTGGCCCTTGTACGCTTCTATGAATAACGCTTTTCAGTTGTACAGGCTGTCACCAGCTGGGCAAGAGAAGGGGCATCTTGATTTCCTAGTATTTATCAGGTCTGTGGTTACAACTTATCTACGAAGATATGCGTCGGCTCGCTCTTTAGGCCATCCTATGGAGCCGTCTAGGAAAAGGAGGTTGCCAGACTATGTAGATGGGGCTGACCATTTAATTATTTCCAGTGCAACTCTGAGACGTTGTGCCGAATGCCATAAAATACTACGAAAAAATGCCGAAAATGTGATGACGGCTGTCATATTAATTGTTTTGAAATTTTCCACTCCTAAACATATGATAAATACTGATAGAATAAGCACTATCATATAATAAATATTCTTTAAATATAAAAAAAAATTTCTTTACTACCTCTATAACAGTTATTTTATTAATTTAATTTTTAAATTAATTGAAATTGAAAATTTTTATGGACGTTGTCTAACTTGCTCAGCGCCCTAAGATTGGGGCGGTGAAAATATCAGACATGGTATTTTTTATTATTTAATTTTCAGAAATCCTTAGTGTTGTGCTGATTGGACTTAAAATTAAAAAAACAGTTCTTTCGAAAAAAAAGTTGAACACGTACGGGTTAAAATAGTTTATGAATAACTCCTGATCTTAAAGGCTCCAGTATACGTTGGTCGAGCGCGCTCGCCAAGCGCTGGTTTTCGAGGTGCCGTTCACACGTTGGCGTGTTTCATTCTGCGTCGGTAGCTAGATGATGATGGACGTTAGGACGATCGCGGCCGCTTCAATATACTTGTACAGCGCTTTCGAGTTTTATTTAGATGTGCACCAGAGAAGAGTGATTAAAAAAAGATATTTATCATAAGGTAGTAGTAATATTTATCATTAGGTAGGTACCTACTCTGAAATCGCAACTAAACAAACATGTATCATTTAAGCAGGTAGTACATGAACTGAGTATCTGAAATTCTCAAGCCACCTAAGCGAACAAAAAAACTTAAGGTAAAGCACCAATCATAGCACTTGTTTCTTCGTTTCCACTAATAATTCACCTCGCATCACTTTAAAATATTACAATGTACTTAAAATCATTATCCAAACGGTAAGACATAGGAGCAGGAACCGCCGCGCCGGCGACGCTCGAGTTCCCGCCAAAACCTTTTTTTTACATCCCCAGTTGAGTGAAGAATAAACATTACTTCTTTTTTTCTCCTGATTGCAAACGGCCCGCTGATCATTGTTCCAATTTCAAGTTAAAAAATATTATATTGTTTTTTTTTAAACTATCACATCATCATATTATCTATTCGTGCAAAAGGCTAATAATTGTATATGAAGATGCTTTAACTACAATATTGAATTATTTTAAATTTCCCCAACGACGTCACGAGTGGACGCGTCAAATTATCTTATTTTTATACCTCGTTACGAATATCCGTCGGCCGTCCAGCGCAGATGGAAAAAGTTGCTTTTAAGTTTTAACACAATTCTGACAAATTACTTCCTGTTTCCATTAAGCATATTTTTTAAAATAAGGTGATAAACGAGCACACAAATAACCACCGTCGATACTGTGACTCATACTCGATCAAGAATCAAAATGCAGATGCGTTGTCATTCCTAAGTACTAAGATCGAATGAACTAAAGATCTTAAAAATTAATTTGCATATTAAAATAAAATGATGTCTTACCTAGTTTGAAGAGCACCTCCCGCCCTCACTCTATTGCGTGCACTATCCCCGTCACCACTAATACCAGCACCATAGATTTAGCGGTCAGCCACCGCAGAGTCTACTTCACCTGAGAATGCGTCGTGTAGATGAAAAACACGTGTCGTATTATCGACGGTGGTTTGTCTTTCCTAATGTAGTGGAGTAGGGGTGACGGGGAAGTGCAGTGCAAGCAATTGAGGGAGGGCGGAAGGTCTTATTCAAACTAGATAAGACAAATAATTGTATTTTATTACGCGGATATACGCAAATAAATTTTTTAATATAATGGATTTCCGCAAAGTGATTATATTTATTGTTACCGGTTAAAAGGAGATCCGGTCCTTAACTCTCACCATACGAAACACAGCAGCAGCACAACAATTTTACGCTGGTATTCTGTGACGTGGTCGTGTAATGTTTCGTGCTGCAGCATATAGGGCAAGGATCTCTTATCTGCGTTCAAATATTATTAATGCAGTTCTTCAACTTAAAGTAATTCTACAAATAAAGTGCCTAATTACCGACTGATCTGTTACATAGTTTTATGGGGCCACTGTGAAAACTTAACTTTTCTGGCATTCTCCATACCGACAGAACAAAAGTCCCACTTCAACAACTTAATACTAGCTACTAAGAATTCCTGACTCCAACGAGTCAGCAAATCATTCACGGAGCAATGTTTTCGTTTTTACATCAAGTTCCGGAAAAATTATGCTGAGTCTATCTGTTAAAAGTTGAAATTTTTTTATTAAACCAGGGCTGTTTAAAAAGAGTTTTAATAATTTTAAAGAATATGTGACTGATAGTAATACTTGGGAATGATGTGATCGCTACTATGCTGTTTCTAAAGTGATATTTAATTGTACTACATTTTTATTATATACATATTATAAAATATGTTAAAAAAAAGGGTCACACTAGGCTTCCTGCCAGTTCTTCCAAGAGTAGATTTTGTTCCGAACTAGTGGTAAAAGCATAAATGACTTTCAACTGTTACTTGTAATCTATGTTGAATAAAAAATAGTTTATTTAATTATACCAAACATTACTTCCCTCTTTTATCCAGATTCTGTACACATTTCGGGACTTGCCTTCGCATACGTTTATAAGAATTGTTTCTGATTCTTAAGCAACATAATTATTCTAAGACAAAATGAATGCCATTACATTTATTTATTCAAAAGAGAAAATTAAAGTAGTTAATAAAATGAAAATAAGTACTTGATTGATACAGTAGAGAGAAAATAATCAATTACTTTTGTCATTTTGCACGTCCAATAGGGACGGGACACCTTGACCTAGACCTTTAAGATATCTTAATTTTAATTATAAGCATATTACAGTTTACGTGATAGATCTATGATGCAGCTTTATTATGGCTTTAGCACGAATGGATCGGCTCGACCGGGGAAGGACCACGTTCTACATTTTGATTCTTAATATAGGATAATTGTAGATGTCTATGGGCACAGTATCCACTTACCATCAGGTGGACTTTGTGCTCGTTTGTCACCCTTATCCTATATAATGAAAAATTAAAAATTTTGTGCAACCGACTTCAATATAAATTATTAAGAATAACTCAAATACTAGTCAGACCTTGATCAAATTTATATGGCGACTACATGAGAAGCACCAGCTTTCAAATATTATAAGAATCGTCGAAATCGGTTCACGCAGAAAAAGGTTATGAGGTAACACACATAAAAAACATACAGTCGAATTGAATCCTCCCTTTTTAAAGTCGGTAGAAAAATATATAAAAAAATGAGGCTAACTTATTTCATAAAAATATTTCAGTGAACACAGCATGCGGTATCTAATCGTATAATATTACTTAACAAATTTTGATATTATTTTGCATCAAGAAATATAAATTAACGTAATGATTTCTTATATTTACGCGAACACTACACATTTTTAAATAAAACTAATTTTACGGATTTTATCGCGTATATTAACTTATTTTTATATTCCCGACGTTTCGGGTGCTTTCCAGCACCCGTGGTCACGGGGGACTGAGTTGTTTGACGTCCTGCTGTCATAGTTAGCCCGGCTACCTTCAGTTTTTTAATATTAATTTTTGGTTCGATTTACGCAGAATGAGCTTACAGTATCTTGAAGTCTAGCAGTGTCATACTTGGGTTTGGATTTGATTTTATTAATTATGGGATCCCAAGCAGATGGCAGCACCCATCCATCTTCTCTATTGAAATTAGGATGTTTTTTAATTTCAATAGCCTCGCGAATCATCCTTGGGAGGAATCGGTGTTCTTTTGCGAGGATTTGTGGTCTATCAAATCTAATGTAATTTCGGATGACTAAAACATCTAGAAAAGCTAAAATATTGTTTGCCTTTAACTCCATTGTGAATTGTATTTTAGGGTTTATGGAATTAAGGTGGTGTAAAAATGCCATAAACCCTAAAATACAATTCACAATGGAGTTAGAGGAAAACAATACTTTAGCTTTTCTAGATGTTTTAGTCATCCGAAATCCTGATAACACTATTGGTCATACTGTGTACAGAAAAGATACCCATACCAACCGATATTTAAATGGTGAATCTCGCCATCATCCTTCACAGTTAGCTACCGTGGGAAAATCTTTGTTTCAGAGAGCACGAGGGATCTGTGACAGAAATTTACAGAAAATTGACAGAAAATTAAAAAACATCCTAATTTCAATAGAGAAGATGGATGGGTGCTGCCATCTGCTTGGGATCCCATAATTAATAAAATCAAATCCAAACCCAAGTATGCCACTGCTAGACTTCAAGATACTGTAAGCTCATTCTGCGTAAATCGAACCAAAAATTAATATTAAAAAACTGAAGGTAGTCGGGCTAACTATGACAGCAGGACGTCAAACAACTCAGTCCCCCGTGACCACGGGTGCTGGAAAGCACCCGAAACGTCGGGAATATAAAAATAAGTTAATATACGCGATAAAATCCGTAAAATTAGTTTTACTTAAATTAACGTACATAATATAAGAGCTAGCTTATAACGTGTGTGATATCCAGGCAATATTGTGTCGTTTATATCGAGCTCGTCTCGAGGCGATTGGATCCAATCTCCTGTAATAATAGGTCCCTGCTCGACGTAGTCTATACGAACATCACTCACTATATCGATATACTAACGGATGGCCCCTTCTATGTTATTCAATGTATATACATCCAAGATTATATTACTTATTATTTATCATACGATAAAGAGAGTAGATATGAAATAATTTTCTTATGTAATTTGATTCTTATTTGTATGAGATGATAGAGTTTGTCGATGAACAAATGGATAACTTCAAAAAAAAGGTGAAGGTTAGAATAGAACCATTTTTATTCAATGTAGATTATATGAATACTCATTGAATAAAACTATTTTTACGGATTTTATCACGTTTAATTACTTATTTTAATTTGCCACCGCAGTGGCAGTTTATTGATGCCCTTCTTGAAGAAATCAGCTGGATGGGAGCGGGAGACAACAAATTCTTCAAATGCATTTACCTCTTTTATTTCATTTACCTCTCGTGTATCGAATATTTTTCCCGCGAAAAAGTTAACCAAATTTTGGGAAAAGTAGAAGTCTGTAGGCGGAAGGTCTGGGGAGTACGGCGGATGACGGAGAGCTTCCAACCCCAACTATTGTAACTTGGAGAAAGTCTGTTATGTAGTATGAAAACGCGGATTGTCGTACAAAAGCTGGTTGGAGACGTGCGAGCTTTTCCATCATTTTGTTGAGTTCTTCATAGTACACATCTGCATGCGCATCCCGTTACGTAAGAAGCTGTGATGAAATTTATTTATTTATATTTCCTACTAACATTTACCATTACAGGTGTTACGCAGCCCTAATCCAGGCAATCTGCTGCGTTGCATCGGCTTACGACGATCACGAGGCGCCGTGTCAGCATAACGTGTCTACTGTCTTATATTACCTGGATCTAATATTTTACCGTGTGAATCCATTCTACATTCAAACATCGAATTAGAGTCACCTCACTTAGTTATAAGAATTAATTGTAATAATTACTTTAAATTAAATATATATTAAATAAAGATTGCTTTTTTTTGCAACCTCTGGCTGGAGCCCACATAATTGGCGCAGTCGGTAGGATCTTCTAAAGTAGAGTCAGTGAATCAAGAGTGACCAAGAAGATACAGAACCTACGGGAGCACCAGTCCAGAGGCGAATCCAGGCATTGATTCCGCAAGAAGAAGTAATGCTGTAAGTGCTTGAATCTTTCAATCCTTACCCTTCCTAGTTCCGTAATTAATTTTTTTACTCTATCCTAATTTTATATACACCTTTTTTTTCTATTGTATTTTATTGCATTTTAACTGTGTTAGTATAAAGCTTCCAAAATTTTCCATCCAAGGGGAACACGGAACGTTAGGTTAGATAGTAGTAGGACTTCTAAGCTTAGTATTATAGACGAGAACAGAGGTTTAGAAACCGATAGTATGGCCCAATCAAATGAAATAGACCTAATTTATAAGTCACTTAGAGTTTTGCCCGAATTTGACGGTAACCCGTACATCCTTACGCGCTTTATTAACCTGTGCGATC
Organism: Parnassius mnemosyne; assembly: GCA_963668995.1. Classification (NCBI taxonomy): domain Eukaryota; kingdom Metazoa; phylum Arthropoda; class Insecta; order Lepidoptera; family Papilionidae; genus Parnassius; species Parnassius mnemosyne. The sequence goes on from CAVLGL010000148.1 coordinate 50,367,654, forward strand.
AACTTGTGTTAGCCCACGTAAGAAATGAGCCCGGATACGAACTAGCCAATCTTTCTCTTATTAACGGGATTTTAAATAAAATAACTGGGCCCGCGGCTAGGCTAATAAATTCGAATGGAATACCCGAAACCTGGGCCGGCATTAAAAACGCTCTTATAAATAACTTCGCCAACCATCGCGACGAAACCGCATTATACAGTGATTTATCACTACAAACCCAAGGGTCTAGTACCCCGCAAGAATTTTACGAGCGAGTTCAAAGTTTATTTAGTACAATAATGACCTATGTCACTTTACATGAAACGATTAGTACGACTATTGAAGCTAAGCGCGCACTCTATAAAAAACTGACCTTGCAAGCTTATTTACGCGGATTAAAAGACCCCCTAGGGTCTAGAATAAGATGTATGCGTCCCGAAAGTATGGAGAAAGCACTTGAATTCGTACAGGAGGAATTAAACACCCTTTACCTCCAACAACGAAATGAAGGCAGCCAGAACAAGAAGGAATGGACTCAACCTTCACATATCCTATCACATAGCCTACCATTAAATAATTTCCTTCCAAAACCTACCACGTTTAACATGCCGTCACTACCTAGACCACAGGGTAATAATATACTGAACTCATTTAGACAGCCACCTATGCAACCGCATGCTGCACAGGGTTGGAGGCCCAATCTACCACCCCAGATGCATGTACCACGCGGTCCCACTCGTACGCAACAGATGATGCGTGCTCCTCCACCAAATTATAACCCCCAGAGTAATGTGTTTAAGCTTCCTAACAGACCTCAGCAACCACAGGGCTTCAATTTAAATAATAATTCGCGCCCTTCTCCTATGAGCGGTGTCACTCCCTTTGTTCCGAAACCCTTACCACCGACTGGACATGACTGGAGACGATTTGGCAACCCACCGCCGAGCAATTACTTTAAAACACGGGAGGTAAACTTTAACGAGACGGATTTTGACTACGACTATAGCACCGACGCGTACTATGAATACGACTATCCTGACTATAACTATAATCAAGAGTACTGTACTTACGAACAATATCCTAACTATGGATACGAGCCACCGTATAACCACGCGGAAGCTCCTATCGTAGAGGAAGTAGAGACTAATTTCACCCCGACTAAGGATGAGGATTTTCGGAAGTGTCCCAAACCAGAAAAACAAAAATAGAAATAAATTTCCACATACAAAGGCAACTCGGTTACATTCAGACAAGTAATCCCCCACTGAAATTCTTAATAGACACCGGCGCAAACCAATCGTTTATTAGTCCCGAAGCTGTAAGAAAATATTTTAGCCATATTCCACTGAATTATGACCCATTCGAAGTCACCAATGTTCACGCGACAAGTAAAAATGATTATTCTATAACTCTCCCTTGCCCTTTAGAATTTAATGAACGAGATAATATAACCTTGTTCGTTTATAGATTTCATAATTACTTCGACGGACTGATAGGGTTTGATTTACTAGACATATGGGGTTCTAATATCGATCTTAGAAATAAATTACTTATTACTCGTAACGCAAAAATTCCCATCGAAATGTATGACTCACGTAACGCAAATTTATATGAAGAAATTATACCCGCGCAGTCATCAAAATTAGTTAGGTTGCCTATAAACTCAAAGGACGGTGACGTAGTAGTTGAAAATCAAATAATTTGCAACTGCATAATCTCTGATTGTATAACGAAAGTAATTAATAATCGTGGTTGGGTCGAAATTACCAATAATAGCTCAAATGATGTAATTTTTTCAATGGACCGTCCGGTAGAAGCCGAAATATATAATGTCGAGTGCCAGTTTACTGAAACGTTATCGGATCGCGCTAAAAATGTTCTATCCCGTCTTCGCACCGATCATCTTAATCCTGAAGAGCTAGCAAACCTACAACGGTTATGTGCCTCGTATGCCGACGTGTTTTACCTTGATGGTGAACCTTTAACATTCACCAACAAGATCAAACATAGAATTAAAACACATGATGAAATCCCCGTACATACTAAGAGCTACAGATACCCGAATGTCCACCGACAGGAAGTCCGAGACCAGATCAATAAGATGCTCGAGCAAAATATAATTAGACCATCGGATTCTGCTTGGAGTTCTCCTATTTGGATTGTACCCAAAAAGGCGGACGCTTCCGGCAAAATAAAATGGCGTCTTGTTGTGGACTTCAGGAAGGTGAACGAAAAGACAGTCGATGACAAATATCCTATTCCTAATATAACCGATGTTCTAGACAAACTGGGCAAATGTCAGTACTTCACCACGCTCGATTTAGCCAGTGGATTCTATCAGGTAGAAATGGATCCCGCGGATATTCACAAAACTGCTTTTAATGTAGAGAATGGGCATTACGAATTTCTTAGGATGCCAATGGGCCTGAAAAATAGTCCATCGACCTTCCAAAGGGTGATGGACAACGTATTAAAGAACTTACAGAACGAAATTTGTTTAGTGTATCTAGATGACATAATTGTCTTCAGCACATCCTTACAAGAACATATGACAAATCTGGAAAAAGTATTCAAAAGGCTACGGGAATCCAACTTCAAAATTCAGATGGATAAATCAGAGTTTTTGAAGCTGGAAACCGAGTTTCTAGGTCATGTTATTTGTAAAAACGGGGTTAAACCCAACCCAGACAAAATTAAAGCCATCGAAAAGTACCCACTGCCAAAAACTACAACCGAAATTAAGCGTTTTCTAGGACTTCTAGGATATTATAGAAAATTTATACCAGACTTCGCACGTCTCACAAAACCACTCACTCAATGTCTTAAAAAGGGATCAAAGATAACATTAGATCAAAATTATATTAACTGCTTTGAACACTGTAAAACTCTCTTAACAAATGACCCAATCTTACAGTATCCAGACTTCAGTAGAGATTTTATTTTGACAACCGATGCCTCAAACGTGGCGATTGGTGCAGTTTTATCACAGGGAACAGTCGGTTCAGATAAACCCATTGCATATGCTTCTCGTACACTTAACTCCAGCGAAAGTAACTATAGCACGATAGAAAAGGAACTTTTAGCTATCGTATGGGCGACTAAGTATTTCCGTCCCTATTTATTCGGCCGTAAGTTCAAAATTATTACAGACCATAAACCCTTACAATGGATTATGAGCTTAAAAGAACCCAATTCGCGTCTAACCAGATGGCGCCTTAAGTTAAGTGAATATGACTTTAGTGTCGTATATAAGCAAGGCAAGTGCAACACGAATGCCGATGCACTATCGCGCATCGAACTTCACAATGACGAGCTAAGACCCATAATAGATGAATTGCTTTCCATTTTACCTAACCCTTCCGAAGGGGTACACACTTTAGATGACTCTAGGACTATAACGGCTACCGAAGCCGCAGACAATTCCAGAACCATCACCGTTCATACAGATAAAGAAAACCCCATCCTGGAAGTTCCCATTTCTGACGAACCGCTAAATAAGTTTACTAAACAGATAATCTTAAATATAGTAGGCGACATAAAAGCTAGACCAGTCATCACTAAACCATTCGAAACACACACACGCATTACGATACAAATAGCTCAATCAAACATAGAAGAGGATGTCATTAATGCTATAAAAGAATACGTCCATCCGAAAATTAGGACAGGATTACTCATTAATCCAAACTCTGCAATGTACACTGTCATACCAATCATACAAAAGTCTTTTAAAAGTTCATCTCTTAACCTTTTTCTAACAAAAACTGAATTGGAAAATGTTAGGGAGTATTTAAGACAGCAAGAAATCATTCATAAATATCACGATGGAAAGACGAACCATCGAGGCATTAACGAGTGTTTCTCGGCTTTGTCCCGCAAATATTACTGGCCGAAAATGAGAGAGCATATCACTAAATTTATTAATGACTGTACAGTATGCGGACAAGCTAAATACGACCGCAATCCAGTTAAACAGAAATTTAAAATTGTACCACCAGCTTCTAAGCCTTTTGAACTAGTTCACGTAGATCTATTAACAATTCAAGGGGAAAAGTATTTGACAATAGTCGATAGTTTTTCTAAATATGCTCAGGCGTATTATTTGCGAGACGGCACTGCTGTCAGTGTAGTACAAGCTTTACTAATTTTCTGCACACATCATGGAATTCCAATTACCATAGTTTCCGATAACGGCCCTGAGTTTACCAACCAACTTTTTGCAGAATTCGTTAGACTTCATAAAATTCAGCACCATAGAGTAGCCCCACATGCACCCAACGAAAATGGTATCGTTGAACGATTTCACGCCACCATATTAGAACATCTCCGTATTTTAAAGATAAATCAAAAGAATGAATCCGTTATTAACCTTATGCCCTATGCCCTATTAGCTTACAATCATAGTATACATAGCTTCACAAAATGCAAACCAATAGAAGTAATTACAGGACATTTTGACCCTCGCGATCCTTTTGACATAGATCTCTCCGCCCACTTACTTCAACAGTACGTCGTAAACCACAAAGACAGAATGACTGAGACCTATAAAACTATTCACGATCTATGTAACGACATGCGTAAAGACTTGACTAATACTCGCAATAAAAACCGAGAACAGGAAGCTGAATATTCCCCGGAACAACAAATCTTTATAAAAAATCCATTCGCATCCCGTCAGAAATTAGCTCCTCGATACACACACGACACAGTAATGGCAAACCTCCCAATTCACATTTATACAAAGAAAAAACGAGGCCCCGTAGCAAAAACTCGATTGAAGAGAATACCTAAAACGAACCAATTGTTACAGGACTCTCCTGGTACTTCATCTCCTTCTGGGACCAGCTCTAATGCAGGAGATAAGACTTGAAAGTCTTAGCGATGGACCTGGTATATTACCCTTCAAATTAGGCCCCGCTCGAATCCTATCCCACTACCATGCATTTCTGCAATATGTAAATCTCCAGGAATTAGGAGATAAAGTAAATTCAGTTAAAACACAGTTAATCAGTATCAGCCCTAACCTTAACAACATAACCAATTCGTTATTTCAGCCTCATATTGATTATCTTAAAAATAAGCTTGAAAGTGTCACCATACAGTTGAGTAGCTTTAAAACGAACCGTGAGAAAAGAGGACTTGTAGATGGTCTCGGTTCCATCATAAAAAGTATAACTGGTAACCTTGATTATACAGATGCAGATCATTTTAATCGTGCTATAAAATCCATCCACGAAGACGAAAATAAAATCGTTACGGAATTTAATAATCATGTAAGCCTAACTAAAGATTTATCAAATCAATACTCCAGAATAATAGATAGCATTGTAGATAATCAAAATAAATTAGAAATACTAATAGGTAAAATAAATCAATCCGAGGCTACCAGAGACTATGACCTAATTAAATATGCCCATTTTGGACAAGTACTAATGATCCTTAGTGATAACTTTGCTTCCATTTCACAGGAATTAATTAAGTTACAGAACAACTTAGCATTTATAAGAGCTAACACTATGCACCACTCTATAGTTAATTTAAAATCTATCCGAATAATGATTAACAGAGCAACCGAACTTTATGGAAGTAAAAAGGTAGGAGATTTAGATATTAGGGAATATTATGATATTATTAGATTAGGTTCATATTATGTAGGAAATGAAATAGTAATAGTATTTAAGTTCCCAATTCTATTACCCCATATATATGATATGTATAAGTTATCTATTGTTCCTAACAAGAGACACGAAATCCTCACACCACCCTTTCCATTCCTAGCCATTTATCAGAAAGATTTTCAGTACATAGAGGCAGAATGCCCGAAGACCAGTAAATGGTACATCTGTAAAGAAAAGCGGAGCCTGAGAGGTCAAACATCCCCTGATTGCATCCATCACCTCATCACTAAACAACAGACGAATGCAGTATGTAACCCGTATACAGTCACCCTAGATAAACCAGCTTACGAAGAACTGGACGACAAGCATTACACCATCACTTTCCCCACACCAACGAAAGTACATCTATCCTGTGGACAAGATCTCTACAAAATACTTCAAGGTAGTTATCTCGTTATTGTCCCTCTGAAATGCTACATAGAAACGCCACTATTCTCGATCTCAAATACTAAAGATCGATTGAAGGGACAAGCCTTAAAGATAATGGACATACCTGAGGAACACACCAGCATCCCATCTTCTGCATCGGCATATAAACTAAATTCAATAAACCTCCAACATCTTCATGCAACGAACACTAAAATATCCCAGCAATCGCCATTGAATTTAAGAAGAAACAATGACTACAGTCTATATCATACTACAATACCATTTTACGCATTAATAATAAGTGCAGGTGCACTGATTCTATGCATACTCTATAGAAGATACAAGCCGAAGCCAACTGGAGGTACGCAAAGGAACTCAGAAGAGGACCATCCTAAATCATTAAGGGTATACGCTGTTCCAGACACTGAGAAGATTGATCCCGATCAACTCCCAGCTCAATTCACGACCAAGGTCTTCCATAGTCGCTGTTCTTCGGGGGGAGGTGTTACGCAGCCCTAATCCAGGCAATCTGCTGCGTTGCATCGGCTTACGACGATCACGAGGCGCCGTGTCAGCATAACGTGTCTACTGTCTTATATTACCTGGATCTAATATTTTACCGTGTGAATCCATTCTACATTCAAACATCGAATTAGAGTCACCTCACTTAGTTATAAGAATTAATTGTAATAATTACTTTAAATTAAATATATATTAAATAAAGATTGCTTTTTTTTGCAACCTCTGGCTGGAGCCCACATAATTCAGGGAATAACCTAAATCGATAAATGTAGCATCTCAATTCAAAATAATAATAATAATAATACAATTAAAATATGTTACTGGAATTCATTATAAATTATAAAGTAATAATTCAAATGGTAAAAGATAATAATATTAATAATTATAACACACAATAATTAATTTAAATAACAACACATTACAATCAATTGTATAATTCAATTTAAGAATAACATATTATAAATAGTGCCACTTTTGCGAACTCACTCCGTGAACACGAAAATAGTTCCAACTTCTCAGCAAACAAATTTAGTATGTGTATCGTTCGCGTGAGGAGGCTGTTGCGTACCAGTTTAGTCCTGCCGCGCGGCACCGCGAGCAAGCTCGGGCGCTGTCGCCACTGTACATACCTATCAGGCACGCGTAAGCCTATCCACTGCAGCACACCCGGGTTGCTAATGTAACCACGGAACACCTTTAAAATGTAGGTTACCAGCGCTAGATCCCTCCTAGTTTCCAGCTTGTTGTATCCAACCATGCCTAAAACAAACAAGGTTGGATTCATCAAGGGATAGAAGGGATAAACCCCATAAAGCTTATGATATACAAATCGCGTGAATTTATTCTGAATGCTCTCTATGCATTTATTTTCATGTGGAGCCCATATTGCTGAGTCACAATCCAGCTGACTCCTTACTAGAGCATCATACAGCACTGAGATGGCTTTAATGTTCGTAAATTTTACTGCTCTGCGTATGATAAATCCTAGTCGTTTATAAGCTTTCATACATATGTTCAAGATGTGCTCCCGGAATGTCAATTTGGTATCCATCTGTACCCCAAGATCCCGGACTAATTCCTCCCTCTTCATTAGCTCGCCATCGACCTTATAGTTGTAATAGATTGGTGCCCTTGCACGACTAAATGATAGAATACAGCATTTTGAAATATTAAACTGCAGTTTATTTTTGTGACTCCATTCAACTACTAGGTCGATATCTTGCTGAAGGTGGCGACAATCATCCTCACTCTTGATGGCTAACAGAAATTAGAATTCTTAGACAAACAAAAATTATTTTTTTCAAATGGCCAGAACTGCAGAACGGTAATATCACAGGCAAATACCTATTAATAATTACAGGCTCAGAGGCATTCCGTTTTAGTCCTTAAAGAACGGTGGCAACGCCTCTGTCACCATTTTGTTTGAAGTTGGTTGCAGATGTCCTCAGATTTTCATACAGAACTAGCGATCTGCCCCCACTTCACACGGGTGATTTCTGGATCTTGACAATAACGCCATCTACCGGGTTCAATTGTGAATCCAAACCACCCAGGGACCCACTCGAACGCATGAAAAATTCATCGAAATCGTTCGAGCCGTTTTCGAGTTTTAGCGAGAGCAACAGACAGCAATTGATTTTTATGTATAGAGATAAGGATGACAAAATAATGCTGTGTTCCATAGACATCTACAACTATCTTCAATTAAGAATCAAAATTGAGACGCGTAGTCACCGCTGAAAACTAACACGAAATGTCTTGTCACTACTAAAAAGGGGTCTCTGCTTCCCTACACTCACCATACGAAACAGCAGAAATAAGCTGCTATTTTATGGTGGTATTTTGTAAGAACGTGGTCCTTCTCCGGCCGAGTCATTTCTGCTTCAACCATACTATGACTGCAATGTGGTTCTACTACGTATAAAATCCATATTAAGGTAGCAACGCATCTGTAGCCTTTCTTTTTCGAATCTGGTTGCAGGTGTCCGTTGTCTGCAGTAACCGCTTACCATCAGTTTTCCTTACTTACTTACTTACTTATCTTCACGCACAATCCCTGACGGGGTAGCCAGAGAGAACAGATCGCCAAGTGTCACGATCCTTACAAACCTCTTTCGCTTCTTTCAGATTCATTAACTTCTTCATGCATCAGTTTTCCTGTAGTTCGTTTATCTAATTCATCGTCATCATACAACCTACGAAAGCTGAATATAGAACTGTCCATTGATTACTTTATAGGAATGATATTAGCCTTAGTTGCTCCGCTTGGCGGGAATCCATTGGTGTTTTTTTTTTAATTTATTGAGTCATTAAAGGGACAATGCAACAAAAAACAAAGGCATCATTTTCAAAAAACACTTATTCCATCCATAAAAAAGAAATCTTTGCATAAAAGTCCGGTAGGGCCTACACTAAAGTGTTATTATAATATTCGGGTTATAATAGTAGTATTTAAAACAATGTAAGTGGTCCGAATCGGCTGGAGGTACACTATCCTCATCTTCTTACTCTAAGTAAAAAACTAACTCAATTCAAAAGCATCTTCTCATAACCGTTCACCGTAATAGATTTTTATTCCCCTCGAATATTCAATTTCGCTCAATTCGATTTGAAATTCAATATTTGAATATAAAGACGTGCACACACTCACACACCATAATATGAATACGGTACGGCAGATTCTGTCGACCGACTCAATTTATAATAATCGGTTTCAAACATTACTAAGCAATTGAAAAATGGTGTGTTTCTCTGCTATATTGTTAGATTATCTTTGTTTGATACACAAAGTAGCCATAGACACGTGTTGTACGTGGTAGAGCCACGATACAGCTATATTATGGTGACGAGAGTACTGGGACGCGGACACGTTCTCACAGAATAACAGAGTGAAATAGCAGTTTATTTCTGCTGTGTTTCGTATGGTGAGTGTAGAGAATCGAGACGCTTTTTACTGGAAACGAGGTATTCCATCTTAGTCCTCAGTGATGACAACGCATCTGCATTTTGATTCTTAATTACGAACAAGGGCTTCGTTTCTTTAAAATATCTGTAGTAAACAGTTGTAATGGCATTAATTACTTTTAAAGATAAGTACTTTATCTTATTAGTATGTGCCTATGTAAACTGTAGTATGTGATGTGTAATGCTCTGTATAATACTTATTTAAATACTTGCAATTTTGACACAATGCACTTATTGTGCTAAACTGATATTTATCCAGATGCAGTTCATGCATTATAAGGAGAAAATCATAGTGTAATGTTTAAGAAGATAAAGTGGGAAAAAATAAAGGTTTATAATATAATATTTACCCAAACTTAAAGTATGCAGCATTGAAAACATTCTCCTGTAAATTAATGTTTCTAGATGCTGATATTATTTTTTTTTATATATTTTATTATTATATTTCTTCTAATTTCTATAATTTTTCTTTATATTGCTGCTGGTGATGAGAGGGCGTTCAGTGACGAAACGTAGCTAGTGTTCTTAGCACTATACCGCGGGGAGGACAGTATGATAATTTAAGTTTTTATTAATAGTTTTAGTTGTCTTATTATATAATGTAAATATTATAATGTTATGTGCATAAATCCATTTTAAATCAACTTAAACTTAAATTAATTAAATTATAAAAGTATAGATAATGGATAATAATTTATTCAAGAACTACTAGGAACTACGTATATACTCATACAGAGAAAATAAATATATTATATAACATTTACTTAACCGTTTTACTTATAAAACCCTTAATTATAAGGTAAAAAACAGAAAACAAGTCAAGACCACATAACTTATTTAATGATTCTGTCTCTGTGGCGCAGTAGCTTAGATTGAGTTGGGGCGCTATGGGCCTCGGGTTCGAATCCCGTATTTGTATTGCCTCCAATTAATTTTTTCTTGTCTGGATGTTCGTCTTTGTGTAATTTATGTTATCTTTACATGGAAGAGCCATGCTGCATATTAATAGTATAGTTGTAGCACGAAGGGGTCTGCTCGACCGAGGAAGGACCACGCTCTCACAGAATACCAGCGTAAAATAGCAGCTTAATGCTGCTGTGTTTCGTATGGTGAGTGCAGAGAACCGGAGACCCATTTTACTGGAAAAGAGGCATTCGATCTAAATTCTCACGGCTAACAACGCATCTGCATTTTAATTCGCAAACGAAGAATTTATTCGCATAATTCGAAGCATATAATTCGCAAAAGATGTAGATGTCTATGGGGCACAGCAACCAGTTACCATTAGGTGGACTGTGTGCTCGTTTGTAACCTTTATTACTGCACCTAAAAAGCTAGTAGGCCAATATATTGTTATAAGAATAAAATGCACGGAATTTACCTCATAATATTCATTTTTTTTCGTCTTTCATAACACGTTAAGTTAGGAAAATCTAATGTTATTGGGGGGACATTAGGAATTTCTCTTGCGTCATAGAGCCTTACATCTGTAAATATGAAATGAACAAATAATTATTTATGAGCTATATTTGTTTTATGCAGGTTTCGAACCCGCGACCCCACAGCGCTGTAATATAGCCACTGCCCTACCAGGCCGTCATAGTTAAATAGGAAATTACTACTTTGAATGTTTTAATTCATTCATTCATTACAACCTGGCTCCGTGGTGCAGTGACTTAGCATTGAGTTGCAGCGCTGGGGGCCGTGGGTTCGCATCCCGCACGGAATTAGTATTTGTATGGACTATAAATAATTGTTCCGGTTCTGGATGTTCGTCCTTGTGAAACAAATTTGTAAACTACCTCCACGAGACAGGAGAAAATCAAAGTGTGTAAAAAAACGAATCGAAAGAAGGAATAAAAAAAACCTGTGAAAAGACCACCGTTGAACATAGGCCTTCCTCATAATGAGCGTTAATAATCCAACGCTCACCAGATGTCGCTAGTTGGGACTAAAGTGAATTTGTTTGTCACGTAAATGGTCGCATAGTGTCATCATCATCATCATTACAGCCCTGCACAAGTCCACTGCTGAACATAGGCCTCCCCCAAAGAATGCCACAAAGCACGGTCCTGAGCCACCTGCATCCATCGACTTCCTGCATGTCTTACCAGGTCGTCACTCCATCTCGTGGGGGGACGCCCTACACTTCGCCTACCGGTACGAGGCTGCCACTCGAGAACCTTTCTTCCCCATCGGTTGTCGGTTCTTCGAGCTATATGGCCGGCCCACTGCCACTTCAGCTTACTAATCCGTTGGGCTATGTCGGTTACTCTGGTTCTACTGCGGATATCCTCATTCCTAAGTTTATCACGCAGAGAAACTCCGAGCATAGCCCTCTCCATAGCTCGCTGAGCGACCTTGAGCTTCCTCATACGGCCAGCAGTGAAGGACCACGTCTCAGTTCCATAAGTCATCACTGGCAACACGCACTGGTTGTACAATTTCGTTTTCAGGTTTTGAGGTATGTCTGACGAGAAGATGTGTCGTAGCTTCCCGAACGCTGCCCAGCCGAGTTGAATCCGTCGATTGACCTCTCGATCGAAGTTGGACTTACCTAGTCGGACTATTTGTCCCAGGTAAACATACTCGTCAACAACTTCGAGCTTAGTGCTCCCAACAACTACCGGCATAGGTGTGACATGGACATTGAACATGATCTTTGTTTTGTCCATGTTCATCTTAAGACCTATCCGTTGGGAAACACTATCGAGGTCATTGAGCATAGTGCTTAGGTCCTCCAGCGATTCTGCCATAAGGACTATATCGTCGGCAAATCGAAGGTGAGTGATGTACTCGCCATTGATGTTGATACCGTATCCTTTCCAGTCCAGAAGCTTGAAAACGTCTTCCAATGCAGCGGTGAAGAGTTTCGGGGATATGACGTCACCCTGTCTTACACCACTCTGCAATTGGATAGGTTTCGTACTCTGGTTCTGTACTCGGATAGCCATCGTAGCCCTACTGTACAAGCACTTCAACACTTCGATATACCGACAGTCAACTTGGCACCGCTGAAGGGACTGCAGCACCGCCCAAATTTCGACGGAATCAAAGGCTTTCTCATAGTCCACATACGCCAGACATAGTGGCAAATTGTACTCTTCGGACTTCTGTACAATTTGCCGAAGGGTATGTATGTGGTCTATGGTGCTAAAGCCTTTTCGGAAACCGGCTTGTTCGGGAGGCTGGAAGTCGTCAAGTCTGCGCGCGAGACGATTCGTAATGACTCTCGAAAACAGCACGTAGACGCGGCTCAGAAGGGAAATCGGTCTGTAGTTCTTCAAGAGAGCGTTGTCACCTTTCTTGAAGAACAAGACCACCGCACTTCTGCTCCACGCCTCCGGTGTAATGCCACCATGGAGGACGGAATTAAAGAGCTTCTGAAGGACTTCAAGTACCGGTCTTCCACCCGCTTTCAGAAGCTCCGCTGTAATTCCATCCTCGCCTGGGGCCTTACCGTTTTTAAGGTGCTGGAGAGCCATTCTAATCTCGCTCAGACTGACGTCCGGGATATCTTCGGAATAGTGTCGGATGAGACTCGCTCTTGGATCGTTACTCACACTTGCGTGTGGCTCCAACGATGACGTGTACAGCTGCCCATAGAACCTCTCAATCTCACTCAAAATCTCAGGTGTCCCGGAAACGATGCTGCCACATTCTGTCTTCAGCTTTGACAGGTGGCTCTTTCTGGCAGACAGATCTCTGGCAAAGACTTTGGAGCCTTGGTTCCGCTCGATCGCTTCTTCAATACGAGCTGTATTGAAGTTGCGTAAGTCCCGCCGCATGCATTTGGAGATCTGTCTGTTCAGATGCCTGTATGCTGTCAAGTCTGTTGAAGAATGTAGCTTCATCTCCCGTCTAACAGCCATGAGATTAAGAGTGTGATCGGAGAGTTTTTGTGTTCTTCTGCGGCGGGTCTTGCAGAACTTAGCTCCGACCGCATGGACAGTTTCCACGAGCTTGTCATTCATACCGTCCACTTCATTGCAGTCTTCCAGGTACTGAAAACGGTTTTGTAACTCGAGCTGAAAGGTTTCGGGACCCTGAAACAGAGCACGAGGGGGACGGAGCGTTGACTTCATTAGACGAGACCTCTCCAACTTAACGTTTAGGTTCAGTGTGCCTCTAACCATTCGGTGATCGCTACCAGTTTTCACCCTCGCGATCACGGAGACATCACTGAACAGTTGTCGTCTGGTCGTCATAATGAAGTCAATCTCATTTTTTGTCGAACCGTCTGGGCTCGACCAGGTCCACTTTCTGTGGGGGCCGCTTCTGGAAGAAAGAGTTCATCATAAAGAGTCCCTCTTTCTCCATGAAGTCGACCAGCTGCTGGCCCCTTGGGTTCCGTTGCCCTATTCCAAATTTCCCTACTTTCAGCTCACCGTTCTCTCTTGTGCCTAGTTTTGCATTGAAGTCTCCCATTAACACCGTATATTGGGTTTTGGAGGAATGCATGGCTCTAGAGATATCCTCATACATTTCCTCCACCTCCCCATCGGGGTGTGCCGAGGTTGGTGCGTAAACCTGTATGACCTTCAGCGAATACCGTTTGGTGATTCTGAGTATAAGGTACGCAACCCTCGTCGACACACTCCCGATCTTTACAACGTTGTTAACGAGAGACTTGTGGACGATAAATCCGACACTTCCTTGGGACAGATGGTCGCCCTCCCGGTGATAGAGCAAGTTGCCGGATTCGAGGATTACCGTGTCCTCCCCCTCTCTTCGGACTTCGGATAATCCTATAATATGCCAGCGCAACTTGTCTATCTCTTCTTCCAGCTCCACGATCTTCTCGTCAGTCCTCAGGGTGCGTGCGTTGTACGTTGCCAGGTCGAGTCGTCTAAGGTGGCAACCGAACCTCCACCGGAGATTCTTAGCACCCCCTGCCCCGCCGTTACCATGGTCGCCACCGTAGCCAGGAATAGCGGGGCCGCCGGGGACTGGGGGCCGTCTCTTTGTTACATTCATAGGGGGGTATTTGCCATAGTTGCCACGCTTGGCGAGCGGGTTGGCAACCGCAGTTTTTTTATTGTCATTTTGGCTATTATCAGGAAGATGCTGCTGCCCATCTCCTGCCTGTTTCCCTTTGTCGCCTTTTACGACACCCACGGGAGGATATGGGGTAGTGGTATTCTTGACCGCCACTACACGGCTTAGTGTCATCATCATTAAAAAAATAGTTTCAAAAAGTTTTTTGGTTTCTAGTGTATGCATATAAGAAAATTACAAAACAATGCGTCATTGCCGTATTCTTTAATTTTTTACACATTATTAACTTTTTAAATTCCCATACTTTTAGGCATATGCACAATTTGGTTTATCCATTTCTAATCTAATTAATATAAAATATAACTAATAAAAAGAAACAACATTACACTTTTCTAACAAACTAATTTCCTCCGCTATGAAATCTGTCCAAAGTTTCATATCATTATTAAGTGGCGCCGCCCTGGTGGCAGAAAAATCGTGGATGTCATTGACACGCGCAGAACATTGGCCTTGGTTGCTACGCTAACTACGCTTCGCAGGCGGGTCAGCGACCGCAGGCCACAGTTTTTGTTATTTTGATTTTGCATCGGGAAGGTGCTACTGCTTGTTTGCAGTTTCATTTCTCTCCGTCGTCCCTTACGACAGCCTATTGTCTATATGGGGTACTGGTTGTAATAAAACAAAAGAGGTAGAGAGTGGTAGGTAATTAAACAAAAGAGTGAATTTCAATAAGTATTATCTATAATCTACATTAAATAAAAGAGTTTCTGTTTCAGAATAAGCATAGAAGATATATTGAACTAAAACATCACCGGATAACTATAACTAACTGAATGCTGTTTCTCGTAAGCTGCAATGGTTGTTACATAAAATATGTAAGTAACTCGGGCTATGCTAGTAACGGCTCCATAGTATAAAGCCAAAGCTTAAAGCTCAAATAAATCATGATTTACGATTTGCTACAAAATATTTTCGGAACATTCAACTGAGAAAATTTGTGACTCGAAAACTACGACTTAACAGATAGTATAATTTAGGTATAGCTTTATTTATGGCACAAACTGTGGTAATATAATGTCATATATTTATGACCACTATATAATTGACAACTCTGTGGCACATTGACTTACCATTGAGTTTCGGCGCTGAGGGCTGTGGGTTTAAATTCCACACGGAACAAAAAATATTTTTCATTTCAATCCGTTCAGCCATTTTTAAGATTAGCCCGGACAGACAGAGAGACACTTCAATTTATTTATATAGATAGATAAAGATATTTTTACGAACTTCTTACTATTTATTTAATAAAATTTAGTCATAATAAATTTCGCTTTTATCTTAAGTTTTTCCAGTTGATTTCATTGTTACATTGAATATATTTATGTAAGACTTATGTTGTGTTGGGTGAACGCATCTTAAAGGAAAACCTAGACCTAATATTTTATTTACAGCACAATGCCCTACAATAGATATCTCGTCTACGGACTACAATACATTCAGTGGAATGTAGAAATATCTAAAATCTTTCAATATCTTTACAAATATCTACTAATTTTATATATTAAATAAAAGTAGTAAGAGTGTTACTGTTTAAGTTATCTATTTCAAAATCCACATCTCTGTAATAATTATAACTGTAATGTTAAAAACAAAAAGTAAAAACCGACTTCAAATTCTAACTAATCTATTTGTTAACCTTAGGGGTAGAATTTTCCTCCTTTATATGAAACCACCCTTTAAGTATAACCTATTTAGTAAAAAAAGAATCATCAAAATTGGTTCATAATCTGCGAAGATATCATACATACAAAATCCTCTCAAATTGAGAACCTCCTCCTTGTTGAAGTCGGTAAGAAAATTTAAAAAAATATTTAATAATGCGAAACCTCGCGGTCGCTCATGATTAGTAGATAATTGCCAAAATAATATTAAATTAAATATTGCGGGTAGATAAACCTGATTGTATATCCCCCCCCCCCCTCCCCCATCAAAATACATGGGTCACAATGTTACGAACATTGTAACATGTAACAGATTTGCTCGATGCTCTACGACTGTTAAGGTAACACTTTGCAAAGCGTAGGTAGTTTTACTCGAGCAGCCTTAGCTATACCCAAAAATCGTTTGACGCCCTGCGTACGCAATATAATAATGCCTTCAGAGCATTGTTGGGGCAGCCACGATACTGCAGTGTGGGAGCGCTGTTTGCATATATTTGCGTACACAGGGGTTGACAGTTTCACAACCATACTGCATAAAAACAGGCTCACTATTGAGGCGTGATTGCGGCAGCCTCAACAATGTCCTGCAAGCCAACGCCCACAGTGGGGACTGTCCACTGCCTAAGTACTCGTACAAAAATATTTATTAATTACTAACATAGGTGATAAGTCATTTTGTAACTAACATATACATGGTAGAGCCATGCGGCAACCATATTATAGTCGGATGGGTCAACTAGACCGGGAAGGAACACGCTCTCACAGAATACCAGCTTAATACTGATGTGTTTCGTATCGTGAGTGAACCGGAGACCCTTTTTGATTGAAACAAGACATTCAATGTAGATGTCTATAGGCAACAGCATCCACTTACCATCAGGTAGACAGTGTGTTTTTTTATCACCCTTATTCTGTAAAAAATTAGATTTATGAATGACTGTTGTCCGATGATTTTTTTTATATCGTTACAAGACCAGATAGATAAAAAATAGTCGCCTAAATACGTCCCACATATGAATGTGTATTGATATTGTTTTGATATTGGATAGGATTTAGTGCAGGAAAGGCACTAACGAGTTGCTCCAATGCGTAGCAAATTTCACACGTCTTAACCGAATTATTTTAGTTTTCGGACATGCAACTTTTTTCATGATACATAACCCCACAAATCGTGAGTCACAAAAACCGTAGACTCCTTTTAATGCATAGTACCATTCAATCTAAGTCATCAAAAGTGACAATGCATCTTTACGTTGATTCTTGATAGTGGATAGATGTAGATGTCGATAGCCATTGGTTTATAATCAGTTGGACTATGTCATTGTTGTCCGTCCACCCTTACTGATATATATCTATCAATAGTCCATTGCTGAACATAGGCCTCCCCCATAGACCGAGGGCACATTTGCCATAGTTGTCACATTTGGCAACACATTAGGAAGACGATTCTGCACATCTCCAGGTTTATTTCCCGCTGTCGCCTCTTACGACAGCCATGAGTCTATATAGGATAATGGATATTCTGACTCTGCCACCGCACGGTATCTTGTCACCTTCTGACTGCCTCCTTGGTCCATTGGTCTTAAACGCGATTGCTAATCATGAGGTCCCGGGTTCGAACCCCGGGCCAGGCCAAAAATAAGTTAATGGGTTTTTGTGTGAAGAAGTTCTCAGTTGCAGCCCGGAGTAATGAAGGTGGCGGTGTTGGTCCTGCACCTGATCTTGAGAGTGAAGAAATAGAGAATGCGCCTATGCTTGCGCACACACTTGGGCACTATAATCCTGTCCTGCGTAGATGGCTAGTCTTCATTTAGATTGACCGCCATGAGCTAAATTCGGTCTGGAAGACATTATTATTATTTTTACTTGACAAACAAACTTTTATAAAAAAAAAATAGAAAACACCTGACGACTTTTAAAAAGGGTACCCAGACACTGAGTGAAGTTTTATTGTGTGAATATTGGAGTTAGAAGGAGATAACAAGCGAAAAAAGGCGTATGATATACGTGTAGTGACGAAGAGCTTGTGAATCACATTGGGCGTATTATAAGCACCGGTGTAGGTGCGTTATTCTTCTGGAATGAGTTATAATTTAGGCTGACATTCTTAAAAAGAGTTTGTTCCATACTGTACTATATCATTCAACTTTTTTCTTATTATTAAATAAATTGCCCTAATATATAATAAATGTAAGCTACTTACTATTATTAATTTCATTCTCGCGTGGTAGAATATACAAGTAACACAGAATATTCAACCACATCGTTGAATTTCTTTTAGGTTGTCTGTTATAAGTAATCATTATTAATTCTACTTAACTAAAAATAAACAGCCCCGTAGTGACGACGTGAGAAAATCCACTACCTCATCAGACACCGTGGATATCGCAGGAGGTGACAGAGGGAAACTAAACCAAGAGATGGACGGCAGCATCTTCTTAATAACAACTCAATAATAATCCTTGCCTGTCAAGTGTACTCGTAGTAGCTATGGGTCAATCTATAGGGAAGGCCTGTATCCAGCAATAGACCTTTAAAGGGCTTTAATGAACTTTAAGAAATAAGTTAAAAAATTAAAAGCTGTAAGAAATAAATATGCTAAATATGTTGGCAGATTTCACAGGTCTCAGAAAATATTTTATTGTTTATTTCTTAGACATGCAGGTTTCAAGGTTTTTATTCATCGCCAAGTACATGGTAAATCAGTAGTTTCATTAGTGTCGGCAGGGATCAAACCCAAGTTGCTCGCGAATTGTGAAATTTAAAACGAACGCATAGTCCCTAAGCTATCACGAATATTGATAATAAATTAATTGTAAACTAATTCATAACTAAATTACCCACTTGTAGATAGGTCTTTATACTTGGTAGAGACACGTATAAAACCTATGTTCTTATGTATGTATTCATGCTACAACCATTATGGTTGTTTACGCCCGAACGCTGGTTCCGGAATCGACGTCAGAGGGCGCGCGGCTCGGTGCAATACCGGTTTGACGTTCGGGCTAGCTTGGGTGTGGTGAGCGCGCGCTAGCGCAAAGGAGTCGTCTGCCAGCTGTGCTAACGTCAGCACGGTGTCCATTTTTGTGCGGAAACCGCGGAATAGGCGTCTAGTAAAGATCCTGTATAGCATTCCTTGTTGGATAGCCTTTCCCTCCCGGGACTTATTGGGTTCGACTCAGAATCTATATAAGTGCATTTGACTATATTAGCTAGTGCGGCCTTTGATATTCTAGAAATAACTGTTGCTACGCGAAACGGTAGTGAACCTTGATCCGGACACTCCGTGTTCGTTTTGTGCATTAACCTTATATATAACAAACGAGAGTTAGTAGCTTCTGTAAGTTAGTTAATCGTACGATAGAGTTAATGGACTGTCATCGTGACGAACGAAGAAAGTGACTGTGGACGGCGCCGCGGAAGATTACCTCGATTTGGAGCGGTGCTGACGTCCGAGCTGCTGCCGACGGCAAAGGTCTAATAAGGTCAATCACCACCAGTCACACCCAGATACATATCACAGCACCTTATTTCCCTTGCACCACACAACCACATGCGACCTGACCGAATCCGGAGGGACCAGTCGCCTTGGATATAGGTAAGTAAGCTTCGTTTAATATTCTCCCTGTTGAATGGCAGTAGTATAGAACGCTCCCCCTCATTGTTTAGTGTAATTAGAGATTTTCCACTTTGGCCTTAGGAGGCCCGACCAATATCTGCTTGTAAGGTCTTCCGCTATGGGCCCGGAAGATTCTACTCTTATTTAGGCAGCTGTAGGCCGTAACAATGGTTGTAGCACGAATAGGTCTGTTTAACCTAGGAAGGACCACACTCTCAACGAATATCAAGGTAAAATAGCAGCTTAGTACTACTATGTTCCCTATTTTGAGTGTAGAGAACCGGGTACCGTTATCACAGCAATGACGCATTCTGTCTTAGTACCTATACAAAGGTGAAAACGCATCTGCATTTTGATACTTAATCGAATATAGTTGTAGATTTCTATAGGCCACAACATCTACTTACTATCCCCTTATTCTATAATAAAAATTAAGAACACAAGACCGCAAGTGGAACATACCAAATCTGCGTTACTTATGTGTGTAACTTAATCGCACGGAGATGTTCACAATTTTTTCTCGGGGTCCCAAAAGACCTGCTTCGTAAATCTTATCTCTCCATTATATTCCGTCCGAGGTGAAATGGAACGTTTTATTTATGGTTATAACATCTTTCAATATACCCTCTTGTTTCACTTTTTGAGACAAGTAGAAGCTTAGACGAGAGTTGAGAGAAATTGATTTAGTAGGTAGGTCTATAGATTACCTTAGCTTCATTACTAGACGTGTGAAGAGCGCAAATACACTATTTTATATGAGCCTTAACTGTGTAATAATATCCCATATTGTCCCACGGGTATCGTAAGCGGTGACAAGGGGTATCTGAAACAGGAAATGGGCAGCAGCATTTTACTGATAAGAATTCAAAATCACAAAAAACTGCAGATGCCAAGCCTGCCTGCCAAGCGTGGCAACTATAGCAAAATCTTCCATTTTTTTGCAACAAAAAATATCAATTTTGCATTCTTGTAGGACGATGACGTTGACTCAGCCACGCAACTAGACTAAACAAATGTCAAATATTTAATTTATAAAGTCCATCCCTGTCAATGTACAATTTAGAAGAAACGAAAGCTTACTTACTTATCTTCACGCACAATCCCTGACGGGGTAGCCAGAGAGAACAGATCGCCAAGTGTCACGATCCTTACAAACCTCTTTCGCTTCTTTCAGATTCATTATCTTCTTCATGCATGCACGTCTAGGTATCCGAGTACTTTTGACCCTACCCTCTTCGAGCAATTTGCTCACATGGTCTTCGAAAGTTAGTCTCGGTCTACCTCGACACCTTTTAATATTAACTTTCGCGCTATATATTTTCTTCACCATTCGGTCTTCACTCATTCGCTCAACGTGCCCAAACCACCGAAGCACGCTCTTATCAATTTTTGTGATAAGGTCATCTTTCAAACCTGCCATATTGTGAATCTCTTCGTTTCGCTTTCGGTCGGCCATGGTAACGCCGCACATTTTACGAAGAGATCGCATCTCCACTGCATTCAACTTACTTTTATGCTTCTTCTGGCATACCCAGGTTTTGCTGCCATATAACAAAGTCGGTACCAACACTGCGTTATGTATTGCAAGGCGTGCACTCTTCGCTACGCCTTGCCTTTTGACTAACGCAGTCAGGGCACCATTGACTTTGTTCCCGGCAGCGACACGCCTGTCCACATCTAAATCACATCTTCCATCCCGGCTATAAGTACTCCCCAAGTATACAATTTCATTTACCTGTTCTAGACATTCCTGATTTACCCATATTTCACACTTCGTTCTCTCTTCGTCCCTTTCAAATACCAGAACCTTAGTTTTATTAGCATTCAAACGGAGACCTTTAATTTCACATTCCTCTTTCATACACGTGACTAATGCCTGCAGTTCTGCCTCTGATGGTGCAATAAGCACTGCATCATCAGCATACAGCAGACAATTTACTTTAATGTCACCCAATTTCACACCCAAACAACTATCTTTCAGCTTCTGTAAACAGCTGTCGAGATACAGTACGAACAGCCATGAAGACATGACACAACCCTGCTTTACGCCCGTTTGGACGTTAAACATGGGTGACAGGTCATGTCCTACCCGCACACAGGCTTTACAGTCACAGTAAAGAGACTGCACAGCCCTTAGCAATCGACCATCCACACCATACCCCGGCAACAGTTCCCACATTTTCTTCCTTACAACCTTATCAAATGCTTTCTCAAGATCCACAAAAGCACAGAAAATCTTCTGGTTAGCAGCCAGAAGCTTCTCCGTGATCATGCGGAGAGAAAACATTTGATCCGTGCATCCTCTTCCAGGTCTAAATCCGCATTGTGCCTCCCATAGAAATCTTTCCGATTTCTCTTGCATCCTACGTGTCAAAACATTCGAGTAAACTTTACTTGCTAAACTGGTTAAGCTGATCGCCCGATAGCACCCGCAGTCAAAATGTGAACCTTTACCTTTATAAAAGGCACAATGACTGCGGATCGCCAATCATCCGGGACATCCTCCGTCCGCCAGCACAAATTGCACAGCAGATGAAAGCTGTCCCAGACGCGAGGCCCACCATACTTGACCATTTCAGCAGTAACTCTGTCTAGTCCCGCAGCCTTACGCGAAACGATAGCGCTAGCTAATTAAATTGACAGTGTTATTTCCGGTTACTGATAAAATAATTTTAAACCTTAAAAATCTCAAATATTGTCCCACGCGTGAATATATTCAATAAACGAACTAGTAACGTTGTTAACGTATTCAGTTGGCTTTAATTTATTACTTTCGCTGTGCTGTGTTGATAAAATTATAAATTGGTCAAAAAAAACTTTTAGCATCAGTGATAAAAATATTTAAAAGAGGATACTTATAAAAAGTTTTCTTTGTAAAGTTACAAAATGATAGAAATTACGAATTACAAGTCTCCACATAGGTATTAATTTCATCTTACATTATGCAAATTTAAAGTATTCCAGGGATTGCTCAAATACTTACAAAAACAATAACAAAATAACTCAAAAATAATTTAAAAAAAAACGCATAGTTTTACCTGCCGTGAGACAAAGGAGCTCGCAGTTTTAGTCATGCTAGTCGCAGCTGTGAGTGAAAAGCTCTCTGCTCATCAGTTTTCTTACAGATTTAGAACTAGTAGAAAATAGATCAATATCTAATACAGATGAAAGCTTAATAAATTCCATTGCGCTACGTAGAAGGAAATAATTTCTTCTATAATTCGTTGAAGCAAGAGGTATTTATATAGCAAGGATCGCTGTCTAAATCTCTTAAGACACTATTTAGATTATTGAGCATAGTGCTTAGGTCATCTAACGATTCTGCAATAAGGACTATATCATCGGTAAATTGAAGGTGAGTGATGTACTCGCCATTGATGTTGACACCGTATCCTTTCCAGTGCAGTAGCTAAACGTCTTCCAATGCAGCGGAGTTTCGGGGATATAACGTCACCCTGCCTCACACCTCTCTGCAGTTGGATAGGTTTCGTACTCTGGTTGTGTTTTCGGATAGCCTAGCCTTTCTCGTTACTTACTGTACAAACACCAGCACTTTGATATACATACTTGGAGAATTTAGGGTCCGTCTCTGTTTATTTATAAAATATCTGTTCTATACTCACTCATTAAGCAGTTAATTATTGTGTGATGAATTGTTAATAGATGTCGCAATTAGTAATTTGCTGTTAGTATTGTGTTTCAGAAGGGATTTCAAGCTCAACGATAGATGGCGCTGTACTAATAACATTTTATAAATTTTGGTGATGACATCTATCGTAATTGTAGAGGATTTTAAAACCAAATATGTTTTACTTTGATTTGGTAAATGAGTTGATTTTATTCATTTTTAAATAATTAAATAATATACAAAGGCTTTAGAAGGTTTTTACCAATTTAACATTTTTAAAATAAGTCGAAAATGGGGCAGGCGTTAATAACCACATTTGGAATCATATATATACCTAATTAGATATTAGTTTGAGCCCACAGGCTCAAGCTAACTTAGTCTGCGTCTAAGAATGTCGGGATGTGCTGGCTGTATCGTGGACACGGCGGCGCTCACCCCTCCGCTGCTTGCGATGTTCACATTCCTCACTCAACATAACTGATCTTTATCTATCGAGTGGTGTAATTTGTATTATAGATCATATGTAGCAACACCAAACTGTATCCCCCGATTTTGTTATCATCAGTTTTCTGAATTCCCTCCCACTATGGAAGCAAATTTAAAGACGTATCGTGAATACGTCTTTAAATTTGCTTCCATAGTGGGAGGGTACTTAGTGCCTCCGCGGCCTACACTGCCGCACAGATTTTGTTCGCAGTATCTCTTCTAGTACGTAAGAGCTTTAATCTATAGGGTACTGAAGGAGCACAAAGAAATATTAAATTTTAGCGGTCCTGGACTGGCCCTAAATCAAATTTCAAAGATAAATTGGACGATTTCTCTCTTTCGGCTATACGCCGAAAAGTACATCAATTCTTTTATAGAAACGAACCACCATCCATCCAATATTTTTAACTTTAAATATCATTGGCAATTGGTTGCAGTATGAATTTTCAATTTTATTTATTATTTCATTACTCATTGATACTGCAACCATGATATAGTTGCATCGTGTCGCTACCAAGTTGATGACGTTCATGAGGAGTAACATAACCAGTGCAAGAGATACCTACATCTATCATCACTAATATCTACTTACCAGTAAAAAAGGTCTTCGTTTTTCTATACTCGCCATACGAATTACAAAAGCGTTGTGTAATTTCACGCTGGTGTTCTGTGAGGGCGTAGTCCTTCTCGGTGTAGAGCCATTCGTACTGTAACCATTACACAGCAAGCAGTAGTGGAGCTCTAGCTATATCACATCATACCGACCAACTGACGTCCAAGTGAAATTATTTTAAATTAACATTTTTTTAGTAATAATCGAAATAAATAATCTTTTAACTACGTCAAAAGTATTAACTGAAATCTCCTCTTGATACTGTTGTACTTTTTTATTATATAAGTGCAATATAAAGCTGGTGGAAGTGATTTAAGTTGAGTGGATTGCAATTTTTTTGATTTGGGTACAATAGAGCACTACATTTCTGCTTCGCGTTCGATGTGTGCAATTAATATCAAAGCATATAATACAATCTAAGCATATAATAATATGACTTACAAAATTTAAAACTGAAGTGTCGAACGAAGTTACTGTTAGTGGCTAGGGCAACCCATGGGCACTTGCAACCAACTTTAAACAAAAAGACTACAGATCCTTTGCCATTTCTGAGGATTAAGACGGATAGATAGGACAACTTTTTGGTTATAAAAATACGAAACTATTTTAGGACTGATAAATTTAACAATTTTCTTAAAATGTGTGTCATATCTACTGGGAAATCTCAACAGTAAACAGTAAGTGAGTGGAACAGATTCGTGGAAATTGTTGACGTAAACGAAAGGCGTCCCCAAATAATGCGCTTTGGAAGTTTCTAGAGAACAGAGACATTTATTTAAAAAGTTTCTCTTGTTTGAAATACAAAGGGAGAAAGAAATAACTTCAGTAGGTTATTTACTTAGCGAGTCTGAAATTATTCTCTCAGCGGTAAATTATCGTTTTGAAGTAAAAACCTGAAATTGGATTAAAGTTGCGTTGCAAAGTTATTGCAAGGACTGGGATGGCTTAAATGTACGTTTTGGTGGAAAGACTACGGAAAAATACAAGTATTATGCCAGCCTATGTACAAAAAGAAAAAGTTCTAACTTAGACTTTACTAGAGACTCTTTATTCTTAGTAATAACATAAGAAAATATTGAAACAGGGGTGCAGTAGCGTATATTAAAATACTTATAT
The DNA here is from genome assembly GCA_963668995.1 of Parnassius mnemosyne. NCBI lineage: Eukaryota > Metazoa > Arthropoda > Insecta > Lepidoptera > Papilionidae > Parnassius > Parnassius mnemosyne. The sequence goes on from CAVLGL010000148.1 coordinate 50,393,347, forward strand.
AAAATATATATATATATATATAAACAGATACCAATGAGAATACTATTAACTAAAAATTATAACAAAACGAATTGAATGAATATTTTACGCCTGGCGTAAATGGATGTGTATAACGCCATATTTGGGCTTTCGTATAGTTGTCCCTTACGTCTTCCACGGTACAAAATGGGGTAGTGAATTATCTCACATAGCCACCACGCGGTCACAAGCGAAATTAATAAAACTTATTGGGTGTTAATGTTAAATATCTCTATAGGCATTTATGAGTGTGAGATAAAATATACTTAAGAGTTTATAGAGAAAGAGTGCAGGAAGCTAAAATTTTAATTGCTAGATACGATTTCTTGCGACAAAACGTTCGGTATAAAACCGACGCGCTTAGGCGCTTACGGTATGCAATAAACGAACTAGTAACGTTTTTAACGTCTTTGAAGCCAGTTTGCTTTAATTTATTACTTTCGCTGTGCTGGGTTGATAAAAACATGAATGGGTTTAAAAAAAATTTAGCATCAGTGATAAAATTGTTTGAAAGAGGATTACTTATAAAAAGTTTTTATTTATTTATTTATTTTAGGAAGGCTTACAGATTAATATCTTCGTAAAATTACAAAATGATAGGAATGACGAATTATAAATCTCCACAAAGGTATTAATTTCATCTAACATTATGCTAATTTAAAGTATTCCAGGGATTGCTCAAATACTCACAAAAACAATAACAAAAAACTCAAAAACGATTAGTTTTACCTGCCGTGCGACAAATGAGCTTGCAGATTTAGTAATGCTAGTCGCAGCTGTGAGCGAAAAGCTCTCTGCTCATCAGTTTTCTTACAGATTTCGAACTATTAGAAAATATATCAATAGGTAATACATATGAAAGCAAATTAATATTCCATTGCACTACGCAGAAATAAATAATATCTTCTATAATTTGTTGAACCAAGAGGTATATAGCAAGGATCGCTGACTAAATCTCATTAAATCATTACGTGAGTAAGTAGTTCAGAACAATCAATAGATCCATTAACTATATTAACTAAGAAACAAGTATCTTTGAGATTACTTCTATATTCCAAAGAAATAAAGAGCAAAGCACAGGTACGAGGTAAAGCATAGGACACAACACGAGTGGATCACTGTGGTTCTAATGCGGATATTCTCATTTCTGAGCTTATCACGCAGAGAAACCCCGAGCATTGCCCTCTCCACATAGCTCGCTGAGCGAGCTTGAGTCCTCATATGGCCAACAGTGAAGGACCACGTCTCAGATCCATAAGTAATCACTGGCAATACGCATTGGTTGATACAATCTCGATTTAAAATTTTGATGAATATGTGACGAGATTTGTCCTAATCTCCCGAACGATGCCCAGCCACAGATTGACCTCTCGATCGAAGTTGGACTTATCTAGTCGGATTATTTGTCCCAGGTAATAATACTCGTCAACAATTTCGAGCTTAGTGCTCCCAACAACTATCGGCATATGTGTGACATGGACGTTACATGTGACATTTGTTTCGTTTATGCTCATCTTAAGACACTTTTGAGAGAATAGTGCTTAGGTCCTCCAGCGATTCTGCCACAAGTACTGTATCGTCAGCAAATCGAAGGTGAGTGGTATACTCGCCGTTGATGTTAACACCGATTCGTTTCCAGTCCAGTAGCTTAAAAACGTTTTCCAACACAGCGGCTAAGAGTTTCGGCGATATAACGTCACCTTGTCTTACACTCTTCTCCAGTTGGATAGGTTTCGTTCTCTGGTTTTGTACTCGGATAGCCATCGTAGCTCTACTTTACAAACACCAGCACATCGATATGCATACTTGGAGAATTTAGGTTCTCTGTCTGGTCATTTATAAAAATACCTGTTCAATACTCGCTCATTTAACCTTTTTTTATTGTGTGATAAATTGTTACTAGATGTCGTAATTAGTAATTTAATTAAAGGGATTTCAAGCTCAACGATAGATAGTGCTGTACTGACACAAAATAACATTTTACAAAACTTGGTATTGACATCTATCGTAATTGTAAAGGATATTTAAACCAAATATTTATGACATTTTTTTGGTAAATGGAATTATCGAATTCATTTTTAAACATTTAAAGATTACACAAAGGCTTTAGAAGATTTTTACCAATTTTACATTTTTTAATATAAGTCGAAAATGGGGCAGGGTAGTAACCAAATGTGGTTGTGGACGGCATCCCATTCCACGCTACTGACTTTTTTTAATTTTGATTACTAAACAATAGTATTTTGTAAGTAAATTCATATATATCCTTAATTAGATCTCTTGTTACAACTATAAACCAACTCGTTAAACTAACGCAAATTTCAGTGTTATGTATTCAGCTATTGTAGTAACAATACGGTGCTGAACATTGAAGTAATTTGTACTACGTACTAGAAGAGATGCCGAAACTTGGTTGTTTGCAACACGCGTTTGAGCCCACAGGCTCAAGCTAACTTAGTCTGTGTCTTAACATATCGGGATGTGGTGGCTGTGTCGTGGATACGGCGGTGCTCACCCCTCCGCTGCTTGCGATGGTCACATTCCTCACTCAACATAACGAATTCTTTGATCTTTTAGCTATTGAGTGGTGTAATAACATTTTGGATGTAGATGATATGTAGCTGCAACACCAAACTGTATCTCCTGTTTATGCCCAAATTTGGTCATTTTGAATGCCATCCAATTGCGTTCGAGCTGGCGCGTCACCCGATGGTATGTAGGTAAAATAAACGCCGCCAGGTGGGGTGGCCGTGTGCGGCTTGCAGTAGCTCGACGCGTGGGCGAAGAAGCAGTAGCTCGCTGGCCGCGATGCGGTGAATTCGCGTATCTCGATTATCGCGGCCGAAGTTCACGCGACCGTGTAAGGTCCAGATAGTTAGATTTAGTGCGTGTTACTTCGCTATGTCGATATGTGAATTTTGCAATATTGAATTTGTTCGGGTGATGCGGAATTGTGCACGCGCGCGCCGGGTAGATATACGGTCTAGGATTCGAACCGCGCATTCCTTGGTCGAGAGCGTCTCCCGGTTGATTGTCTGGAAATCATTATAATTGTGTCGTCGCGTTAAGTGCCCCTTTTTGTGTGTTGGCTGGTTTGTTAGTTTATGTGACAACGAGGCGTATTTTGAATTCTTTTCGCGGCGTGGTGTTTTGGTGTCGAATGAAGGAACTTAGTTGTGTTTGACGCTGAACCGTATGACTCATTAAGAGATCGCGTTAGTTCCCTATTTATAATTTTGTGATAAGTGAATCCGGGACATTGAATGTCGAATTTTGAACTACTGTCCGTACTGTGTCGGGTATCACGTGTTCAATTCTACGATGAATGTGGAATTAGGCGAGTGTAAGTTAATTAAATGTACAATGAAGCTAATAGACTGAAATAGTGACAATGAAGAAAGAAATTTTCCAGCGGTGGAGCCTGCTGGAGCGATGCAGCATTGTGGGGCAGCCTGGAACTCGGCTGCTGCTTGTCGCCTAAGCTGGTCCAGGTCTCAGATATTTACACATCACTAAACACTACTTGCCATGCACCTCACACCCACTTACGGCCTGACCGAGCCTTGGGGCGATCTAAGAGTCGGAAACAGGTAAGTACTATATTTCCTTAGCCTTCTCCCATATAGCTTAGTATTATAGGAAATTCTTCCATATAGCCATTGGGCCCGACATACGTCTGGCCGTAGAGGAAGCTGCTATGGGCCCCAGCCAAGACGACCTTTGCAGGGGCAGCTGAAGGCCGTAACATCCCCCAATTTTGTTATCATCAGTTTTCTGAAGTCCCTCCCACTATGGAAGCAAATTTAACGACGTATCGTGAATACGTCTTCGGAGACACAAAGTGACACCGCGTGACACGTCAAAGGGTACTTAGTTCCTCCGCGGCCTACACTGCCGCACTGATTTTTGTCGCGGTGTCTCTTCTAGTACGTAATACATATTAATACGATGGTGCTGAGCACAACACAAACACAGCAGGTGACAAGCAAACAGGGCTTTTGCTCGCAAGCGTGTCACGCTACAGAACAGCGTGCAACCTGCAGGCAACATTGTTTATAACTTTTAAAACAACTGGATCGGTATGAAATCTTTCATTCATTTCATATATATTGTTATTGTTATTAAATCCGTTTATCTTTCCAAACGCTTACATATAGTTTCCTCATATTAGTAGTTGTAAATAATACTTAAAATTATTTAAAGAAAAAAGAAATAAATAAATTTGTTTATTCCAGTTTAAGCATGCAACACAAAATTTAAAAAAGTAATAATAGCCAAAACATAAATTAATAAAATAAAGTATTTACCAACATTATAAATTTTAGAAAATACACTTAAAAAATCATGGGCTGCAGCATGAAACTGCGAAAAGGACCAGTCTCAGTAATAGCACTGGTTTTCAATCCGGCAACTCGGGCAGTTGAGTCCTCACTCGTCCTTGATTTACTTATTTTTTTTCCGTTATTAGCAAGGAACTCCTTCTCGGGCATAGGCCATTTTTCATAGGAGAGTAAGTGACTACCGCCGCCCATGAACAACGCGCAACACCAGGGGAATTGCAGATGCGTTTCCGGCCTTTTAAAAAGGAGTAGGCTCTTTTCTTGAAGGTCCCTAAGTCGTATCGGTCCGGAAAAATCGCTGGTGGTAATCGATTTCACAAGGAAGTTGTGCGAAGAAAAAAACATCTTCTAAATCACACAGTGGTGGACCGCCAATCATCCAGGTGGATGTATCGCGAGTTTTCTCGCGATGTGCTATGGTGAAATTGAGCGGCTGGAATTAGTCCGCACAATTCCTCAGAGCACTCCCGATAAAATACGGTAAATGCGATAAAATACGCAAAGTGATGCAACATTTCTACGCAGTGCCAGTGTATCGAGCCGATCAGAAAGAACTCGGTCGTCGACGATTCGAACTGCTCTGCGCTGAATGCGGTCAAGTGGAAGGAGCTGGCACTGGGGTGCTCCGGCCCAGAGATGAGAACAGTATTCTATGTGAGGCCGGATTTGCGCTTTGTAAAGTTGCAAGCGATGTGCCGGCATGAAATATTGTCTCGCTCTGCTGAGCACACCAAGCTTTTTAGAGGCCAATTTGGCCTTCCCTTCCAAGTGACCACGAAACTGCACACTATTCGATATGTTGACGCCGAGGATTCCGATGCTGGCTGAGGCAGCAAGGGGAGTGTCTTGAAACTGAGGAGATACGACTAAGGGGTTCTTTTTAGCGGTAAAGGCACAAACTTGTGCCTTCTGGGGATTGAACTGGACTAGATTTAGTCGCCCCCAATCCGAGACTTTGTTCAGCAAAGACTCGAATTCAGACTCATGTTTGTCCCGGTACTAGGCGACGTTTTCCCGCGAAATATTGGCAAGACCGGTATATAAGGCATCACCAGTGCTATCGTCTGCATAGCAATGAATGTTACTAGTTTGCAACATATCATTGATATGCAGGAGAAACAGCGTTGGTGATAGCACGCAGCCTTGTAGAACACCAGCGTTGATAGGCTTGAAATCAGAGCATGCACCGTCTACTACGACCTTGATGCTCCGATCAGCGAGGAAACTGGTGATCCATTTGCACAATTTCTCGGGAAGCCCATAGGAAGGAAGCTTCGAAAGAAGCGCTTTGTGCCAGACCCGATCGAAGGCCTTCGCTATGTCCAAACTAACGGCCAATGCCTTCCCCTTGGACTCTACTACCTCCGCCCATCTATGAGTCAGGTAGACCAGAAGATCACCAGCTGATCGACCCTCGCGAAAACTATACTGTCGGTCACTAATCAGGTGATTAGTGACCGCCTCCTACAGCTTATTACATATTTTTGGTTCTTGGCTTTGGTCATCCAATGTGTACCCGTAATAACTAATGTCGTTTCCCCACACTTCCTATGCAGGCCTATTGTTCTTCAGCTATTAGGTTCTATTCATTGAATCGTTTCAACCTATTATTTATTCTGTGCCTCAACTGTAAATCTTTTATCATGTCACATATATACAAAAGTAAAAAAATATATTTGCTGAGCACAGGCATTCTCTCATTTCTGAAACGACTCTCATTTTGGGAGTAATCTTTATTTTATAGAATAGGGATGACAAGCGAGCTCATAGACCACCAGATGTTAAGTGGATAATGTGGCCTATATATATCTACGTTGATCCTTAATTATGAATTTTAATTTTGAATCGATATTTATTTTTATTAATTTTTTATTTTTTTAACGTCACCTCCACACTAATATTTTCTTTTGTATCGTGGGGACAGTTTACATTCATAAATTTTACAAGGAGAAACATCCAGATCGAGAATAATTATTTGTAGGCCCTACAAATAATTGTTCCGTGCGGGATTCGAACCCGCGGCCCTTAGCGCAGCATCTCATTCCTAAGCCACGGAGCCGTCATGCAGATGCGTTGTCAGTTTCCAATGAATAGGGTCGTTTGTTATCTACACTTAGTGTGGTCTTTCACCGGTCAAGCTGACCCATTCGCGCTACAACATAAACCACACACAAACACCTTTAGTGTGCGTTGGTGAACTTCAAATCATCATCATCATCATTAAGGTAAAAATTAACGTCTAAGAACTAAAAAAAACATAATTTTCACATATCAGCTTTTGAAGAAGGCTTTAATTCTCCTAATAAACTATTTTTAAAACACTAATTTCTGAAGCCGTCATGAGGATATTATTTTATTCTCATTAGTTTTTTGACTTTTGCTTTTACTTTTTTATTTTTTTAATAAAGAAGTAATGAAATTTTCTTTGGTATTCTTGAATAATAAATCCTCACTTCTAACATCAAAGATACTTTTAAATGCGCTACTGATTTAATGTACCCTGTTTTGTATTTTTGCATAGATATTAAAAATTGAAACTCACGACCTGTGGTTTTGTAGTCTGCTGATCTAACATCCTCACTACGTTTTCAATTCCATATATGTATAAAGTAGAAATCTTGGACATAACTAAGCTACGCTTATGTATACTGTAAGGCTGACGCCGTTAGCAGTTCGCTTCGTTTACTATTCCGTTTGAATGTGCGCGAATCGCACAGCTGCAGACGATGTCCGATAAGCACGTGCCAACTGAGCGCTGAGAACTCCACACTTGTAAGTTCACCTTGCACGTTCTAGTTCTTTTAATGTCTCTCTATTAATACTTATATACAATTTCAGTTCGTATCTATTTTCTTTTTTGTTTATTAAAAAACTAGTTGTTCCCTACGACTTCGCCCGCGCGTATTTTAGGGTCTTAATTTTGTTGCGCAGAACCCTAAATATTTTTTAAATATAAGTAGCCTAAGTTACTCCTTATAACATGAGCTATTTACCAGTGAATGTCCCGTCAAAATCGGTCCAGACGTTTTGGAGATTAGCCGGAACAAACAGACAGACAGACAGGCAAATAGACAGACAGACAGAGAAAAATGTTAAAAATTGCGTTTTTGTTATAAGTACCGTTATTTTTAAATTACAAACAGACACTTCAATTTTATTTATTTGTATAGATAGCAACCCGCCTCGGTTTCATCTGAATAAGATCTATTAATGTGCCGTTATTTAGATTAAAGATAATAAAAGACCATTTATTTTATCAATTATTCGTTTTTTTTAAATATCTAAGTTTGAAGGATAAAATTTAGACTAGATCCTTCTTGGCATTGCTGTCTATCTGTTTGTAAAGCTTAATTTTTTGTTTTCTCACACATTAGAATTGTTACCTCCACACTAGACATATTTCTGTATCTTAAAGGTGTTTTATACATAAATTGTTTATAGGCAATCGTACACGCGGTGTATGCTATAAAATAAATAAGTGATGGACTCATCACCCTATCCACAGCAATAAAGGCAACTTCAAGTTACTCCAGAGTAAGTCTCTTCACGAAGTTTTCCTTTACAGTCTGGCACGTGGTAAATCAGTACTTAAAATTACAATTATCAACTTAAGCGGTATCGGTGTAAGTCGATTTAAATATGAAAAGTGAAATAAAAGTTTTTACCTATACTATTAAGTATTCTGTGGTAGGCATAACGCAAAACTGAAACAAATTATGTAATTGAAAAGGCAAGGAAGCTACGAATATACGTGAGCTACGAATGCGTAGCGTTCGCGTAGCCGACTATGTTTTTGCTACAGCGCAGTGCTGAGAAGAACGATTGCAAGCAATAAGTTACTGGTATAGATAACAAGCTAAAGTTTCAAGTAATAAAATAAACATAACTTTTTTTTTGAGACAAACAAGCAAAGAGTCCACATCATGGTAAGTGAATGCTGTGGTCCATAGACAAATATATTTATCCTCAATTGATAATCAAAATGCAGATGCGTTTGTGACCTCTGAGGACCGATATGAAATATTTTATTACCAGTAAAAGGGATCTCTTATTTTCGTTACTTACCGTCACAAACGGCATTATATTGCTATTTCACGCGTGCTATTCTAAGCCTGGTAGTCGATATTGATCCGGAAGGTAATGATGTAAATTTGTATTATGTATATGCAAGCAGGATATACGAAATACGGGAGCAAGTAACAAAAATTTTACGCTATTATTCACGCAATAAAATCTGTAAAATAAACCGCCTTTTAAGACTACTATTTTTTTAATTACCGACGTTTCGAGCGTTACACATGTGCATCTGTGGTTTATCTAGGGACAGTCATCTTCGATTTTCCTTTTTTCAACTAATTATTACGGTTGTAATAATTAGTTTTTGATTATATTAAAGAATGAAATATGTAAAAATTATTTAAATAATAAGCATTGAATATAAAATTCCCTGCTCAAAGGTATGCTTATTCTTGAAAGGAATGATAACATGGAGCAAGTAACTCGCTAAATGCTTAGGAATTTCAATTGAGAATTGTTAAAGTTAGCTCAGCAAGATGTAATGAGAAACCTTGTGTTTAGCTGTGTAATATATTCCTTTATATGTACATTACAATTACCGACCCCATTTTATCGCGTTATTTATGGCAAAAGTTTCTACTCAACAGGAAAACTTCAGAAGTAGGGTCTCACATATTTGCTGGAAAATGTTAACGGTTATAATAGATTTGGGTAGAACGTATTTTTAAACTATGTCAAGTGATGTTAAAGCGAGGTACTCAGTGTTCGATTTTGTGTGCTTAATTTAGGTAAATAACTCATTTAACCAAAATAATCACGTTACAGAAATTCATAAATTATAGGATAAGTAAGCACCGAAATAAAGTAAGCAAGAAATCGTGCAGAGGCAGTGTAATAACAACTCAAAATTATAAAAATATAAAATGCGTGTGTCGTGGAACACTCGGTTGGAAAGAAGATCCTTGCGTATTTATTATTATTGATAAACGTAGGTCTTATATTATTGATTAACAAATACAAATAAATGAATTACTAGCGTCTTTTAAAATAAAATATTATTTCTTTCATGGCAAGATAAGAAAAAGTGCGAGGGAGATGGATATTATTCCATCTCACTTTCTTATTTCGCCGCCAAGGCCGTCTACACTATGACACAAGGGGTAGTGAAGAAAAAATCTTACACTTTTTGTCGCCTAGCTCCCATCCGCCAAACCCGTACCGTCCGATAAAGAACTTCGTTCCAAAACTGTGATTGCCAACCCGCCTACCAAGCATTGCCACTATGGCACAATCCCCCTATGACGCAATCTATGGGGTGGGTCTATATTCAGCAGTGTATTTTATAGGCTGTAATGGATGGATGGTTGGATGCACCGAACATTGCTCTAACGGAAAGGTTAGACGGATTTAAAGACAAATTTTGCAGTGGAGATTCTCCCATTCAAAGGTCTACATCACGGTCGATGATCCAACTGTAAATGTAAGTTCGTGTTTGTAGAAAATTGACACTCCTTGGGCGAGGCTTATGCTCAGCAGTAGACTTGTGAAGGGCTGTACTGACGATGATGATGATTTGCAGATAATATATAAAATGATATTTTCATACCGACATAAATTTATATTAGAGAAATATTTAAAGTGATATTTTCACTTTGACACTGAAATTATATTTGTTTTACAGAAGAGGGCCATAAGAGCAATTTATGATTTAAAAGCTCGCTGCGTCAAAATTTTAAGGAATTTAATATATTAACTTTGGCCTCTCAACACATTTATGAAAATGTAATGTACGTACACAAAAATAAAAGTAATTTTACAAATATAAGTGATATTTATTATGTAAATACTAGGAACAGACACAAGCTCGTAGTACCTGTTACTCGACTCCACCGAGTCAGTAATTAATTCTTGGGGCGATGTATACGCTTTTACAACAAAATTTCAGAAAATATACAAAATTTGACCAGCTCAAAGTACAAAAACTTTATTAAACTATGTTTGTATAAAAAGGGTTATTATAATATTAAGGAATTTATGGATGAATTGCTGCTCCTCGCGACTTCGCCCGCGTGTTATTTGGGGTTTAGGATTTTTGTGCGAAACCCTAATTATTTTTCTAAAACAAAAAAGTATCCTAAATTACTCCTTATGACATCAGCTATCTGCCAGTGAAAGTCCCGTCAACATCGATCCAGCCGTTTCAGAGATTAGCCGGAACAAACAGACAGACAGACAGACCGAAAGACAGACAAAAAGTTTAAAAATTGTGTTTTTGTTATAAGTATCGTATATACTTTCATATGCATTTAGTAAAAAGCCGAAATTTTGACATTACAAACAGACACTTCAATTTTATTTATTTGTTTAGATAACAACCCATGGGAATGAGGTGATCGCTACCAAGTTATTTCTAATTTGTTGTGTTGTTAATTGTGTAACATTTATGATTGTAAACTGTTATTTAAAAAAAGTCCCACTTTCGAACCAGTGGTAATCAAACAAAAGAGTGACTTTCAATAAGTATTATTTATAATCTATATTGAATAAAAAAGTTTCTGTTTCATAACTTATTCTTTATTTAAGCAGTGAGCCCTTGCTTGCAACATTATTGCCGTGTAAGGCTGACGTAGATTTAGTTTATGACATTCCGGACGGGTTCCAACCGAACATTAGCACAGGTTGCCTACAATCAGCATGTGGTGAGTTGGGACCGATTTGTGACGACATACATTTATGTAAAATTTAATTAATACACACATTGTATGCATTTAATGTATGTTAATGTTCTCGTTATAAATCAATATCTTTATTTTTAAGAGAACGCCTTAATCGTTGATCTAGTGTTCGTTAGTGCGACTGCTGACCACGAGCGTGGTTCGAATCTCGGATCAGGCCAAAACATTTATTGGGTTTTTCTGTCCAGAAATTTTTAGTAACAGAAAGGAAGTTGGCGGTGTTACACCGCCGTGCTTCGGCAAGCACGTAAAGTCGTTCGTCCTGCGCCTGATCTCTTTCTGATCGTGTCGGATTGTCGTTCCAATGGATTATAAGAGTAAGGGATTAGAGAGTGCACCTGTACTCGGGCACTATAATCCTGTCCTGCGTAAATGGCTACGTTGCGACTAGCCGCCGTGACTGAAATTCGATCTGGAGAGAATTATTGGATAGAATCTGGCCCCGAAAACTGACGAATGCCCAGCATAGGACGTTATGTTACCAACATGAAATTTTAGGATGGACACTCAAATAAATTTTCTCGAAAACACTTTGTAATAAATAAATAACCTACAACCGAGGCAGGAAGAAATTAAATTCCATTTAATTCATCTTATCAACATTGGTCATCGGCTTTATCGGCCACCGCTTTTCAGTTTTTTGTTTTTTCAGAATAAGGGTGACAAACGAGTACACAGTCCACCTGATGGTAAGCAGATGCTGAGGCCCATAGACAACTACATTTATCCTCAATTTTTTATTTATTTTATTACTCATATGTACTGCAAACATGATATAGTTGCAGCGTGTCTCCACTACGTTGAAGACGTCCATGAGGGTAACATAACCAGTGCGACGTACACCTACGTCTATCATCACTTAAGAATCAAAATGCAGATACGTTGTCACTCCTGAGGACTAAGATGGAATGCCTCGTTATCAGTAAAAATGGTCTCCGGTTCGCTACACTCACCATACGAGACACTTAAACTTCTATTTTACGCTGGTATTCTGTGAGAGCGTGGTCCTATCCCGATCCTATCCTCTACCACGAACATAGATATCCCCACCTCCCCTTGGAAAATAATTCTAGATGCACCATGCCCGTGGCCCGTCCAGGTGTTTTATATTAGAGATATCATACTGCCATTTATTGAAGACAAAGAGATATTTTAGTATTTCATTAGCAATATTATTTAAATTAGGCTAATAACCGTTATACCTCCATCACGCACGGCTTACTGCAAGCTTATTAACAATTATGCACTACTAGTTAGTGTAATTTAATAATAATATTAATGTTTAACACTTGAAACAATTATAGCTGGGCAATTGTTTGCATTGCTCGTGATAAGCTTAACAGGAATAGCGTTTGACAGGTAATTGAATAAAGTTGTCTAATTTGTTACAGAAACAAATACAAATATACGGTCTTACTGTTAATCATTTTCACTTATTTGAATAAGGTATTTATTTTTTATTTATCCTTTATTGCATTCATGAAAACAAAAGAATACAAATGGCGGACTTAATGTCTTGAGGCATTCACTACCAGTCAACGCATGGAGTGGTAAGGATTTTACGTAGGTGTAGAATTAAAAATAGAATAAAAATGATTGGTAACTATATACGTAATATATTAATTTTACTAATAAATACACTATACAAATATAACCTATACATACATATATACAAATATATACATGTTTATATACATTTATAAATACAAATAATTATGAATATAAGATATATACATCTGTTTAGCAATACCTTCATATGACATGGATGATTCAGGTACATACCTATATTATTAAGGCCTTATGCTCGGCCAGTACGTGTAAATAAAACCTCATATGCTTGATCAGTGATATATTGCACATTTACAATTTACAAAAAGTCCTCGAAAACCGTTTTACAATATTAAGTTAATAATACCCATTCAACTATTATGTACCTTAAGTACATAATACCATCGAAAGTGACGCGCGTCCGAGCCAGCTATGCTGCGAAGACTCGAGTCCATGAAGCAAATGAAGCAAAAGCTTTGTATTAGCTTCATGCTCGAGCTCGAGTCATGGGATTCGTCTGAATATTGTTGCCGCGTGAGGATACGTTAACCGAGGAGTCAGTATGGCGCCTGAATAAAATTAAACCTCAGAGTAATTTAAAAGGCCCGTATTAATAAACGTTACTCAACAACGAACTCAAGTTCGCAATTATTTGATACGCCCTCATTACGATATCAGCATCTCAAGATCGTTGCTAATTAATAACACATAAAAACGGTATCTCAGACGCTATACTTAGGAATACTCTTCTGTGACTTGAGAGCTTGATCTGGTGAACGATTACGCCACCTAGACCGAAGTTTCGTTTTTGCTATATCGTGAGATTTATTGAATACTTTTATTTTGATAAAACTTAAATAAATAGTGCTGTACCACATTATAAAGTTGTTTTCTACTTTCGAAAACCTTAAATTATTAATGTATGTATTTCTAAATACGAACTGAATGCTTACTAATTAATTCAATGTGTACAAATCCGTACAAGGCGTAAATTGGTTGATAAGTCGACTTGCATATTTTTTTTTTAATATCAAAAGGCCATTGGCCAAGGCAAAGGTATAGCCATTCAGCGGGGAAACGCAGCCAGCGTTCTTGACACGATACCGCGGGGAGTAGGACTATATGATAATTAAGTTTCTAGTTATAGTTTTTTTTTACTATTATAGTTTGTTATAAGTATTACATGTAATGTATATTAAATAAACGAATGAATTAAAAAAAATATCAAAATAGGCATCTGGATTGCCTAATTTATGGGGTGAATAAACGAGTAAGTCGATTGGTCTCTTTTTTTCGTACACACCAAACTTGTAAATTTTTAAACAACTCTCTTAGCAGTGAGTATGATATGATGTCTTTAGATATTTGAACACATACATAATGATTATTTAAATAAATCAACATGTTAAATTAAGACCAAGATCAACATGTTAATTAAATTTAAAAAAAAACCGCAACGTATTCAAAGATACTAACCGAACAAGATGAGATGTATAATTATTGACATTACACATACTCGTGTTTACTATAGTACATTTCGAGTTGTCAAGTTATTACGAGTCAAGTCAAGTTCATCAAGTTATTATTAGCACGTAGGTAGTGCTTTGTATTATGTGACAAATAAATCTATCAGTTATTATTTTTTTATTTTATTATTCCCATTCATAAGTCTACTACTGCTGAACACGGGCCTCCCCATAGAGTGCCACAAACTAAAATAAACTAGACATAAATGTGTTTGTGCTAGTTAACCGTTTTTATACGGTCCCGTTAAGGCGGAAGCGCCGAGGTAGCCCGCGAAATTCAAATTTTCTTACGTTTTTTGCAATTTGCAGGTCAGTTTCAGGTTGTATGTTTAACAAAATATGATTCGTGGCCGTAACGAGTATGTATTTACAGAATTATAATCATTATAATCATCAATACAACGGTCTATGTTTGTATAATTCCAATGTATGGCTATTTCCAGAAAAACTCATTCAAAGGGATTATATGAACTTAGAGGGTCGTATTGGTGATTTTAATGATAATAACTCTATAAACACACTCGTTACGGTCGCGAATCATATTTTATTAAACATTCAACCTGACCCTGACCCGCAAATTCCAAAAAACGCAAGAAAATTTGAATTTCGCGGGCTACTCTGGAGCTTTCACCTTAAGTCAACTATAAAAAGGTCAATGACCCACAACGAAAGTATATCACAACATATCATAATATTATGTCAGTACATAAGTACTCAGCGTGCTTCCGTACATTATCAATCGATATGCAGATGCAGACGGCTGGTAATCCTTTGATAGCATCTGTCAAATTATGGGGAACAATTTGCTCCGTTTTCCAGCTTATTAGTCTCCGTAAATTTATCATGCGATTAATTACATTTTATACTACCTATTCCCCGCGACTTCGCCTGCGTGGAATTTATTGCGATTGGATTTCATGGGTTTTTTTTTTGCGCGGATTCTTACTTCTTTTCCTAAAATAAAAGTAGCCTAAGTTACTTCTTATAAAATCAGCTATCTACCAGTGGTTTCAGTAAAGTTTCATCCAAATTGGTTCAGATTTTTGCGTGATGCGTGTTCAGACAAACGTCGTGTTAGAGTTTTATTATAGTATAGATATTTTTTTCGTGTTTTAGAATGCAAAAAAACTATACTCAAAGGATTAAATAGCGACGTTTTATGATGCCTGAATTAACATTTTCCTACCTATTTACCTTGATAGCTATATTACAGTTGCAACACGAATGGATCGACTCGACCGGGGAAGGATCACGTTCTTACAGAATACCAGCATGAAATAGCATTAATACTGCTATATCTCGTATGGTGAGTGTACAGCAGATCATTTTTACTGGGAACGAGGCATTCTACCTTAGTTTTCAGGGGTGACAACGCATCTACATTTTAATTATTAATAGAGGTTACGTAGGTGTATATAATTTACAGCATCTATTTGTAATTAAATGGACTGTGTGCTCTTTTGTCACACTTATTTTAATCGAACAGAGTTAGTGTAAACAACTCTTAAATTTATTATGTTGATCGGAAAATCTTAAAGTTTATCGCACTTGGCTCTCGACGGAGTAATGACGTCGTTAGAGAGAGCTCGCTCGCTACAAGTGTACATGCAGCGGCAAATGACATGCGATAAAAGCGTGTCATCCTTCACGCCTAAGCTTTAGTGCCTCAGATATTTATAGATTTTGGTACAGATTTATAAATACTAATGGTAGCCCAGTGGTTTAAATTCGACCGTATTTTTTTATATTTTTAACTTAAGTTTTGAGTATTACGTGGTAGAGCCATGCTGCAGTTATATGAGTAGCATAGTTGTAGCACGAATAGGTTGGCTCGACCGGGGAAGGACCATGCTCTCACAGAATACCACCGTAAAATAGTAGCTTAACGCTGCTGTGTATCGTGTGGTTAGTGTAGAGAACCGGAGACCCTTTTAACTGGAAATGAGGCATTCCATCTTAATCCTGACGGGTGACAACGCATATGCATTTTGATTTGTAATAGAGGATAGATGTAGATGTCTATGGGCCGCAGCAACCACTTACCATCAGGTGGACTGTGTGCTCGTGTGTTACCTTCATCTTATAAAAAATTAAGTATTAAGCAAGCTGTGTTTCATTTTAACTCTCAGTATGTACATGTATTTGTAGCATCTATGTTTTCAAGTACACATTAATACTTATAATATAAAAAACAAAGTATCTATTCCACAAAATATAAAATAAATGCTGTTATGCCATCATATGCACTATACAGACTATTAAAAAAGCGCATTCAGTCAATCTGTCACTAATTATTTTGTTGGCGAAATTTTAAAATTTTTAGCGACGACCTCTACTGTGTGCGACAGATTGACCATGACAATTAACATCGACAGTATGAACGTAAACAATGAATGTTTTATTTCATTTTAAAATTTAAGCTTCCTGCACTCTTTCTCTATAAACTCTAACTATATTAGATCTCACACTCATGTATGCCTATAAAAATATTTAACATTAACACACATAATAAGTTTTCTTAATTTCCCTTGTGACCGCGTGGTGGCTATGTGAGATAATCCACTACCCCATTTTGTACCGTGGGAGACGTAAGGGACGACTATACTAAAGCCCAAATATGGCGTTATAATAATCTCATTACTCCAGGCGTAAAATATTCATTTAATTCGTTTTATTAATTTTTTTTAGATAATAGTATTCTCATTGTTATCTGTTTTCATATATATTTATTGGTTTAGTATGTAACCTCATTGTTGTTTTGCTTATTTTACTGTTATAGATCCTAGTTTTGGTACCTATCACACTATATCCACACGTCCCAGGTCGCCTGGGAGAGAATGCCTAGAGGCATTAAATCCGGCCTTTGTAATAATTTTTGTCAGTGTTATGAATAATAAATAATAAATAAATAAAATATCAATTATCTAGGCAGGCGACGGGGAGTAGCTTTGATGGTGGGAGGCGTCCGTACTGCGATGCCCTAGCGCCTGCCAAGCGTAACGATTAAATTAAAGACTCTCAAAAGGTAAGGCCTGTATCCAGCACTGGATAGCGGTCTTATATTGAAGAATAAGAAAAATTTCGCTTGCTTACATTTTCTTTACATTTTCTTTATTGTTCAAAAAAAAAAGTTACCTCCACACTAGCATTTTCTCCTGTATCCTGGAGGCAGTCCACATACAAGAATTTCAAAAGAACAAACATCCACAACTGGAACTATTATTTGTAGGCCTTACAAATACTTTTTCTGTGCGAGATTCGAAACCACACGGGGCCGTCAAAAACTGCTGCAAAATTACATCACGCTATAAGCAGGAGTGCTACCGGGCCTGGGCTGACGCATCAACGTCCCAGGATGTAAACACCAGCGTTCTTAAAAATAAGTTATTTACGTGGTAGAGCCATGCTGCAGCTACATTAACACATAACTACGATAAAACAACGACGAAAAGTCTTACAACGCATTTGTAGCTTACTTTGTTTAAAGTAGGTTGCAGGTGACCAGAGGATAGTTACTGTCAGGTAGACTTTAAGTCGGTCTAAATATCTTAATGTGGAAAGCCCAACAAACTTCACCTCTGAGCCCATCTGAGCCTGAGCAAGACAGGGCTATAGTGCAAGAGTGTGTGCGCAAGTACAGGTGTACTCTCTATCCCCTCACTCTTACAGTCTGATGGGACGGCAATCTGACACGACCGCAGAGAGATCAAGACAACGGCTTTACGTGTATTCCGAGGTACGGTGGTGTACCTTAACACATCTGAGTAGGACAGGATTATAGTGCAAAAGTGTGAGCCCTGTGAATAGAGAGTACCCCTGTACTTGCTACAGGGGTACTCTCTATTCCCTTACTTTAGTCCGATGAGATGATAATCCGACACGACCGGAGGGAGTCTGGCGGATCATTTACATTGGTGAAACACCGCCAACTTCCTGAACCCGGGTAGCTACTTCTCTAGGATCAAACACAGGACCACATGAACAGCAGTTCTTAACTTACTTAATACATACTGTTGCGCGCCACTATTAATGTCTTGTACATGGCAACACAAGTTACCACTAGCGCCCTCTAGTATCCAGTAGCAGAACGTGTGGTTTTAGATTGTAATTAGTGTTCTAGTAATTAAAGTGTCAATTTTGGTAATTCAGTCGGCAATTTTTAATTCTCTCGAACCCCAAGCTCGTAACAATACTATAAGTTATACTATAATACCTTAGATATAGTATGATTGTCCCACAACTTGCTAAATAGTAAGTTATGTCAGGAAAATTAAACTATATTAAGGCAATTAACACTTTGTAGAAATCTATGTAAACGTGCCTAAGCGAAACATTAAGAAATGCAATAAATAAGCATTAAGAAATCTTAAGTAACTTTTGTTTGCTCCTTTTGTTGACAAATACACTGTTGCGTGGACATTCAGCGCCCCCACAGCTGCTAATCCTCGACCCTCATCCATTATACTATAATTGCCAGCAATTCGTCGAGACTGATAGAGGACGCGGCAGATTGTCCTTGTTGCTTTTATCAACATTATTAATGGCTAAACATTGCAGAAACATTAACGCCCTGCCTAAATTAAACAAAAAAAGATTTGTACAGGATTTTATTGCAGTCTTTATCTGTTGGATAAAACTATGTTTACGGTTTTTATCACGTTTAATTTACTTATTTTAATTCCTGACGTTTCGGATGTTTATATATGCGATGTCAATAGCCACGCGAACGTAGTTGCTATGGGTGCTATAAAGTACTCATAACGTCGGGAATATAAAATAAGTTAATATACGCGATACAAATCCGTAAAGACTAATTTCAATTAAATGTGTAATGTTCGCGTATACATAAGAAATCATTTTGTACATGAAGCTCGCAAAATATCGTTACATTGTTTGTTCCAAAAGTTAAATTAAACCTTAAACACAAATACAGGTGTGAGGCAATATTTACGTAGTTTGTAAACGCTGCGAGCAAAACAATACCGCCATTTTGTTTGCTTTTCGCGCTTTTGTGTACGCCGAAATGTTTATGTTTCGCTTTTAATTAAAGTCTGGTTTCACCCAGTGCTGTTTGTTACTTTGGCTTCTAAATTATTATGATTTTCTTTATCTATCCATATATCAATTAAAGCCTATAAAAATTCACTGCTGAAGATAGACCGCCCTCATAGAATGCCTCGTAGGGGGATTTAAGATAGACCGCCCTCATAGAATGCCTCGTAGGGGGATTTTAATTGCCACACCAGGCCGACGGATTTGAAACCGAAGTTTTTTATTATTTTGAATTGTTTTCAGAACAATGCTGCTACCTATATCCTGGGTTATTTCCCTCTGTCACCTCTTGCGACATCCCTGGATGGTATGAGTTTAATAGAATATCGGTAGTTTATTTAGAGATAATTGCTCTATAACCTTTTTAAAAATGAGGTAAGGCCTAGCCTTTGCCCAGATGTGAGATGTTTCCTCAGGGGTGACATCGCATCTGCATTTTGAATTTTGATTTGAGAATATATGTGAACACAGCCACAGCATCCACTAACCATCACGTGGACTGTATGCTCGTTTGTCACTCTTATACTGTAAGAATAATATTTTTTTTATAGAATAACGGTGACAAACGAGCACACAGTCCACTTGATGGTAAGTTTTTGCTGTGGCCCATAGACGTCTACATCTATCTTCGTTTGCGAATTAAAATGCAGATACGTTGTCAGCCGTGAGGACTAAGGTAGAATGCCTCTTTTCGAGTAAAAAGGGTCTCCGGTTCTCTACACTCACCATACGAAACAAAGCAGCATGAAGCTGCTATTTTACGCTGCTATTCTGTGAGAGCATGGTCCTGCCATCGAGCCGACCAATTCATGCTACAAATATACTATTAAAATAGCTGCACCATGTCTGTACCAAGTATAAAAATCATAATGGTCCACGAAAGTTCTAGTCGATTAACGTTGGAAGACGGATTACGGATCGTATAATTCCCTACCACGAAAGTGTTTCGAATATGTCATTTAACATTTTCGTTATTAGTTATTATATTTTAAAATATGATTTGCTATTTTATTATTCGTTGTCTGATAATGTTGTGATCGTAAATTAAACTTACGTGTTGTGTAAGTGTTTCGAATATGTCATTTGACATTTTCGTTATTAGTTATTACATTTTAAAATATGATTTGCTATTTTATTATTCGTTGTCTGATAATGTTGTGATCGTATATTAAACTTACTTCTTAGAACGACCTTCGAGGCTGAAACGTGAGCATGAATGCGCAAGCTTCATACAAACATATTGCAACGCACGCATACAAGCGGGGGAAATGCCAACGCATACCCGCCCCGGGGGGAGAGGCAAGGATGGGTTATGCCGGACTTGCACCGACTATAATCAAACGGTGTTCCACCTTCACCGCATATTGGCAGGGCCACGGGAACGCTTTCGCGTACATCCATGGCCTCATGGCAGCCCCTCCTCGGGAAAAAACAACACCTTCCCCTACTTCTTCTCGAACCAGAACACTAGGCGTGCTTTAATCTGTGGTCTCTATCTCCGGAGGTCCTGGTACTTTCACCTACATTAGCAGACAGATAAATTAAGGTGATGCTGGCGTCGGTGGGACTAAATACAGTTTTTTTTTATAAAACTGATGTGACAAACGAACATACAGTCAACCTGATGGCAAGGGGCTACTGCAGTCCACGGACACCTGCAGCCAATTTCATAATAAAAAGAAGAGCTGCAATAAGCTTGCAATATCCCTTAATCTACTCGAAAGCATCAAAAATTTGAGTTTCAATAAATTAAAAGGCGTAAACAATTTCAGCATAATAGCTTGTGAAGTCAGGGATTTAATACTTCTTTACAGTATCTCTGCGTCGAATCCTGAAGCTTTTTTTTATAGGATAGCGCGGCGGACATTTCCTTGCCCTAAACCATCTCAGAAATGAGAGGAGGCCTGTGCCCAGCAGTGGGATGTATAATAGACTGTAACTTTAACTAACTTTTATTAGCTCATTGACTTTGAATTTGACTTTTTATTAATAATCTAAATTATTTTAATCTTCAGACGAAGCTATGATGTATGATTTTAAAACTTGATTTAGGTATCTATTTCCTTTTTATATAGAAAATAAAAGAAAGGAATATTTATTTGTAACGCATAAAGTTACACGCACTTTATGCGTTACAAATAAATATTCCTTTCTTTTATTTTCTATATACATACTCGACAATCAGAGATATGTGATTTAACTCAAATACGCAAGCATATAATTCGAACCTATAGAGGGCAGACAGCTCAACACCACATACATTGCAAACTCTTCTACAATATCTATGGACGAGATTAAAATGAAACTATTACCGTGTTGATAAAACATAATTGTCGCGCCGTGCCGGTGTCACAACAATGTACCGCTGTGCTTTCTAAACGCGTCAGATGACAAGCAAACAATGTCCGTTCAATTTCATAACATGAAACGCAGTAGAGATTGTCTAATTTAAAACAGCACGCGCCTTTCTTGTCTTTTTAATGGGTTTTATCCGTCGATCACTAATAAAAAACTAAGAAACACAATCGGTGACAAAAAATGTCCTTCCCGAATGAGCGCCCACTCGAACATTTGGGTGCGCTTTTAATTTGTACGTAGCTTTGTAAATACAACTTTAGGCAATTCATTTAAGGTTGAATTTACATTAATGTACATTTCAACTAGAATTATGTCAAAACAATTGGCGACAGTTTTTAGAGAACATTTGCATGGGATTGTGTATCTAGTTTTTTATTAGTGATCGATGGTTTTATCACTTTTATTATGCCAACTATAGTGAAAATGATTAAATCCACTAAACACAATAAACAACCGCGCACATTTATAATTAACGATACACAATGCGGTAAATGTGAAAAATCTATCAAAAATACAAGTGTGCCTCCCGTGCAGTTATAAATTTTATTTATATATTATTATATTTTATAAAAAATAAACATCGAAATTGGTCGAAAATCTGCTAAAATATCGCGTAAAATACATACAAGAAAAACATACACTCCAATTGAGAACCTCCTCTTTTTTTTTTGAGACCCCACCGACCTATAGTCTTAACAGCTAATGGCACAAATATGTAGTCATCTGTCAGTGACTCACCACTGCACCACTTACTAAGTTCAGCTGCCTCTACTGCCGCCTCAGCTCTAAACGAGGTATCCCTGTGATTAGAGGCTGCCTGTGTCTTTTAATTAAAGATGTTTATAACAGGCGTCGCCATGTCGCGCGTCGTTAGAATTTTCATTTGCAATCTCTACGCTATGCTCCTTGCTCTCAAGTGGCTATGAGGTAGGAAATACATATTATCTTTACATAATAGGCGTGGTAAGTCCTTTTATCCTTCAAAAATCTATTTATGCTCCTTTTGCTTGGAACTTTAATATTCCTATCTTATCATACTTCTCGTACTTTCGTATATATTCGTATAGTTTTATTTATTTACTTAAGTGTATAATTAAGTGCTCTAGACTCTGTTAGTAGAAAGATTCCAGTAGTAGAAGAACCCAAAGTCGAGTTAGGTACGTTGATATTAGAAGTGATTAGACAATGTCCTTTCGCTGTTTATATCCTGAAGTGGAGAGGCAAAAGAAATGACATAACATTCTGGCTAGCTCTTAAACCCATAACTAATTTTGCACTATTTATGCTTGCATGAGATCACACAGATTTTAGCGATTTTTTTTTCGTTTAATTACTTCCGTGCGCGCCTCTGTTTAACCAAGCTAGCGCCCATAGGTATATGCCTAGTTTGCCTTAAAGATGATCCGCCACTGAGGACCACGCTCTCACAGAATACCACAGTAAAGTAGTCACTAAATGCTGTTTTGTTTTTTATGGTGAGTGTAGTAAACCGGAAAGCATTTTCACTGAAAACAAGGTATTAATCTTAGTCCTCACAGGTGATAACGCTTTTGTATTTTGTTTTTTAATAGAGGATATATGTAGCTGCCTAAGGGTCATAGCATTCACTTACCATCGCAGGTTGAGTGTGCTCGTTTGTAGCCCTTATTCTATAAAAAAGTTTTCGCTTCCTATTTTATTTTATACTAGCTGTTCCCCACGACTGCGCCTGCGTGTAATTTACGTTTTTAATTTTTTTTTTGTTATAAGTACCATATTTACTTTCATGTGCATTTAGTAAAAAGCCTATTTGAAATATTTGTATGGCCTAAAAATAATTGTCCCGGGTCTAGATGTTTGTCCTTGTAAAACTTATGATTGTAAACTGCCTCCGCGATACAGGAGAAAATCTTAGTGTGAGGTTAACGTTCATTATTTAAAAAATATTTATTATATTTTTGTGCGTTCAGTAAATAATTGTTTCTAATTGAGAAAATTAAGCTCTCAAACCATAAGCCATTACTAAAATAGCGTATAACGCTATAAAAAATAATGTTCAGAGTATGCTAAAATCTATCATAGAACCAAATGCCATGCCTTGCAAAGTAATAGCACTTCTATTGTCAATAATAAATTAGAAAATAAAATTCTCAAATCTTTGACCATTACTAAAATAGAAAACTAAGTTCTATCAAAGAACCAAGTGCCATGCCTTGCACAGAAAGAGCTCTACGCGAGCAGTTGGTACGTGCTTATCGAACGTCGTCCGCCACTGCTACACGCGCACACTACCGAATTAACATCTCTCTCGTTTATTGATAAAATCTTTTGATTGTAAAAACATTAATTCCACTGAGAAATATTCTTAGCGAACTTGGATTTTTTAACTTATTCTGTGGAATTATGATGAAGATTATTGTTATTATTTTCCGACTATTTCGAATAACACAAAGAATTGACGTTCTTTATGCAAATAGCGCTAAGAGAAAATAAAAGTTAAATTAAAGCCGATCCTGCAGATGACCTACAGATATATTATTCCGTAGCCATCTATAGGGCTCCAATAAATTAATGCTTATATATTCACGTTTTCTATCAAGCATCGTAATGCTTAGTGTAATGCTTACCCGTAGATAATTTGAGGATAAAGGTATGTATAATTTAAAGATAAAATAAAATATGTAATGCTAACAGCTTACGATAAAATTGGTATTATAAAACCAGCCGTCCCCCGCGACTTCTTTCGCATGGAATTTGCTACGATTTCATGGGTTTTAATTTTTCTGCGCAGAACCCTAATGCATTTTAATTATTTATATATCAGCCTTATAATATCAGCTATCTGCACGTGAAAATCCCGTCAAAATCAGTAAAGCCGTTTCGGAGGTTATTCGAAACAAACAGACAGACAAAAAATTTAAAAATATTTTTTTGTTATTATTACAGTTTATACTTTAATATGCACTTAGTAAAAATCTGTCATTGCATGCCGCAAGCGCCTAAGCGCGTCGGTATGTTCTACTAGGGCCTAAAAATTAAGATTCCAACGTTTTGTCGCATGAAATCGTATCTAGCAATCATATTGTACATATAAGTGATATAAAAAGCACATTGTTACAAAGATAAATAATGGTTGAACTTATTAATATTTTTTTAAATCTATTAATTGCTATTTTTAAATAAGAAAGGGGTTTTAGTGGCTTATGGTGTGGATTTATCAAATCCGCAAGGCTTGTAAACACGATAACTTTTGAAAATATCAATTGTTCAACTCAATATGCTTTAGTTTAATTTTGTTTAGTTTAGTTATAATAAATTTTTTCGGCTGCGAAATGGCGAAATTTTCGGTGTATTCCGCAGCCTTGTATGAATAAATTATTACTAAATAGTGACTGCGTCACTCAGTTCGGTGTCAGTCGCCGTCGTGAGTGCACATTGTTACGTTTGTTTGCAGCGGCTCAAGAAGATCGCTGTACAAATACACAATATTCGAATACACACAACAAATTTCTTAAATACTTGATTATAATAATAATGAAAGATTTTTTTATTACAATATTTTAAAAGCACAGAATAAATAATAGTAGTACGTACTAAAAGTAAGTAGTATCAATTTTTTCGTCATGGGTGTCATTTTCATGGTATTCGAGGGTGTTGCAGCCGATAGGGTTGTCGAAATATAAATCCAAGATGGCGGCTGCAATAGGTATCAAGTTTTTCATCTTCGGTGTCATTTTCATGGTTTTCGAGAGATTTGAAGCCGATAGGGTAGTCGAAATGTAAACCCAAGATGGCGGCTGCAATAGGTATCATTTTTTTTATTATGGGTGTCATTTTCATGGTTTTCGCGGGTGTTGAAGCTGATAGTGCTGTCGAAATGTAAATCCAAGGTGGCGGCTGCAATAGGTATCAATTTTTTTATCATGGGTGTCATTCTCATGGTTTTCGCGTGTGTTGTAGCCGATAGTGCTGTCGAAATGTAAATCCAAGGTGGCGGCTGCGATAGGTATCAATTTTTTCATCATGGGTGTCATTTCTATAGGTTTCGAGGGTGTTGAAGCCGATAGTGCTATCGAAATATATTTAAACTACTTTTAAAAATTCCGTATAATCATGTTATACGTAATTTTTTTAATGCGCTTCGGGCATGCCCAATTGGATTTACCAATTTTTTAATTATTTTACTCGTAATATTACAAACAGACACTTCACTTTTATTTATTTGTATAGAATATAGAATGTATAGAATAGATGAGGATACTTTTCAGTCCACCTGATGGTAAGTGGATGTTATGGCCTTTAGACAGCTACATCTATCTTCGATTAATAATCAATATGCAAATTCGTTTTCACCTCTGGGAACTAAGATGGAATTCCTTGTTTGCAGTAACAAAAATGTCTCCGGTTCTCTTCACTCACTATACGAAACACTGCAGCATTAAGCTGCTATTTTATGCTGGTATCCTGTTAGAGTGTGGTCATTTCCCGGTCGATCGGATCCATCCGTGCCACAACCATAATATAGCAGCAGTGTGGCTCTACTACGTAAACATATTTGCACATTCTGTAGGCAGTGTTAAGACATACTTTGTGTACTGACGAATTAAAGCCTAGATTTCAGAATTTCAAATTACTTTATTTTTTTAGTTCTTTAAAGTTGGCTTTTTTTATAGAAATAGGGTTACAAACGAGCACACAGTCCACCTGATCGTAAGTGGTTGCTGAGGTCCATAAACATCTACATCTCTCCTCGCTTGCGAATCAAAATGCGTTGTCAGGCTTGAGGATAAGCTGGAATACCTATTTTCCAGTAAAAATGGACTCCGGCCCTCTACACTCACCATACAAAACACAGCAGCATTAAGCTGCTATTTTACGTTGGTATTCTGTGAGAGCGTGGTCCTGCCCCGGTCGAGCCGACTCATTCGTGCTACAACTATACTACAAATATAGCTGCAGCTTGGCTCTACCACGTAAAAAAATTTTATTGGCTTTTATTATTTTCTTTCCATTTTGAGTCTAAATACTTACACTAGGAACTTCATCTCCTATTTTCATTTTTGTCACCAAATTTATATTTTGGAAACACCCCTGTAGTATTACATATTATATAAGATAAGAATCGACAAAATTGGTTCACAACTGACGAAGATACTACGTAACATATAAAAAAAAACATACAGATGAATTATGAATCTCCTCCTTTTTTGAAGTCGACTAAAAATAAATAGAAATTATGATACAACTAGAAACCGTTTGAAAGTTTGAGCGGTATTAAGTTTGACGCAAGTGACTTGCTAGATTATTCTGTTCCATTCGATCGGTTATCTTGTGATTCTGTCATCTGTGGTTAATCCGCTAAAACAAACGAAGACTAGTGTTATGTGGTAAAACCGACGTAACACGGGGATGAGTAGTATTGTTGTAGATTTAAATACTTGAATCTATTTTGGTGATATCTTGTAATAGCCTCTATCACCGAGAGTGATATAAGTGACGAATATCCAGAGCTACAACGGGCTCAGGAGATGAGCACCTACCGTAAATTTAAAGACACGGAGGTAGCCCAGGTCGATAACCATCCGCACCTATATAATTGTTGATTACAATTTTAAGTGGTACTTTACCCATAGAGCATCACGGGCCACCGGCTATCCGAAGGGGAGTAGTCAAAGCGTTTTTTTCCCGAAACAGAACTCTGTCATATTTTGCGGGAAGAAATCTGCACCACGCACCCCTTTTCTTCCACACCAAAACAAGACCTATCGTCTGTCACTACGAAACTCACACTCAATACACTAACAATTTCACACACACACACACACACACACACACACACACACACACACACACACACACACACACACACACACACACACACACACACACACACACACACATAATGACACTATCGTCACATGAGTAAAGAAACCGACCAAGGGGAAGCTACGTACAAACGGCTCGCTGCGAATACACCCATACATAGCGCAGCGATGTGTGCGTGAGCTCTCAACGACAGCTTCACCGACGCTTCGTCGGGGTACAAGCCGGTTTACGCCGGCTCAGTCAGAGTATCCATGAAAGGGCTGTTAGTCGTGTGCATTTAAATAAATAGACCAACAATATTTCGAAATTTTATACGTCAAATAATTTATTAAGTTTTTTTGCAATTATTTAATAATTAGATTTAAGTATTTTAATTTAAATAATTAAGAATTAAGTTATTATAGATTTATATAGGTAAATAATAAGTTTAAAATTAATCGATACGAAATTGTTCTTGATTTCGAACAATTAATAGATATTATGTTGTTACATTAATATAAGTTATAATTTAGACAACATCTAAAGGTACCATTCCGTAGCCGACCGCAGACAGCAGCAGCAGACGACGTGTCGTCGCGACACTACTGGTTTCTATGTAGTTCTATGAAATACCTTCCGTAGTTAGCGACACGTCGTTTGCCGAAGCGGCTGACGACATGTCGCCCGACCGCAGATCAGTAGTGCCGCCAACGCCCGAGCGACACGTTGAATTTTTCTCAAAAAAATGAGTTTCACCGATTCCGTGGAAGAGAAACTGATAAACCAGGTGGCCTAACATCCCGCAATGTACGATGCATCTCACAATAATTATTTAAACACTGTGACAAAAGAAATTTTTTGATAAAATATAGGAAAGGAGTTAAATAAAAGCGATAAATAGATAAATATATACCTGTATTTATATATAGTACCTATTTTGTTTACATAAATAGATTACCCACAGAACTTTCGCAACAGATTGGAACACGTGCTGCTGCCGCCTGCAGTCGGGTTCGGAATCATGACCGCGACGACATGTCGCCTGCTGTTGCTGTCTGCGGTCGGCTACGGAATGGTACCTTTATGCTATACATTATTTTTATTTTTTCCTTAAATTCACATGCACAATGTGACAACCCTATCAGAATAGGCATACATTTTCGACGTTGTTAAGAAGCTTCCCCTCTGGTCCTCACTCTTTACTCTGTGCTATCGTTCGGTGACAGCGAAAACTTGGAACAATCGCTCGACCGATCCACATATTGTATGAGAGCGAGCGGCCTGTGTTGATAAATAAGGTAATCCTTTTCTTCCTAAAATTTAGTCTCGGTAGCTACCTCCCAAAACCAGGGCTAGTGTATACCATGTTTCGGTCTGTAGGACATAGAGAGCATTCCATCTTATTCCTAATAGTCACAACGCACCTGTGGCCTTCTTCCCTTAAAATTGGCTGCAGGTGTTCATGGACTGCAGTACAGGTGGACTGTAAGTCCATTTGTCACTTCAGTTTTACAAAAAAAAATACTTTTGAAATAAAAATATTTTAACAATAAAACTAAGTAATAATCATATCTAATTTTTACCTATTTTTTTTATCGCCAAAGCGTATTATATATTTATGTTAATTAAAAAATACGAAACTGTGTATCATACATACATAGAACTGAATGCTTCCGTATCCTCGATCGGAGCTATGAAAAGCTTTTTTATTAGAAGATCTTTGTAATTTTATTGGATTTGTGTTACAGCAGTTAAAGTGTGTAAGTTTAGTAACTATTGTTTGTTTTCTTTAAAGTGAACAAAATCGATGAATTTATCTAAGGAACTATTTTAATAGGTACTTTTAATTAAATAAGTGATGGCCCATAATTTTAATAAACGAAATAGATCTCACACATTTATTTATTTTATTTTATTTAAATAAATAATTATTTCACAGATCGTTATGCGATTTAATATTAATATTATAATATTTATTATATTTATATATCTATAATATAATTACAGTCTCACACACACACACACACACACACACACACACACACACCCACACATATATATATTTCCATTTATTACAGTAAATTTCATTTTAATATTGTATTATACTATAATTCTCGGCGCCGGCCGGTCGAAGTACATTGGAAACCAACATTCATTTTACTTTTATTATCAACACCGTGTACCTGAGTGCTGCGCCTACGTCGTGATATGTGTATGATCTTTAGCCTTGCATATAACAAATATTCCTATTTTATGCTAGTTACTTTAGACCGTACTTTCTGCTTTCATCTCCTATTTGTAACTGTATATATCGCCTTTTGCTTCTTTATGTGAGACTGTCCTTTATGTGTTGTGTTGTAAAATATATAACTGTCTGATCGTGACTTACTTGCTTATTATGGCGACGGACTTACCATCAGGTACCATACCACCACAACCTTACACTCCATAAATCTAAACTTACTGTTCCAAAAAACATTTAGTAGCATCAATTATGTTAAAATACTTATAATTATTAAATATTAATAGGTATGTGCAAAATCTCTACTCGTTTTAGTGTTATAAACATGATGTCAAAAAACGCCTTTATTAATCCAAATAATTTTGCCACTTTATTGGTAACCAGATTCCTGACCTAGAAAATTCTATGTGCATAGAATTAAATAAACAATAAAATTATTAATAATACTAATTTAGTTTGTTTTAATTTCTTTTTTTAAATTGCCTTTAAACCTGGGCGGGCAAATACTTTTGAGATGTAGTGTATTTAGTATAATATACACGACGGTTAATATATTATACATAATGATATTATACTCTTGTATAATTAAAAATTAAAAATTTTGTACAGCCTACTTCAATATAAGTTATTAAGAATAACTCAAAAACTATTAGTATGACCATGATCAAATTCATATGGGACCACACGAGAAGTACCAGCTTTCAAAAAAAAAAAGAATCATCGAAATCGGTTCACTCAGTAAAAAGTTATGACGTAACACACATAAAAAACATACAGTCGAATTGAGTACCGTCTCCTTTTTGGAAGTCGGCAGAAAAGGAAACTTCATACTATATACCTAGTCAGGTCATAAGTATTGTCACATAGTAAAAACTTTTCTTTTAGAATGCTGGCCACAAAAAAGTTTTTTGAATTCGAATTTCGAATTTTTCATGAAAGTAAAACTGTATACTTTTTAGAATTTTACTCATTTTATAAATATGGAGTGGACGCTTAAAGAAGACTGTGTTGCAGTTATTGCGTTGCATCGTTGCGGTTACGCGCCAATTCAAATTTTTGACATACTGAAAAATTTTAATATAACCAAAAGATTCGTTTATCGTACCATCAAACGATACAATGAAGACTCTAGTGTAGATGACAGGTCAAAAAATGGTCGCCCTCGGTCTTTTAGGACTCCAGCAATGATAAAAGCTGTGAAGGCGCGAATTCAAAGAAATCCCAAACGTAAGCAGAAACTATTGGCCCTTCAGATGGGGTTAAGCAGAACCACGGTGAAAAGGGTGTTAAATGAAGACTTAGGACTTCGGGTATATCGAAGAAAAACAGGACATCGTTTGAATGCTCGTCTAATGGACCTGAGACTGAAGAGATGCCGCGCTTTGTTAAAGCGGTACGCGGGAAAAAAATATCGGGAAATTCTTTTTTCGGATGAAAAAATTTTAAGTAGTAAGTAAGTAAGTAAGTAGTAGTAGAAGAGAGCTACAGCAAACAAAATGATAATGTGTACGCACACAGTAGTGAAGAAGCGAGCAACCGTATTCCGCGTGTCCAACGAGGTCATTTTCCATTCTCGCTCATGGTATGGTTGGAAGTTTCTTATTGAGGCTTAACAGAGGTACATTTTTGTGAGATAGGTGTAAAAACGAATGCAGTTGTGTATCAAAATACAGTCCTGACGAACCTTGTGGAACCTGTTTCTCATACCATGTTCAATAACAGGCACTAGGTATTCCAACAAGATTCGGCGCCAGCTCATAGAGCGAAGAGCACACAAGACTGGCTGGCGGCGCGTGAAATCGACTTCATCCGGCACGAAGACTGGCCCTCCTCCAGTCCAGATTTGAATCCGTTAGATTACAAGATATGGCAACACTTGGAGGAAAAGGCGTGCTCAAAGCCTCATCCCAATTTGGAGTCACTCAAGACATCCTTGATTAAGGCAGCAGCCGATATTGACATGGACCTCGTTCGTGCTGCGATAGACGACTGGCCGCGCAGATTGAAGGCCTGTATTCAAAATCACGGAGGTCATTTTGAATAAACTTTAGTGTTATAAGAATCTATGTTTTGTTAAGTTCATTTTGGTATATAAATGGTTACATAATGAATAAACTTGTTTCAATTATTTTATATTAAACATGTGACAGAATTTATGACCTGACTAGGTAATTTAAATGCGAGTTCGCGTGAATATGAAGGGCGAGATAAGACTTCCAAAGCCATGTTCAATGGTTTTCGAGATTTTAAATCTGTGTAAGGTGTAATAAGAGAACTTTAATTACGTTGAGTGGAGAACTGTTATGCGAGATCGTTGCAAATATCGCAAGTCAGTGTCCACATTTTTCCTGCTCCATGTTCAACTACGGATTTTAATGGGCTGGCGATGAACAAGAAACATGAACAGAAACAGAAACTTTTTTATTCAATATAGATTATAAATAATACTTATTGAAAGTCACTCTTTGTTTAATTGCCACTGGTTAGAAAAAAAACCTCTGTGTTGGGAAGAACCAGCAAGAAACCTGGCGGTATTTTTTTTAAACAACAACTTACAATCATGTATGTTACACAATTAACAACACAACAAATTAGATATAGCTTAGTATTAGCGATCACCTCATTAAAGCAGAAGATTTCGATTTATTTACGCTGATTGTCATATCTTCTTTTTGTCTGTAATTAATAATTATACTCTTAAAACCGGAACGCTAGATTTTTAGGTAGGGATAGAAAAATTAATTATTTAGAATATAACAGAATAGCAGTTTTATTTAGCTAAAAATTAATAAAAACAGTTAGATGGTCAGGCCTAGGTTGGGGTTACGGGTCCATGTCTCAATTGCACTGCCGTTTGTACTTATAAGTGCATTCACTTTAACAATATTA
Source organism: Parnassius mnemosyne (assembly GCA_963668995.1). Taxonomy (NCBI): domain Eukaryota; kingdom Metazoa; phylum Arthropoda; class Insecta; order Lepidoptera; family Papilionidae; genus Parnassius; species Parnassius mnemosyne. The sequence goes on from CAVLGL010000148.1 coordinate 50,425,856, forward strand.
AGTAACTTATTAGAAATACCAATATTAGATATTTTATTATAATTTATGAAAAAATAGTTAAGAAGGTGGTACTTACACAAATAAACTCCTAAGCAGAAAATGATATATCTGATCTATCACCTAATATATAAGAAATATTTTACGCAGTTACTTGCATTGTGTGTGCTTCAGAAAACAACATAATACCTACATATAAAACCTCTCTGCTCCGCTTTACTCATCACACGAGAGGATAACACATTATAACTATATGTTAATGCGATTCGCTCGAGCGTTCCTCTCTCAATCGAACGCTTTTGGACTCGCAAATTTAATAATTCGCCATAAAGAGGAGTCGAGTCTGTGACGGAATACGTAAATAGGACGTGTTATTCTTTACGTTGTCGAATAAAACGTGAAAGCATTTATAAATATTTTAATATTTAACGCTGTAAAGCTATATTATGGTTGTAGCACGAATGGGCCAGCTCGGCCAAGGAAGGACCAGCGCTCTTACAGAATACCAGCGTAAAATAGCAGCTTAATGCTGCTATTTTCATATTACGCGTTTATGGTGAGTGTAGAGAACCGTAGACACTTTTTACTGGAAACGGGGCATTCCATCTTAGTCCTTAAGAATGACATCGGATCTGCATTTCGAATCTTCATCCACTAAACATCAGGTAGTCCACCTTTGTCATCTGTCACCCTAATTCAATGTAAAATACGATATAACATGTTATAATAATAAAAAAATCACACACACACACACACACACACACACACACACACACACACGCACACACACGCACACACACACACACACACACACACACACACACACACACACACGCACGCACACGCACACACACACACACACACACACACACACACACAATATGACACTATTGGCACATGAGTAAAGAAACCGACCAGAGGGGAAGCTACGTACAAACGGCTCGCTGCGAATACACCCATACGTAGCGCAGCGATTTGTGCGTGAGCTCTCAACGACAGCTTCACCGACGCTTCGTCGGGGTACAAGCCGGTTTACACCGGCTCAGTCAGAGTATCCATGAAAGGGCTATGAAAGGGGTTAGTCGTGCGCATTTAAATAAATAGACCAACAATATTTCGAAATTTCATAAGTCAATTAATTTATTAAGTTTTTTTGCAATTATTTAATATTTAGATTTAAGTATTTTAATTTAAATAATTAAGAATTAAGTTATTATAGATTTATATAGGTAAATAATAAGTTTAAAAATAATCGATACGAAACTGTTCTTGATTTCGAACAATTAATAGATATTATGTTGTTACATTAATATAAGTTATAATTAATACACATGTTGTCTAAAGGTACCATTCCGTAGCCGACCGCAGACAGCAGCAGCAGACGACGTGTCCTCGCGACACTACTGGTTTCTATGTAGCTCTATGAAATACCTTCCGTAGCTAGCGCCACGTCGTTTGCCGGAGCGGCAGACGACATGTCACCCGACCGCAGATCAGTAGTGCCGCCAACGCCCGAGCGACACGTTGAATTTTTCTCAAAAAAATGAGTTTCACCGATTTCGTGGAAGAGAAAGTGATAAACCAGGTGGCCTAATATCCCGCACTGTACGATGCATCTCACAATAATTATTTAAACACTGTGACAAAAGAAAATTTTTGAAAAAATATAGGAAAGGAGTTAAATAAAAGCGATAAATAGGTATATATATACATATATTTATATATAGTACCTATTTTGTTTACATAAATAGATTACCCACAGAACTTTCGCAACAGATTGGAACACGTGCTGCTGCCGCCTGCAGTCGGGTTCGGAATCATGACCGCAGCTACGTGTCCTCGCGACACGACGAGTTAAAATTGGCTGCAGGTGTTCATGGACTGTAAGTTCGTTTGTCACTTCAGTTTTACAAAAAAAAATCACTTTTCAAATAAAAATATTTTAACAATAAAACTAACTAATAATCATATCTAATTTTTACCTACTTTTTTTGTTGCCCAAAGCGTATTATACTCGTATATTTGTAATATTTAAAAAATACAAAACTGTAAATCATACATAGTACATAGAACTGAATGCTTCGGTATCCTCGATTGGAGCTATAAAAGTGTAGGAAACTACGTGTACCGCAATTTCTAACAAGACACTATTCCGTAAGTTAGCTTGGATCGACATTATTAACTCTTGTAAAAGTTTAGTACAAGTTAACGGATATTTCTTAGCTACAGTTTGTGAAAGCTTTTTTATTTGAAGATCTTTGTAATTTTATTGAATGATGGGTTAAGTTAATACCGGCTGTGTTACAGCTGTTACAGCAGTAAAAGTGTGTAAGTTTAGTAACTATGGTTTGTTTTCTTTAAAGTGAACAAAATCGATGAATTCATCTAAGGAACTATTTTAATAGGTACCTTTATTAAAATAAGTGATGGCCATAATTTTAATAAACGTTATAGATCTCACACATTTATTTATTTTATTTTATTTAAATAAATTATTATTTCACAGATCGTTATACGATTTAATATTAATATTATAATATTTATTATATTTATATATCTATAATATAATTACAGTCATACACACACACACACACACACACACACACATATATATATATATATATATATATTTCTATTTATTACAGTAAATTTTATTTTAATATTGTATTATAGCATAATTCTCGGCGCCGGCCGGTCGAAGTACATTGGAAGCCAACATTCATTTTACTTTTATTATCAACACCGTGTACTTGAGTACTGCGCCTACGTCGTGATTTATGTGTATGAACTTTAGCCTTGCATATAACAAATATTCCTATTTTATGCTAGTGACTTTAGACCGTACTTTATGCTTTCATCTCCTATCTATTTGTAACTGTATATATCGCCTTCTGCTTCTTTATGTGAGACTGTCCCATATGTGTGCTATGAAATATATAACTGTCTGATCGTGACTTACTTGCTTATGACTTACCATCAGGTACCATACCATCACAACCTTACACTCCATAAATCTAAACTTACTGTTCCAAAAAACATTTAGTAGCATCAATTACGTTAAAATACTTATAATTATTTAATATTAATAGGTATGTGCAAAATCTCTACTCGTTTTAGTGTTATAAACATGATGTCAAAAAACGCCTTTTTAATCCACATAATTTTGCTACTTTATTGGTAACCAGATTCCTGACCTAGAAAATTCTATGTGCTTAGAATTAAATAAACAATAAAATTATTAATAATACTAATTTAATTTGTTTTAATTTTTTTAAATCACCTTTAAACCTGGGTGGGCAAATACCTTTGAGATGTAGTGTATTTAGTATAGTATACACGACGGTTATACATAATGATATTATACTCTTGTACTTTTAATTAAAAATTAAAAATTTTGTACAGCCTACTTCAATATAAGTTATTAACAATAACTCAAAAACTATTAGTCTGACCATGATTAAATTCATATAGGACCACACGAAAAGTACCAGCTTTCAAAATAAAAAAGAATCATCGAAATCGGTTCACCCAGTAAATAGTTATGAGGTAACATACATAAAAAAACATACAGTCGAATTGAGTACCGTCTCCTTTTTGGAAGTCGGCAGAAAAGGAAACTTCATACTATATAATTTAAATGCGAGTTCGCGTGAATATGAAGGGCGAGATAAGACTTCCAAAGCCATGTTCAATGGTTTTTGAGACGTTAAATCTGTGTAAGGTGTAATAAGAGAACTTTAATTAGGTTGAGTGGAGAACTGTTATGCGAGATCGTTGCAAATATCGCAAGTCAATGTCCACATTTTTCCTGCTCCATGTTCAACTACGGATTTTAATGGGCTGGCGATGAACAAGAAACATGAACAGAAACAGAAACTTTTTTATTCAATATAGATTATAAATAATACTTATTGAAAGTCACTCTTTGTTTAATTGCCACTGGTTAGAAAAAAAACCTCTGTGTTGGGAAGAACCAGCAAGAAACCTGGCGGTATTTTTTTTAAACAACAACTTACAATCATGTATGTTACACAATTAACAACACAACAAATTAGATATAGCTTAGTATTAGCGATCACCTCATTAAAGCAGAAGATTTCGATTTATTTACGCTGATTGTCATATCTTCTTTTTGTCTGTAATTAATAATTATACTCTTAAAACCGGAACGCTAGATTTTTAGGTAGGGATAGAAAAATTAATTATTTAGAATATAACAGAATAGCAGTTTTATTTAGCTAAAAATTAATAAAAACAGTTAGATGGTCAGGCCTAGGTTGGGGTTACGGGTCCATGTCTCAATTGCACTGCCGTTTGTACTTATAAGTGCATTCACTTTAACAATATTAAGTAACTTATTAGAAATACCAATATTAGATATTTTATTATAATTTATGAAAAAATAGTTAAGAAGGTGGTACTTACACAAATAAACTCCTAAGCAGAAAATGATATATCTGATCTATCACCTAATATATAAGAAATATTTTACGCAGTTACTTGCATTGTGTGTGCTTCAGAAAACAACATAATACCTACATATAAAACCTCTCTGCTCCGCTTTACTCATCACACGAGAGGATAACACATTATAACTATATGTTAATGCGATTCGCTCGAGCGTTCCTCTCTCAATCGAACGCTTTTGGACTCGCAAATTTAATAATTCGCCATAAAGAGGAGTCGAGTCTGTGACGGAATACGTAAATAGGACGTGTTATTCTTTACGTTGTCGAATAAAACGTGAAAGCATTTATAAATATTTTAATATTTAACGCTGTAAAGCTATATTATGGTTGTAGCACGAATGGGCCAGCTCGGCCAAGGAAGGACCAGCGCTCTTACAGAATACCAGCGTAAAATAGCAGCTTAATGCTGCTATTTTCATATTACGCGTTTATGGTGAGTGTAGAGAACCGTAGACACTTTTTACTGGAAACGGGGCATTCCATCTTAGTCCTTAAGAATGACATCGGATCTGCATTTCGAATCTTCATCCACTAAACATCAGGTAGTCCACCTTTGTCATCTGTCACCCTAATTCAATGTAAAATACGATATAACATGTTATAATAATAAAAAAATCACAACACACACACACACACACACACACACACACACACACACACACACACACGCACACACACGCACACACACACACACACACACACACACACACACACGCACACGCGCACACACACACACACACACACACACACACACACACACACACACACACAATATGACACTATTGGCACATGAGTAAAGAAACCGACCAGAGGGGAAGCTACGTACAAACGGCTCGCTGCGAATACACCCATACGTAGCGCAGCGATTTGTGCGTGAGCTCTCAACGACAGCTTCACCGACGCTTCGTCGGGGTACAAGCCGGTTTACACCGGCTCAGTCAGAGTATCCATGAAAGGGCTATGAAAGGGGTTAGTCGTGCGCATTTAAATAAATAGACCAACAATATTTCGAAATTTCATAAGTCAATTAATTTATTAAGTTTTTTTGCAATTATTTAATATTTAGATTTAAGTATTTTAATTTAAATAATTAAGAATTAAGTTATTATAGATTTATATAGGTAAATAATAAGTTTAAAAATAATCGATACGAAACTGTTCTTGATTTCGAACAATTAATAGATATTATGTTGTTACATTAATATAAGTTATAATTAATACACATGTTGTCTAAAGGTACCATTCCGTAGCCGACCGCAGACAGCAGCAGCAGACGACGTGTCCTCGCGACACTACTGGTTTCTATGTAGCTCTATGAAATACCTTCCGTAGCTAGCGCCACGTCGTTTGCCGGAGCGGCAGACGACATGTCACCCGACCGCAGATCAGTAGTGCCGCCAACGCCCGAGCGACACGTTGAATTTTTCTCAAAAAAATGAGTTTCACCGATTTCGTGGAAGAGAAAGTGATAAACCAGGTGGCCTAATATCCCGCACTGTACGATGCATCTCACAATAATTATTTAAACACTGTGACAAAAGAAAATTTTTGAAAAAATATAGGAAAGGAGTTAAATAAAAGCGATAAATAGGTATATATATACATATATTTATATATAGTACCTATTTTGTTTACATAAATAGATTACCCACAGAACTTTCGCAACAGATTGGAACACGTGCTGCTGCCGCCTGCAGTCGGGTTCGGAATCATGACCGCAGCTACGTGTCCTCGCGACACGACGAGTTAAAATTGGCTGCAGGTGTTCATGGACTGTAAGTTCGTTTGTCACTTCAGTTTTACAAAAAAAAATCACTTTTCAAATAAAAATATTTTAACAATAAAACTAACTAATAATCATATCTAATTTTTACCTACTTTTTTTGTTGCCCAAAGCGTATTATACTCGTATATTTGTAATATTTAAAAAATACAAAACTGTAAATCATACATAGTACATAGAACTGAATGCTTCGGTATCCTCGATTGGAGCTATAAAAGTGTAGGAAACTACGTGTACCGCAATTTCTAACAAGACACTATTCCGTAAGTTAGCTTGGATCGACATTATTAACTCTTGTAAAAGTTTAGTACAAGTTAACGGATATTTCTTAGCTACAGTTTGTGAAAGCTTTTTTATTTGAAGATCTTTGTAATTTTATTGAATGATGGGTTAAGTTAATACCGGCTGTGTTACAGCTGTTACAGCAGTAAAAGTGTGTAAGTTTAGTAACTATGGTTTGTTTTCTTTAAAGTGAACAAAATCGATGAATTCATCTAAGGAACTATTTTAATAGGTACCTTTATTAAAATAAGTGATGGCCATAATTTTAATAAACGTTATAGATCTCACACATTTATTTATTTTATTTTATTTAAATAAATTATTATTTCACAGATCGTTATACGATTTAATATTAATATTATAATATTTATTATATTTATATATCTATAATATAATTACAGTCATACACACACACACACACACACACACACACACATATATATATATATATATATATATTTCTATTTATTACAGTAAATTTTATTTTAATATTGTATTATAGCATAATTCTCGGCGCCGGCCGGTCGAAGTACATTGGAAGCCAACATTCATTTTACTTTTATTATCAACACCGTGTACTTGAGTACTGCGCCTACGTCGTGATTTATGTGTATGAACTTTAGCCTTGCATATAACAAATATTCCTATTTTATGCTAGTGACTTTAGACCGTACTTTATGCTTTCATCTCCTATCTATTTGTAACTGTATATATCGCCTTCTGCTTCTTTATGTGAGACTGTCCCATATGTGTGCTATGAAATATATAACTGTCTGATCGTGACTTACTTGCTTATGACTTACCATCAGGTACCATACCATCACAACCTTACACTCCATAAATCTAAACTTACTGTTCCAAAAAACATTTAGTAGCATCAATTACGTTAAAATACTTATAATTATTTAATATTAATAGGTATGTGCAAAATCTCTACTCGTTTTAGTGTTATAAACATGATGTCAAAAAACGCCTTTTTAATCCACATAATTTTGCTACTTTATTGGTAACCAGATTCCTGACCTAGAAAATTCTATGTGCTTAGAATTAAATAAACAATAAAATTATTAATAATACTAATTTAATTTGTTTTAATTTTTTTAAATCACCTTTAAACCTGGGTGGGCAAATACCTTTGAGATGTAGTGTATTTAGTATAGTATACACGACGGTTATACATAATGATATTATACTCTTGTACTCGTATAATTAAAAATTAAAAATTTTGTACAGCCTACTTCAATATAAGTTATTAACAATAACTCAAAAACTATTAGTCTGACCATGATCAAATTCATATAGGACCACACGAAAAGTACCAGCTTTCAAAATAAAAAAGAATCATCGAAATCGGTTCACCCAGTAAATAGTTATGAGGTAACATACATAAAAAAACATACAGTCGAATTGAGTACCGTCTCCTTTTTGGAAGTCGGCAGAAAAGGAAACTTCATACTATATAATTTAAATGCGAGTTCGCGTGAATATGAAGGGCGAGATAAGACTTCCAAAGCCATGTTCAATGGTTTTTGAGACGTTAAATCTGTGTAAGGTGTAATAAGAGAACTTTAATTAGGTTGAGTGGAGAACTGTTATGCGAGATCGTTGCAAATATCGCAAGTCAATGTCCACATTTTTCCTGCTCCATGTTCAACTACGGATTTTAATGGGCTGGCGATGAACAAGAAACATGAACAGAAACAGAAACTTTTTTATTCAATATAGATTATAAATAATACTTATTGAAAGTCACTCTTTGTTTAATTGCCACTGGTTCGAAAAAAAAACCTCTGTCCTGGGAAGAACCAGCAAGAAACCTAGCGGGACTTTTTTTAAAACAACAGCTTACAATCATGTATGTTACACAATTAACAACACAACAAATTAGATATAGCTTAGTATTAGCGATCACCTCATTAAAGCAGGAGATTTCGGTTTACTTACGCTGATTGTCATATCTTCTTTTTGTCTGTAATTAATAATTATACTCTTAAAACCGGAACGCTAGTTTTTTAAGTAGGGATAGAAAAATAAATTATTTAGAATGTAACAGAATAGCAGTTTTATTTAGCTAAAAATTAATAAAAACAGTTAGATGGTCAGGCCTAGGTTGGGGTTACGGGTCTATGTCTCACTTGCACTGCCGTTTGTACTTATAAGTGCATTCACTTTAACAATTACTAACTTATTATAAATAACAATATTAGATATTTTATTATAATTTATGAAAAAATAGTTAAGAAGGTGGAACTTACACAGATAAACTCCTAAGCAGAAAATGATATATCTAATCTATTACCTAATATATAAGAAATATTTCACGCAGTTACTTGCATTGTGTGTGCTTTAGAAAACAACATAATACCTATATATAAAACCTCTCTGCTCCGCTTTACTCATCACACGAGAGGATAACACGTTATATCTATGTTAATGCGATTCGCTCGAGCGTTCCTCTCTCAATCGAACGCTTTTGGACTCGCAAATTTAATAATTCGCCATAAAGAGGAGTCGAGTCTGTGACGGAATACGTAAATGGAACGTGTTATTCTTTACGTTGTCGAATAAAACGTGAAAGCATTTATAAATATTTTAATATTTCACGCTGTAAAGCTATATTATGGTTGTAGCACGAATGGGTCGGCTCGACCGGGGAAGGACCAGCGCTCTTACAGAATACCAGCGTAAAAAAGCAGCTTAATGCTGCTTTTTTCATATTACGCGTTTATGGTGAGTGTAGAGAACCGTATACCCCCTTTACTGGAAACCAGGCATTCCAACTTAGTCCTTAGCAGTGACAACGCATCTGCATTTCGAATCTTAACTGGAGTTGGATGTAAATTAATATGGTCATCTGGCACCCTAATGCAATGAGCAATCCGATACAACCTTTTATAATAATAAAAAAAAAATCAAAGGTACATGAAATAATCTAACGACGTCTGGTTTACTTTCAAGAACTTGTAATATAATATAATACAGTAATAGTACATTTGTTTTTTTATCTGTGCTTAAAACTACTAGATAAAAACGAGTTATATTAAAATAAGTTATAAGCCCAATAAGCTTTAAAATTACTTAGTACTTGAGCACGGAAAGGCAATGTCGGAGACTCGGGGACAATCACAACTTGAGACCTAGACGCGAAAACCAATTATGTGTGTATTTTTACAATGCTCCCTTTAACTGAGTTTCGAACTAAAGGCGTAATAACTGGTCGCCTGCTCCGAAAAACGAACGTCGAAGTTTCAGATCGAAACGAAGCAACAACGAACCTCGAGCGTTGTTATGTTTACCACGAAACTACTTAGACAACCTTTGTTTCAGATCCATAGAGAACCAATCGAATAAACGCCTAGTCAAGGGTTACTCAATGGAATACCGTGTATTTTTATACAATCGAAGAATAGCATAATATTTTTATTCAATATATTTTTTTTATAGGATAAGGGCGACAAAAGACCGCACAGTCCACCTGATGGTAAGTGGTTGCTGCGGCCCACAGACATCATATATCTATCCTCGATTACGGACCAAAATGCAGATGCGTTGTCACCCATGAGCACTAAGATGGAATGCCTTGTTTCCAGTAAAATAGTCTCCAGTTACAATCCACTACTATACGAAACACTGCAGCGTTAAGCTAAAGCTTAAGCTAAGCTAAGCTTAAGCTGCTATCTTACGCTGGTATTCTGTGAGAGCATTGTCTTTCCCCGGTCGAGCTTACCCATTCGTACTAACACTATACTACTAATATAGTTGTTATTATATAATACTTCCATTACAGTCTGTTAAAGTCCATTGCTGAACATAGGTCTCATCATTTTGCCATAGTTGCCATGCTAGGTAACTTTGGCAAAATGATGAGTCCTGTTTCAGTTTTGCTCTCTCGCCTCTTATGATATCCAAGGGACGATATGGGGAACATAATACTTACCGTTACCATTACAGCCTATTGAAGTCTACTGCTGAATTTTTGTTTTTTGTCAAATTGTCTCATAGCAATGCTCAAAGCGGGTTGGCAACTTCAGTTTTTAGGATTCCGTACCCAAAAGGTAACCAAAGGGAGCCTATTACTAAGCCCCCGCTGTCCGTCCGTCCGTCCGTCTCTCTGTTAGCGGGCTGTATCTCATGATCCATAATAAGTAGACAGTTCAAAAGTGTATTCTTTTGCTACTGTAACATCTAATAAAAATAAAAATAAAATAAAAATTAATAGGGGTTCCCCTACTAGAAACGTGTATTAAGATGGTACGGAACCCTTTATGCGCGAGTCCGACTCGCACTTTGCCGGTTATACATTTTTATTTTTAGTCGTTATTTAGAGGACGCTGCTGCCCATCTCCCGACACCCACGGGATGATATGGGGTAGTGAATATTCTTACACCGCCACTACACGGTCAGCGTACTAAACATAATACATAATATTTACGGAAAATATTTTATTGTTTACCATTGGTTCGGAAACCACCTTTGTTCCGGAAAGAACCAGCAAGAAACACAGCGGGGTTTTTATAAACAAAAAAATAACGATATTGATATACAATAGTTTTATATGAATTATAATAGAAGCAGCGTGGCAGTGGTTACTTCATTTCCTTAGTATTATAATAACCTTTTGCTATAAAGTTTTATGAAATTTTTCACCTTGTTTATTGACATAAATTTAACAGTTTATAAGAGATTGTGGTTATAATAAATGGATTTAACTGTTTCAACATTGGTGAATCTGTAACTCTTTCTTATAGCATATTATGTTGCAGAAATAAGTCTGCTTGCTAATTAAGTATAACCCTTAAATTCGGTAGCAAACCGAAACTTAAAGTTATAATTATCCCGCAAACGACTACAAACGACTGCAAACGACTTTCGAGGTTGTCGGTTTCGCCGATAAATAGTTGAGATCTGAACGGGTGCCAAGTTCCATAGCAGTTGCTTAAATCATAGCTATTCTGTAGCTGTGATAATGGACGTTGTATGTTTCTATATACAACGTACTTCATTTGATTTAAAAGGAAATTTGTTACTTTCTTTAACCTGAATTTGCAACTTGATAAGTTTTATATTCAACTAAATTTTTTGTAGTATAAAAAATTACGTTTTTTTTTTAAATAGAATAAGAGTGACAACAAGCACATCTCGTAGGCCACCTGATGTTAAATGAATGCTGTGACAACTACACCTATCTTCGATAAAGAATCCAAATGCAGATTCCGGGTCACTCACCGTAAAACACGACAGTAATAAGCCGCTGTTTCATGCTGGTATTCTGTGAGAGCGTGGCCCAAGCAAAAATGGTTTGATACAACCAGGGAATTTAGTCCAACAATTTTTGCTGCAACCATGGTAATATAGCGGCAGCGTGATTATACCACGGTAAAAACGTTACTTATGCTGTGGCCCATAGATATTTACATTTATTCTCGATTAAGAATCAAAATGTAAGTGCGTAGTCACCCCTGACAACTAAGATGGAGTGCCTCTATTCCAGTAAAAAGCGTCTTCGATTCTTTACACGATACGAAATATATATAATATAGTATGAGCGGGCCTGGTCAAGCTGACCTATTCGTTCGCTACTACTAATCTATCACTAAGTCATCACATGATAAGCGATAAATTGACTAATTAAGTTTCGAGCTTCTATTTAAGCTTTAACTCTTAATGACATATATTTCTATATTATGATTCATCAACAAAATTAAAAGTGTTGATAAAAGGATGCGTAATTCCTCTTTAATGTCCTATAGAAATAGACTTCAAAGTAGTTCCACTAATACAGCACTCTCTGGATGCATATAAACCGAGTCTTGGGCCCCTAACGGCACATTCAGTTTATACTGTAAATCGTCGCTAATACTGTAACTAAGAAGCTTTTACTTGACTTCACTCGCGTGGAATTCAAAGTTCACGATGTAGTTTTTGGTGGTGCATATTCAAGACGTTTAAACCCGAAGGGGAGTTCATTCCATAAAATTTTAATTGATACTAGATCAATGCGAAATAACGTAAATTATTGCACGATTTATTCCAAAGTCTTAGCTCTCAGTACTAGGGCACACTGAAATGATCGGGAATAGAATATTTCAGATTGAGTTACAATAAAACCTTTTTTAGAATTTGAATACTGGCCTCCCACAATCTTAATGACATTCAAATAATTAAAAATATGTTTAAAAACAAAAACTATGTTGGTTTAAAGTTGACACGTCGTTAACAGAAATGGAGCTCACGCGTGAACATTTCCGTGCCATAATTTATCACAATTTTCGTCGCGGCTTATCTCAAGATAAATGTCTCACCGAATTTGTTTCGATTTATGATGTTAAAGCACCGAGTAAAGCGACAATATACCGCTGGTATCCCGAGGACCGACGCGGTTGTGTGTCGCTCAGCACTGTTTCTTCTACAGGTCAACCAAAAACAGCGGTCACGCCTGAAAACATCGCAGCTGTGCAAACTATTATATTAGATGACCGTCATGTGATATACGAACAGATTGGGGCTGTTATCGGAATGACTGCAATTCAGTCAATATTACATAATGAGCTGTGTGTAAGAAAGCTAGTTTCCCGCTGGGTTCCCCACAATTTGTCCGAAGAGCAAAAGGCAGCTCGTGTAGATTAGTGCCGGAATACTCTGCAACGCTTTAACGGAGGGTAGTTAAATGCCGTTTATAATATCGTATAAGGTGATACTCGTAAATAGTGGATTTGTTCATACGAACCTGAAAGAAAATATCAGTCAGCAGTTTGAGTCTTCGAAGACGATCTCAAACCAACGAAAGTGGTTCGCACCCGCAGAGTGTCAAAGAAAATGGTCGCTACCTTTGTCTCGAAAAAGGGGCATGTTGCTACAATTCCTTTACAGGAACGCAGAACGGTTACCGTTGAGTGGTATATCACGGTTTGTTTGCCAGAAATGATAGCCGAACTCCGAAAAAATAACCCGAAACGTCGCATCATCTTACATCACGATAATGGGAGCTCCCATACGGCTCAGAAGACAAATGATTTTTTGAATCAGGAAAACGTTGAGCTGACGAGCCATCCTCCGTACAGTCCTGACCTAAGCCCTAACGATTTCTTTACGTTCCCTAGAATGGAAGATTTACTACGCGGTCAACGGTTTGAAGACACCGAAGCAGCTGCGGAAGCGTACAAATCAGACATTTTGACAACATCAAATTCAGACTGGAATTACTGTTTTAATTTATGTATTAATAAGTGTATTTAATTAGTTTGCACGAATGGAAAAGTGCATTACTTTGAACGGAGAATACTTCGAACAACAATAAAATACAATTTAGCTATACCGTGCATGTGGTTTTTCTTATTCTCGATCATTTCAGTGTGCCCCTCGTACACCTTCTTATACCACGAGATATTTCAGGGTTTCACGTAATCACCTCTAACAACACTCAGGAGAAGAAATGTGGTGAATGATTCTCTTACACTGCCATCAGACAGTTCAAGGTTCAATGCATCTAGTCTCCCATTATTCAATAAAACTCTTTAACGAAGAAATCCTTGAATAAAGCCCTTTTATCTGATTTTGTCACGTTTACGTTTACGTTTACGGAACTATTGCAAAACTCCCTCTATAAGGCACTCTTTGGAGGAGGCTTGTGATCAGCAGTGGACTTTGGATAGGCTGTAACAGTAGCAGCAGGGATCGAACCGGCGTTGCTCACGTACAGTGAAATTTACATCGAGCGTGTAGCCCCCGAAGTTACCACGGCCACTCTCCGTTAGCTCTGCATGAAACCACTATCAAATCGATTACTAACTTTCGAATACGAAATCGAATAACTCTACCGGACGTTAAATATGCATTTACGTCTTTACGACATGGTATTTTATTTAAGGCAAACAAACATACATACTTAAATGAAATAAACTTAAAATCACGTCAACAAAAGGCGCACATAAATAATGACAGCATTTTCTCAGTCACGTACATTCGCGGTTTAGAAAACAAAAAACTAGTCTTCTCGCTCGATCGCAGTCGACTAAAGAAGTTACAAAGAATTGAGCGTAAGTTAGCGTTTACAAATTATTAATGGAATGTGCGCATTTTACTTCTCGCAGAATAATTAAATGCCACCATTTTTATCAAAAACCATAAGATATTCCATCTGTTTCTCATCGCAACCTAGTACGTGTTAAGTTAAAGAAAGAGTTAAAGAAAGAAATGTTAGTAAGAATCGCTTTTAGCGATAAGACCGCCCATTGTTCTACCTTTTAACATTATTTCTTCTTTTTGTCTATTATTTTGTGTTTTAGTGTGTGCAATAAAGAATTATCTGTCTGTCTGTCTAAATTTCATTTTATAATCTTGTACCATAATATTTTATGCATACTAGCTGTTCCCCGCGACTTCGCACGCTTGGAGTTATTTTTCGCGAAACCCTAAAATAAAAGCAGCCCTAGTTACTTCTTATAACATCAGCTATCTGCCAGTGTTTATAAATATTGACAAATATTGACATTAATATTTATACGATACTAACGTCACTCAATTGTTTTGCCTTCCCGGAACCCTTCCACTAACCCTTAAACTTTATGATATGGTATTAAAGTCCAAATTGACTTTTAAGTATTATTACGTATCTTTTGTATGGGAATATAGAAAACTGTTGTTTTTAGACTTTTTCAGGCAATGTTTTTAAATTTTCCTCTCCGTAAGCACTATCTTCGTACTTCAAGGAATAATATAAAAAAAGAATTAGCGAAATCGGTTCAGCTGCTCTCGAGATTTGCGCTTAGCAACACTTTCAACGATTCATTTTTATATTACAGATACTAGCCGTGCCAGGTGTCCGTTGCATTTATGTAATTTTATACGGGGTAAAGTCACGCAGCATGCCGCATTATGGTTGTAGCACAACCGATCGGGGAAGAAAAATACTCTCACAGAATACCATCGTGAAATAACAGATTATGCTGCTGTGTTCCGTATGGTGGGAGTAAAGAATCAGAAACCCTTTTCACTGGGAACGTGGCATTCCATCTTCGCCCTCGAATCGCATTTGTATTTTTATTCTTAATCGAGGATAGACGTATATGTGTGTGGGTTTACAGCATCCACTTTCCATCAGGGGGACTGAGTGCTCGTTTGTCATCCTTATTTTATATAAAAATACATCTTTTTTGCCAGCAAACTCCTTGTACACGTGCATAAAAACTCTCCAAAGTTCCATCGTAATCGGATGAATGATACACGAACGCATAGAATAGCACAAACAAATTAATATTCATATTTTACGTCCATTCAGTCAGTTTTATTGTTATCGGATGAATAGTATAGATACGCATAGAAGACGAACAAACAAACTAGATATAAAAACAACAAAATACGTGTTCGCGCCAAACGCTAATTTCAAGAATTAGCGCCAGAGGGCGCTCGGCGCACTTATTGTTTATTGTTATTAGAGATTTTCCACTTTTGCCTTAGGAGGCCCGACCTGCATCTGCTTGTAAGGTCTTCCGTTATGGGCCCGGAAGATTCTACTCTTATTTAGGCAGCTGTAGGCCGTAACATACGGCATGACGGCGACATGACGGCATGACGACGGCGTCGTCGTACGCCGGTACAGCACAAATTGTAAACAATACGTGCACCAATAACGCCACCCAGCACGCCACTGGAGTGGCTATATGTCGCTAATGTGGTACTTCAGGGAATGGAATTATTTTATTCCTTCATCCGTGGTGCCTATCGGAAGCAGAACTCAACCATGGTTTGGTCACTCCTGTAAAATTGCATCACGCTATAAGCAGGAGTGCTAACGGACGTGGCCTGACGCATCAACGTCGCGGGATTCAAAAACCAGCGCTCTCAAAAAGGAGTATAATTACGCCCCCAACTCGTTCAAAAGTATAATTGCCAAGGCAAAGTTAGAGCACATAGACAGAATGGGCGAGAAACTAGTTCGCCTTCCTTCGGGAACATGTGCATTCTGGTCACTCGGCAAGGCTGTCCAAGGGAACTTTTGTCAGCCATGTTTGCCATCTCAGCACGGGGTGGACGACTCACTGGCCCATGCCGCAATGGACAAAGCCGATCTGCTAGGCTCTCTTTGCGTCCAACTCGACTCTCCATGGCGGAGGGAACACACCGCCGAACATCCCGCAGTGAGAATGCTTCATGCAGGATGTGCTGTTTACACAGTCCTCGGTGCGCAAATCACTCCTTTCCCTGGACGTCAATAAGTCGAGTGGGTCTGATGGAGTCCCACCTATTATGCTGAAGACGTGTGCTCTGGAATTGGCATCGGTTTTAACACGTCTTTTTCGGTACTCATTTTTTTAAAAGTACGGCAACGCATCTGCAATTCCCCTGGTGTTGCGGTTGTTCATGGGCGGCGGTATTTACCATCCGGTGAGCCGCATGCTCGTTTGCTCCATCTCCTATGAAAAAAGCTAGCTTATCCTAGACGCTCGCGGATAGTTAATTTGAAATTAATTATTATAATGAAACACAAAAGTGCCCTGGTGCAATTTATAATTAATTTTATATTATCTTTATCTGACTTCTTCAGCATGGTCGACCCCTTTCTCCTACCCATATTTGTACGAGTATGTCTTTACTACAGAACTAGTATGTAATATATAGTATTTAATAATATCTCATGTGGCATACTAAATAGCTAATAAATAAATAAACATCCTATATTGATAACAAGAAAGAGTTTTCGACATTGTAAAAGGCCGACAACGCATCTGCAATTCCCCTGGTTCCCCTGGTGTTGCAGTTGTTTATGGGTGGCGGAAGTCACTTACCATCAGGTAATCAATCAGGCCGTATGCTCGTTTCCCCCTCTCCTATAAAAAAATTGTCTTCATCTCACAGCTGGCACAGCCTCCTCTCATTTCTCGGAGTGTTATGAAGGGTTTCGTCCGTCTGCCTGCTTGCGTGTTGGCGGACTTCACACTTTCTCAAAATATTTTATTACTTAGACATGCAGAATTCCTCGCGATGTTTTCCTTCACCGCTGAGAACGTGGTAAAACATCACTAGCTATTAAAGTTTTTGATGGTGCCGGAAGGGATTGAACCCAGGTTGCTCGCGTACTGTGAAATATACGTTCCATGGGCCGGTGGTGACCTAAATTATCCGTCAATATTCGACAGTCATTTAGACACCTTTATAGTGAAGTTTTGTAAAAGAAAAAAATTACCTGAAGATAAAAAGTACCTGTTTCATGTTTACAATAAATTATGAAACATAAACCTCGCCATATCTTTATTTGCCCTCAATGAATGTCATACGTACTATTTGAAATCAATATGACTACATATTTGTGCCATTTGCTGTAGAGACTATCGGTCCGTGGGGTCCACGTGCGGTGAAGTTCCTAAAGGAAGTCCATCCGCGGCTGGTCGTTGCTGCTGGTGATAAGAGGGCTGGTTCTTTCCTCGCTCAAAGGCTAAGTATAGCCATTCAGCGGGGAAACGCAGCCAGCGTTCTTGGCACGATACCGCGGGGAGTAGGACTATATGATAATTAAGTTTCTAGTTTTAGTTTTTTTTTATTATCATAGTTTTTAATATTGTAGATAAAATTAAGTATTAATGTATAATCAATATTGTATCCCTGATATAAATCGACGTTCCAATCATGTTGAGTTGATAGGATCCCATTTCCTCTAATGACTTTTTATTCTGTTCGACGTACGCCATTGCCTGTAAACATCGTACATCACGTAGCGCCACCTTTCGACAGAATTAACAAAACATTTATATTGCTTCTCAGTACAAAAATAAACAGAGGGAGAAATAAACCGGAAAATAAAGTGGAGAAAATTCAAAATATATTTTCGCTTAATATTCACAAATTTAAAAAAATAAAAACTTGAAGTTCACAAAACTTTAAGAGACTCCAAATTCATAATTCTGCGTGCTTTATTTAATCTTATTAATCTATAGGTAGTAACATGTAATAAATCAGTAGAAATGTCATGTCCGTAATTCTAATATACTCTGGAAAAATAAGTCCAGGGGAATAAATAATGGGTACTGAAGCCAAATTAGGGATTTTTAGAATTTTTGTCTGTCTGTGTGTATATTACCGATTCACCCAAAGACTACTACATCGATTTTCATTTAATTTATATGTAGTATATAGTATATATATAGTAGTCACTAACCCAGGGCAACTTATTTGTTACTTTTTATCCAATTACGGAAGTTAAAAAGAAGATTAAGTATATTTCTTCCTTTAGATGTTAATTTTCTATTATGTATGATTATATTAGTTAATTGGCGGGATGATAGTTGTTTTTCCAAGTAAATATCCAAAATATAAAATCAATATTCCAAAAATATACCTCTGCATAACAATTTGAAACTCCGCTGACGATATACGTTTTAATTATTAAAACGTCGTCATTGGCATGGCCGTCTATCATCAAATAAATATAGTATCACGGTGGTAGAGCCACGTAGCAGTTTTTGCTGTTGCACGTATGGGCCGGCTCGAGCCGGGTTGGTACCACGACCTCACAGAATACCGGCGTGAAGTAGAAGCTTTGCTTCTGCGTTTCGTCTGGTGAGTGCAGGTGGCCGGAGGCCCAATTCCCCCCCCCCCCCCCATCAACATGGTAGCGGAATTACACAAGAGACTACCCCAGGAGGGTACCAGTACCCCTGGAGAATCCCTCGTTGAGCATCCACGACCATGTTATTCCAATCCTGAGCGTGGGTGCTCAAGCTGCCCCGCTTATTTTGGGGGTGGGGGGGGGGCAAAATTCCGCTCAAAAACATATTCTCGGGGCAAACTGAGCAACAATACCAAGGCGACCCCTGCCACGCTATCCGTGAATTTCTGCAACATTAGGGGACTTCACTCTAACCTAAACGCCGTCCACTACCATCTCGAGACGGCGAAGCCGGCCTTGCTCTTTCTGACTGAGACGCAGGTTTCCTCTCCGGCTGATATTTCGTATCTCTCCTACCCGGGGTACAAATTGAAGCACTCCTTTGTGCCTCGGGCTGGAGTTTGCGTGTATGTCAGAGAGGACATCTGTTCTCGACGCCTCGGCAGTCTTGAAGGTTCGGACCTGTCCATCCTTTGGTTACGCGTAGACAGCGACGACCATCCGCGCGTCTACGGGTGCCTCTATAGGTCCCATAGCGGTAATGCCGAAACAGACCGACTCATCGACCACGTCCAAAAGGCTACAGATTCCATGCTACAACAGTTCCCATCCGCAGAGATCGTGATCCTTGGAGATTTTAACGCCCACCACGCCGAATGGCTCGGTTCACGTTTAACCGATCATGCGGGGAGATCTGTTTATGGCTTTGCCTTGGCATATGGTCTGACACAACTGGTTACTTCGCCTACGTGGATTCCAGATGTGGAGGATCACACACCTTCCCTGTTGGACCTTCTGCTGACCTCTCATCCGGACGGATATCAGGTTTCCGTCGATGCCCCTCTCGGCTCTTCAGATCATTGTCTGATCCGGAGTGTGGTGCCACTGACGCTCCCCTTGCGGTTGCGTTTTGCAGGTTGCCGCCGTGTTTGGCATTACAGGTCGGCGGATTGGGACGGAATGCGGTCTTTCTTTGCTTCCTACCCATGGGGGCGGGTTTGCTTCTCGCCGGATGATCCCAGCGCTGTTGCTGACTCTGTCACTGATGTGGTGCTACAGGGAATGGAACTATTTATTTCATCATCTGTGGTACCCATCGGAGGCAGATCTCAGCCTTGGTTTGGTCGCTCCTGTAAGACTGCATTACGCAGTAAGCAAGAGTGTTATCAAGCCTGGGCTGCGGCTTTGGTGACTCGGGATGTAAACACCAGCACACTTAAAAAGAAGTATAACTTCGCCTCCAGGTCCTTCAAAAGAGTTGTTGCCAAGGCAAAGTCAGAGCACATAGGCTGAATTGGCGAGAAACTAGTTCGCCTTCCTTCGGGAACCCGTGCATTCTGGTCTCTCGCCAAGGCTGTCCAAGGGAATTTCTGTAAGCCATCACTACCATCTCTGCACAAGGAGGACGACTCACTGGCCCAAGACTCAAAACACAAAGCTGACCTTTTAGGCTCCCTTTTTGCGTCCAACTCGACTCTTGATGACGGGGGGAAAACACCGCCGACCATCCCGCGGTGTGAGTGCTCCATGCCGGATGTGCTGTTCTCACAGCGCTCGGTTCGCAAAGCACTTCTCTCCCTGGACATCCAGAAGTCGAGTGGGCCTGACGGAATCCCCCAATTGTGCTGAGGATGTGTGCACTGGAGTTGGCACCGGTCCTAACGTGTCTTTTCCGGTACTCCTACTCCCAAGGCGTAGTCCCGAACTCATGAAAGACAGCTTTTGTTCACCCGATCCCTAAAAAAGGCGACCGCTCAGACCCGTCCAACTATAGGCCTATCGCCATCACCTCCTTGTTCTCCAAAATAATGGAATCCATTATTAACTGCCTATTAAGTACCTTGATTATCCACCAGCTGATTAGCGACCGCCAATACGGTTTTCTTCGGGGTCGATAAGCTGGTCTACCTGACCCATAGATGGGCGGTGGCAGTAGAGTCTAAGGGGGAGGCGTTGGCCGTTAGTCTGGACATTGCGAAGGCCTTCGATCGGGTTTGGCACAAAGCGCTTCTTTCGAAGCTCCCTTCCTATGGGCTTCCCGAGAAATTGTGCAATTGGATCACCAGCTTCCTTGCAGATCGGAGCATCAAGGTCGTTGTAGACGGTGCATGTTCTGACTACAAGCCTATTAACGCTGGTGTTTCACAAGGCTGTGTGCTATCACCAACGCTGTTTCTTCTGCATATCAATGATATGTTGCTAACTGGTAACATTCATTGCTATGCGGATGACAGCACTGGTGATGCTCTATACACCGGACGTGCCAATATTTCTCGGGAAAACGTCGCCGAGTACCGGAACAAACTTGTGTCTGAAGTCGAGTCTTTGCTGAACAAAGTCTCGGTTTGGGGGCGACTAAATCTAGTCCAGTTTAATCCTCAGAAGACACAAGTTTGCGCGTTAACCGCTAAAAAGAACCCCTTTGTCGTATCTCCTAAGTTTCAAGGCACTCTCCTTCTTGCCTCAGCCAGTATCGGTATCCTCAGAGTCGACATATCGAGTGACGTGCAGCTTTGTGGTCACTTGGAAGCGACCGAGCCCTTTCCGATCGGCTCGATTCATTGGCACTGCGAAGAGATGTTGCATCCCTTTGCATTTTCTATCGCATCTACCATGGGGAGTGCTCTGAGGAATTGTTCGGATTAATCCCAGCCGCCAAATTTCACGAACGAATATGGCGGCAGAACTCCCGATACCATCCACACCATCTGGATGATTGGCGGGCCACCACTGTGCGATTTAGAAGATGTTTTCTTCCTCGCACGACTTCCTTGTGGAATCGATTACCATCAGCGATTTTTCCGGACCGATACGACTTAGGGACTTTCAAGAAAAGAGCGTACTCCTTTTTAAAAGGCCGGCAACGCATCTGCATTTCCCTCCCCGGTGTTGCAGTTGTTCATGGGCGGCGGTAGTCACTTACCATCAGGTGAGCCGCATGCTCGTTTGGACCCTCTCCTATAAAAAAAAAATCTATATTTTTCCCTTAGTAACCAATTAATTAAATAATATAAATAACTTACATTTATATGTTTAAATAATTACACTTATAAAGTTATTTAAAAATCCTAACGTTTAATTTAATTGTTATTTCATTTTAAAAGAATAATAATTAAAATTTAAAAAATAACAGATAATAGTAACATCTATCAAATTTATGAAAATTGATTTCTTTTTTGAACTAAAAAACATGTCAATTTCCCTACGTTTGACACTACATCTGTATGTAAACACCATAACATATGGTCTGCCATCAATTATTGCAAAAATTCTCATTAAATCATTATTTCGTGAAATGGTGTCATTTCATGATATTTATCACTGTTTGTTGACCATGTCATAATATAGCTTAGCCAAATCAATAAATAGAGATCATTTAACGCTTAAATTATTGATACGTGATCGCGCGTAAAGTTTAACGATATTAATAAATAAAAACAACTTTGCTATTTCATGATAATATGGTCATATCGTCAAATAGTTTTTCACCGCTATCGGCGCTGATAGCGTGTTTTAACAGAAACAGATTTTTAACGGAATCAATGAATCAACATCATTTTGTGCCTTTTTATATAATAAATACGTATTCCCGATATCGATATCTGATATTACTATATAGTATAGTTTTGACTTTCATAGTATTAATGTAATATAACGCCCTCTTCTTTCTGCTAAATGAACTAATGATAAGTAACTGATAAAATTAAATTTTAGAATACTACTGAAAACGTATCCCAGCAGCATCAAAAATTGTCACATTATCTAGTACTGTGTACACAAAACTGAGATCAGGAGAGAAGCTCTTTAGTTCAATATATTGCTTGTCTGTAGGCATAGGTTTCATTTTACCTGCTTCATATGTTATCACGTTATCTGATGTAAATGATTGGAAATTAAGTGCACTGCGAGATTTTATTTCTATTTGATGGAATAGTTCGTGGCATCGTTGAGTTTCTAATTACTAGTTAGATATGGTCAACAATTGTACAAAAGCTTTGGTTGAGTTTTTATGAATTTTATTTAAACAAATACAGGAGCCATATAGCTCGCCGTAAGAATTCATCACGACAAGGGAGCAACACGTGTACGAGTCCTTAAAGGACAAATGAATCTGTTATGGGAAATTTTTCGTGCTGACTTACCACGTAACTGGTGACATGGTGAAGAATAACTTCGTGAGCAAACCTAAATGTCTAAGTAATAGTTGAAGGATTGGGCATACTCTTTCATCATTTAAGATTTTTGTATTTATGAGTCTGCATATTGTAACGCTTAAAATCCGCATAAAATCCATACAGCCTATTATGGTATAGTTGTCCTTTGTCTATCAGATGCTAAAATTTTTAATAGCAATGAAACTAATAAAAGTTGAAAATCATTTTATTAACAAACTACGGGTATTAGGCTATTGATATGGGGTGCGAAGTCAGAAGTCCTCCACGTGTGCCTGGTAGTTGCGGGTCCCTCTCGATACGTCTGGAGGGAAGAGCAGCTACTGGGCCGGTGCACCCTGGGCGCGGCAGTAATCTTCCTCGAGAAATGAGAAGAAATTCTTACTCCTTGGGGAAGGTTACTGCCGCGGCTAATTATTCTGACATGGGTGGGGTCCGTCCCGGACCAACGGCGCGTTCCACTGCGTGACCCTCTGATCAGCAGAGGGCATAGCAGAGGAGTGAGGGCGGGCTCGGTGTGCACTTACCCTGCCTCCGGGCAGACAGTGAAGGATTCATCCTTTGCTGTCACCGCCGGTCTCGTAATCCCAGTATCGAAGTGTCGTGGATCATGTCTCGCGGCTTTGATTGGGACCGAGGGTCTTGGCTTAACCGCCCGGACCGCGAGGGAGAAAACCTCTATAAAAAGTTACCCCGAATCTCAAGCGGCGACGCACCGCGAGGGGATGGATGGCTGACGGGGTTCTATGAACAAATCAGTCGATAGTGCGCTCCTCGCCAGGGTACCTGCAGACCCCCTGGCGAGTAATAAATCCTCTAAATCTGCTTACCTTGGGTAAGGGGTCACTGCCAAGGTGGACATTTAATTACTCCCATACTCGTGGGTACAAATATGGAAAATAAACAACAAAAAACCAAAACTGCCGGCAACGGCAACGTAGAGGAGAGGAGGAACGATGCGGGGACAGAGTCCGACGCCGCATCGAGCAGCGTGGGAGGCTCAGAGAGCTCCCGACGCGTGGAGCCTGGGACCGCGGAGACCAGTAAGTTCTTCCGCAAGCGGTCCAGGCGGGATGGCGACCAGGGGTCGTCAGCCGGAGAAGAGGAGACTTCGGCCCGGAAAATCCCCACCAACAGGCGGGGCGGGCTGAGAGGCAAGGGGAGGGGGCCCTCTGACAATCAGAGGGCCGAACAAGCGGCAAAGCATGCCGAGGAGGGGCGCCACCCGGGCGATACGGCTCGGGTATCAGGCGAAGAGACGGATGCGACTGGCGGCTCCGAGGTGGAGCGTAAGGCCAGATTCGTAAAGGAGGTGGAGGCCGCGATCAAGGTCGTGGCCCACAAGCAAAAGGCCTCCTCAAAGATAAAGGCCATTCCCGCGGCCTCCGCCTCCATCATGGCGGCTGCGGAGGCCAACTTTGTTGGGGCCGAGCTTAATGTAAACGAGGTAGCGGAGCTGCGGGCGGAAGTGGCCCGCCTGACGTCCGCCATGGAGACTCTCCAGAAGGAGAACGAGAAGCTCCGCGCAGACCTGGCCAGTCTACGCGAGCCTGCCTCTCGCGCGGCGCCCCAGACGCAGCGCCCAAGCCAGCCCGTGCCGGTGGAGAACCAGGTTCTGAACCTGGTCCGGCAGGAGCTGGCTGCCTTCCAGCACCGGTTCTCCGTGCTGGAGGGCATCGTCCTGCGCCCCCCCCTAGGGGCAAACAAGACGGCGGCGAGGCCGGCAACGGTCTCGTACGCGGCGGCCACAGCTGCCGCATCCAGGCCGGGGCCGTCCAGCCAGCCTTCGGGCGGGGCTGCAGTTGCCCCTCCTCCCCCTGAAAAGCCGGCTCCGGCAAAACCGGTACCGGCTGAACCGGCTCCGGCTAAGCCGGCAACGGGAAAGAGAGGCAAGGCGAAGACAAAAAAGGGCAAAGCGGCAGCACAGGTGGTGGCTGCGCCAGCCCCAGTGCCTGCGGCGAATGTGCCAGCGCCAGCGGCAAGCCAGCTGCCGCCGCCGCCACCGCCCCCTCAGCTCCCTACACCCCCCACGGCTGAAGCCGGTTGGCAGGTGGTCGGGGACAAAAATAAGGGGAAGAAGGCAGCCAAAAAGGCCAAAGAGCAGGAGCGGCAGCGCCAGTTCAGGGCGCGCAAGATGGCGGCTAGGCTCCGCGCCCCGAAGACCGCAGCTGTAGTGATTACACTACAGCCGGACGCGGAAAAGAAGGGCGTTACCTACCGCGATCTGCTCGCGAAGGCGAAAGAGGCGGTGGATCTCGGGGAGCTCGGGATCACCGGGGGCCTCCGGCTCAAAGTCACTCAGACGGGGGCCCGTATGCTGGAGATCCCTGGGGAATCCAGTGGCGCGACCGCGGACGCTCTGGCTGCGAAGCTCAGAGCGTCCCTGGACGCGGACGAGGCCCGAGTGTCCAGGCCCGTCAGATGCGCAGACCTGCGCATCATGGGTCTGGACGACTCGGTATCGGAGAAGGAGTTAGTGGCCGCCGTCGCCAGGTCCGGGGGGTGCACTACTGACCAGGTCAGGTCAGGCGCCATACGCCCGGACCAACAGGGTATGCATGCCGCCACGGTGTGCTGCCCTGTTACGGCGGCCAAAACCATAGTGGAGGGCCGAAGGCTTCTGGTGGGCTGGGTCTCAGCGCAGGTTAAGCTGCTGGAGCCCAGACCTCTGAGGTGCTACCGCTGTCTCGTGGGGCACCACGTATCTGTGAAATGCGCCTCGGAGGTTGACCGCAGTGGCCTTTGCTTCCGCTGCTGTCAGCCCGGACACATATCGGCGACCTGCTGCGCCACGCCGCACTGTGATGCATGTGCGGCGACCGGCAAGCCAGCCGATCACCGGGCCGGAAGCAAGGCCTGCGTGCCACCCGCCAAGGCCAAGGCCGCGGGCAGGGGAGGGCCCTCCACCGCCACCGCCTCTGTGGCCACCGCCGCAGTCGCGACTGCCGCCGCCGCCGCCGCCGCTGTCACTGTCGCTGCCGCCGCCGCCGCGACACCGACGCCCGCAGAGAGGCGCCCCGTGGAGGAAGCTGAAATGGAATGCCTATAACGGCCCCATTAAGCTTCCTCCAGGCGAATATCAACCACTGCGCCTGCGCTCAGGATCTGTTGCTCCAGAGCATGGCGCAGTGGTCGATCAACATCGCTGTGGTCGCTGAGCCGTATTTTGTCTGGCCTAGGGAGGACTGGGTGGCGGACCTTAACGGCTCAGTGGCCATCATTTCTTCAGCCGCCGCCGGTACCCCGACCCTTGAAGGTGTCAGGAGGGGTCAGGGGTGCGTAGCAGCACGGTTCGGGGAGTTCGTCGTTGTGGGGGTGTACTTCTCCCCGAACCGATCTCTCGCCGAGTTTCACAACTCTCTTGCAGAGCTGAGAGCAGTCGTCGTCGGAAGTAATCCCCTCCCCGTACTTGTCCTCGGGGACTTCAATGCCAAGAACTTGGCTTGGGGTTCTCGTCGTACAGATGTGCGGGGTAGGATGGTGGAAGACTGGGCTCTGGAGACAGGCCTGGTCGTCCTAAATCGGGGTTCTGTCCCCACGTGTGTGCGGATGCGGGGCGAGTCGGTGGTGGACATTTCGTTCGCTAGCCCCGCTCTGTCGCCGCGTGCCATTGACTGGCGTGTCATGGAGGGGGTGGAGACCTACTCCGACCACCGGTACATCCGGTTTGACGTCTCCACCCAGCCCTCGAGCGCGCCAGTCCAACAGGCCCCGAGTGGTCCGCGTTGGGCGCTGAAGCAGCTGGACCGGGAGCTCCTCCTGGAAGCCTCGATCGTGCAGGCCTGGGTGTCATCACCGGACAGGCCTGCCGACGTCAATGATGAGGCAGGGTGGTTCCAGGAGGCCATGTCCGAGATATGTGACGTGGCAATGCCCCGCGTCCGGCCAGGAAGCGCCCGGCGTCAGGTGTATTGGTGGTCGCGTGAGCTGACGTCTCTGCGCGAGGCGTGTGTCGCCGCGCGGCACCTGTACGCCAGGCATCGCAGGCTCCGCATTCGTCCACCGAATGCGGCAGCCATTGAGGCGGAGCTGTACGAGGGATACAGAGCGGCAAAGACCGCCCTCCGGGAGGCTGTCCTGCGGGCCCGGGATCGGGCCCGTGAGGAGATGCTGGAGACTCTCGATAGAGATCCGTGGGGGCGCCCTTACAAGATCGTGCGGGATAAACTCCGCACCTGGGCCCCCCCGCTGACGCAGAGTCTCCGGCCTCAGCTCGTGGAGGATGTGGTGAGCGCTCTGTTCCCTGCGCGCGGGGAACATCCGCCCCCGCCTATGGCTCCGCCACCTGCGGTGCCGGAAGCGGACCACCAGGACGACGACGACGACATCCCGGAAGGGACCGGGGTAGACCTGAGAGTGGCGGTACGTAGGCTCAAGGCCAGGAATACCGCCCCAGGACCCGATGGCTTGCCTGGCAAAGCCTGGGTCCTGGCCTCGGAGGCTCTCGGGCCCCGACTGGAGGGGCTCCTAAGCGCATGCTTGGAGAGAGGCCAATTCCCGCTTCGTTGGAAGACGGGGAAGCTGGTCCTCATTCGGAAGCCGGGGCGCCCTGCGGACTCTCCGTCCGCATACCGGCCCGTGGTGCTGCTCGACGAGGTGGGCAAGCTCTTTGAAAGAGTAATTGCAAACCGCCTCGCCGAGCACCTTGCGGGGACGGGGCCGGATCTTGCGGAACACCAGTTTGGTTTCCGCAAGAGGCGCTCTACGGTGGACGCCATCATGCGCGTGAGAGCCCTCACGACGGGGGATGCAGTGGCCAGGGGGGGGGTTGTCTTGGCGGTGTCTCTCGACATCGCCAACGCCTTCAACTCCATGCCCTGGAGCTGCATTAGGGAGGCACTCCGGTATCACCGGGTGCCGACCTATCTCCGTCGTATAGTCGGGGACTATCTGACGGACAGGGCCGTCATCTACCCCGGTCGAAACGGAGAGTGGAACCGGCGAGAGATGTCGTGCGGTGTCCCACAGGGTTCGGTTCTGGGGCCGCCCCTGTGGAACATCGGTTACGACTGGGTGCTGCGCGCCGACCTCCCTACCGGCGTCAGCGTAGTTTGCTACGCTGACGACACGCTGGTACTGGCACAAGGGGGGTCGTACGAGGCGGCGGCGGAAACTATGACACGCGGGGTTGCGATAGTCGTTGAGAGGATCCGGCAACTGGGTCTCGAGGTGGCTCTGCACAAGTCCGAGGCCATGCACTTCCATGGTCCTCGGAACAGGCCACCACCGGGATCCTCAGTGATGGTAGGAGGGGTATCCATCGGCGTCGAGTCGACGTTGAAGTACCTAGGACTCGTCCTCGACGGCCGATGGAACTTCGTTGAGCACTTCCGACGTTTGGCTCCCAAACTGGAACGGACCGGGGCTGCCTTCAGGCGGCTCCTGCCGAACCTGGGGGGGCCAAACGCCTCCTGCCGGAGGCTCTACGCGGGGATCGTGAGGTCCATGGCCCTTTACGGGGCCCCGGTGTGGGCGCGTGGTTTGGCGCGGCTTGCCGTCCACCACCTAAACGCGCCCCAAAGGGTGGTTGCCGTAAAGATGGTTCGCGGCTACCGCACGATCTCCCGCGAGGCGGCGAGCCTCCTTGCCGGATTGCCGCCATGGGATCTGGAGGCGATAGTCCTCGCGCGCCTGCACGAATGGCGCGCGGCAGCACTATGCCGGGGGGAAACCCCGCTGCCGCGGCAAGTTGTCGCGCAGCGGACAGACTTCCGGCATGATCTCATGGCGACATGGAGAGAGCGACTGTCGCAACCCCGTGCTGGGCACGCCACTATAGCGGCGATAAGACCCCTCTTTGAGGAGTGGCTTGAGAGATGCCACGGCGTCCTCACCTTCCGCCTGACGCAGGTCCTCACCGGACACGGTGTGTTCGGGAGGTTCCTGCACCGAATCGGGCGGGAGGAAACGCCCGGGTGCTCCCACTGCGAGGATCGACCGGAGGACACGGTGGAGCACACCGTGGAGGTGTGCTCTGCTTGGGCGGAGCACCGCCGTGTCCTCGTAGCGGCGATAGGCGGCGGCGACCTCTCGCGTCCGGCTCTGGTCGAAGCCATGGTCCGGAGCGAGACGGAATGGGATGCCGTCACCACCTTCTGCGAAGCAGTGATGCTAGCGAAGGAGGTGGCGGAGCGGGAGAAGGAAAGAGCAACAGCTTTCCTTCCCGGCCGCCGCGGGAGACGCCCCGGGCGTCGGGGGCTACGTCGTGGCCCCCGACCACCGTAGGCGCGGGCCTGTGGACGGCGAGCAATGGGTAGCTCGCCGTCCGTCCGTCTAACGACGACAGGCCGTGTCGACGGCGCGTTTTGTTCCACGCGCGCCTCAAAGAGCTGTCAGCAGCGTGAAGGGGCCCGCAAGGGCCGACGCCTGCCGGGGCTGCGGGCTGTTCGAAAGAGATACCGCGGCTCCGGAACGTAAGGGCACTGAAGGAACACGGATGGTTTTTAGTCAGTAAAAGTCTGACACTCCCTTCCGCTCCACCCACAGCGAAAGGCGTCATTAGATGATTTTCCATCCGCAAAAAAAAAAAAAAAAAAAAAGGCTATTGATATGATTAATGAAAAAAAAAACCCGGTCTCGATACGTAAGTTATTTATTTGTATATGATCAAGATAACTCCCGTTATCTTGATCATATACAAAATCAACATCTGGAAGTCCTTGTATAAACATTTTTTTAAAACCGTTTCTTTTTTTCAAAGTTACAAAATAAAATTATTTTTTAGAAAAAATAGGATGGATTGATTCTAATCAATCCATCCTATTTTTACGTATTTAACACTCTAGTGTTTTCTTGATATTCGGCTACTCACATTATCGTACAAGTGTATTATGGTTATAATAGAGACATTTTAAGAACACAAAATTGCTTTACCTTGAAGTGTCGAGAGTAAATCACACCTACTCGTATAATGCTTTGCGTTATGAGGCGTGCAATACATATTAAAATATTATCCGTCTTGTAATTATATCATTCCGTGAGTTTAAAAATATAAAATACTAAAGCTTTTTATAGTATAATTTGAAAATAAATAAAACGATATAATGTATTCTTTATACTTATCCCACACTCTCAGCTATTTATTACATGCGTGTGTGTGCACATTAGCTATATTTTATCGGAACTTTTATCATTAAAGCGCTCGTTATATTTTGATCAACAGTATTCAGTAAGTGTTATTTTTAACACTTTCCTAGATTTCACTAGAATTTAAGAAGTTAAAGCGGAGAGCTGAATATTTTTTCTCAAAACCTATTAAAATTTACAGTGGTAGAGCCACGCGGCAGCTTTTGCTGTCGCACGGATGGGCCGGCTCGAACCGGAGTAGTACCACGACCTCACAGAAAACCAGCGTGAAGTAGAGGTTTACCTCTGTGTTTCGCTTGGTGAGTGCAGGTGGCCGGAGGCCCTTTTTACTGGAAATGAGGCATTCCATCTTAGTCCTCACGGGTGACAACGCATCTACATTTTGATTTGTAACAGAGGATATATGTAGATGTCCATGGGCCGCAGCAACCACTTACCATCAGGTGGACTGTGTGCTCGTTTGTCACCCTTATCCTATAAAAAAAAAAAAAAAAAAAAAAAAATTTACCGTCCGTGATTATACCCCCCTTGCAACGCTACTGTATACTGTAAAATCATACTAATAAAATTGTATTTAATATTATTTTTACTGCAAAATTTCTAAGAATAAGAATCACGACGATCTAGACACCTTAAGTGCATCTTGCACCTCCGTAGATACAATGCAATTACTCGAAATCTGTGACCAAGGCTCTTTAATTATTATCCAAGAACTTGACGCTGCTGTACGATGTAAATGAGATTTCTTTTGTTTAATGTTCCAAGTTCTCCAACAGTCCAGTGCAGGCAAAGTGTTAATTCTTACAATTTTTCATTTTATCTTAATTAACGTCACGCGATCTCGTGATTATTTTAGTGTAGGATAACTGCGGGTATTATTATTTGATTGTAGGTATTTTATGGATTCATTTTAATTCATTTTATCAACTTCCTGTATTAAGGAAGTTATTCTAAAGAGTCTGATTTTCGGTAGTCCCGGATTTCAACATGTCTAACACTTTTTACTGGAAACAAAGCATTTATACGTGGTAGAGCCATGCTGCAGCTATATTTGTAGTATAGTTGTAACACGAATGGGTCGGCTCTACCGAGGAAGGACCACACTCTCACAGAATACCAGTGTTAAATAGCAGCTTAACATTGCTGTGTTTCGTATGGTGAGTATAGAGAACTGGAGACCTTTTTACTGGAAAAGAGGCATTTCATCTTAGTCCTCACGGGTGACAACACATCTGCATTTTGATTCTTAACTGAGGATAGATGTAGCTGTCTATGGGCCACAGAATCCACTTACCATCAGGTGGACTGTGTGCTCGTTTGTCACCGTTATTCTATAAAAAAAAAAGTCTCCACGTTTTCCGATAACTGATCTAACATTACAGGATGTGAAGCATTCCGTCTAATTATCCATAGGCGACAACGCATCTGTAGTCTTATGTGTTAAAGTTCCAAGTTTAATGTGCCCAGTAGTGGGATGCATGTAGGCTACTACTATTCACTTTAATTGGGCTTATGCAGTTTTTATTTCGGAGATATTCCATTATTGTTTTAATTCTATCGCAATATTAAGGACAGCGAAGATGAGTAAAACTCAAAAGATAAGCTTTTCCGACAAATACGCTTTGCGGGCGGGTTGCCAACCGAAGTTTTTATAATTTTGAGCTATCAGGAGAATGCTGCTGCCTATCATCTGTTTCAGTTTTTCTATCTCACCTATTATAATACACGGGTCGATACGACGATCCTATGACATGCATGGACAATGTAATAAGTCGGGGATAAAGTTTCTTCGTATTTTGTTGATATAAAAATGAAGAAAAATCCCATTGGTTGTACGGTTTGTACCTGGTTGGTTTTAATATCAATACATCATAGATTTAGTAACTAACTTACTAGGTATACTTTATCAATGCAATACATATAGGATATTAAGAAAAATAAAAATAAAAAGTGAAAACACTTTCCCGCCATTTTTAAATTGTTTTTCTGTCCGCCAAAATGAGTGAATCTAATGAAGAAATTAGATATATTTTGAAGTTTTGTTAAAAAAGAGAAAAATGCGACTCAAGCCGCGAAAAAAAATTGTGATGTTTGTTGACCTATAATGCAGTCAGTAAGAGTAGCACAAAGTTGATTCAAGCGTTTACAGTCCGGGAATTATGATGTTTTTTTTCTTAGGATAGGATGACAAACGAGCACACAGTCCACCTTACCAAGGTAAATGGTTTCTATGGCCCATAGACATCTACATCTATCCTCATTTGCGAATTAAAATGCATATGCGTTGTCAGCCGTGAGAACTAAGGTGGAATGCCACTTTTCCAGTAAAAAAGGTCTCCGGTTCTCTACACTCACCATACGAAACACAGCAGTGTTAAGCTGTTATTTTACGCTGCTTTTATTTTGCGCTGGTATTATGTTAGAGCATGGCTTTTTTCCGGTTGAGCCGACTCGTTACAACTATACAACTAATATAGATGCAGCATGTCTCTACCACGTACAAAAATGCAGCATGTCAAAGATGCAACTCGCTCTGGTCACCCTCATACGAATAAAGTCGATACCATTTTTGAAAAAGTGGAGCAAGATCGGCATATTGACAATTACAACATACCAGTGGAATAGAGGCTTGACTTCAAAACAGTTTTGATCAATTTGAAAAAGTCTGGCTCTACAAAAAACTTCGATATTTGGGTACCACACGAGCTCACTGTAAGAAACTTAATGAATCATGTACTCATTTGCAACTCTCTATTTAAACGTAATGAAACCGAACCATTTTTGAAAAGATTGATCACTGGTGATGAAATGTGGATCTCCTCCGACAAGAACGTGCGAAAAAGATCATGGTAAAAGGATAGTCAAGTTCCACAGACTGTAACAAAACCCGGATTAACACGCAATAAGGTGATGCTATGTGTACGGTGGGATTGGAAGGGTATTGTTTATGATTAGCTTTTACTCCCGGTCAAAGCCACTCGAATCTCTACTGGCAACAATTTTTTTCTTTTTTTTTTTTAAAGCAAAAACTAATGACACTTACGCAATGAATTGAGAAAAAACGGCCGGAATTGAGCAACAGAAAATGAGTGGTCTTCCATCATGATAACGGCAAACCACACACATATATGGCCATTCAGCAAAAATTGAGTTAGCTTGGTTGAGAAATGTTAATGCATCCACCATATAGTCCTGACCTTGCACCCTCAGATTTTTACCTGTTTCGGTCTCTTCAGAATTCTTTGGGTAGTGATAGGTTAACATTAAGACTGGACTGTCAAAACTATTTGTCGCATTTTTTTGATCAAAAATCCTAATATTCTACGTTAACGGAATTATGTTACTACCTACAAGACGGCTATAAGTTATCTTTAAGAAATGGCACATATATATTATAATTAAATGTAATTAAACTTTTATAAAATGTCTTGAATTTCTATATAAAATACGAAAATACTTTTTCCCCGGCCCTATATGATCTACTTAGGTTTCATAAATGCAGTTTTCCTGACGTTTTCTGTAAAGAGAACTACATTTATCGTATTTTAAAATTCACTTAAACGTAAAAAATATCAGTATTTATTTTATGATGCCAACCAACCTTCAAACCAATAAACATTTTTCCATAAATTAAAAGAGGACCAGGACAATCGACACAGTTTTATCAAAACATTATTTTAAATAAATGTAAAGCGTAAAAAGTAAATATAGTAATCCTGATTCCAAGATAACTTATCCGTCGTAAGAATAGATGACTGTCTTGAGAAACGAACCATATACATATACGTGATTTTATATTAACCGTTCCGAGTATTTAACCGTGTAGTTAGCTTTTAAATACGAGAGTAAATTAAATGCTCGCCCGCAGGCACTGCTCAAAGTATTCATTAAGCCAAAATTTTCCCACTTTGCCGCATTTATAGGTCACCGTAATACTGTCGAAATTTCCCCTCACGTAGATATAAAATCAAAATAAGTCGCATCAGAGGCGGATGAACTTAGTAAATGGAGCAAATAGAGACTCTTAGAGATGATTATATACTTGTGCAATTTACTGTAAAAACTATCAGTCCGTGGAGTCTTCATGCGGTGAAGTTCCTGAAGGAACTGTGTCCGCGGCTAGTAGTCACCGTTGATGACAAGAGGGCTGTTTCTTTACTCGTTCAAAGGCTTATTATTCAGCGTAATACGCAGCTAGCGTTCTTGCAACTACACCCCGGGGAGGAGGACTGTATGGCAATTTTAGTTTCAGCTTTATTTTTTTTTAATATGATTCAATATATTTTATATTTTTTGTTACGTAAATAAATGATTTTAATTAACTTTGACGTGGAAGAGTCACGCTGCAGCTATATTATGGATGTAACACGAATGGGTTGTCTAGACTTGGGAAGGACCACGCTCTCACAAACCAACGCAAAATATGAACTACGCTGCTGTATTTCGTGTGGTGAGTGTAGAGAACCGGAGACCCTTTTTACTGGAAATGAGGCTTCCATCTTTGTCTTCAGGGATAATAATGCATCTGCATTTTGATTTTTAAAGTTACAGCTTACAGCCTATTATACCTCACACTCCTCTTCACAGACCTCCCCTCATTTCTGAGAGGATAGGGCAAGGAAATGTCCAACGCGCTGCACCAATGCGTGATGGTGGACTTTACATGACTTCAAAATATATTTTCTTATTTCTCAGGTGCAAAGGTTTCCACACGATGTTTTTATTCACCGCCAAGCACGTGGTAAATTAAGGATAAAATTAGATGTCTATGGGCCACAGCATCCACTTCCCGTCAGGTGGACTGTGTGATTGTTTGTCACCCATATTCTATAGAAAAAAAATATTACATTAGAAATGAATAAACCACACTACTTATATTCCTAAAAGTAGAGAAATAAAAAATAAAAGAATTAAAAATGTGCAAAAAGTTATAGAGCAAACCACATTCTAATTTTGCTTCTTGACAAGTTTATTAATATTTACAAAACTAAGACATGTTTACTTAACGTAAGATTTGCAGTTAAAAGCGATAGAAATAGAAATAAATAGGAGCAAATCAGACTACAACCAGGCAGCAGTGTTAGCGCGAATATCATTTCATTTTTATTTTTTTCACATATTGTACGACCAACATAACCTATAATGCGTATTATCTATACTGCATACGATGAACCGCTGATTGACAAACGAGTCTCTGATGACCGACTAGTAGATGTATATAACTGCGAGATCGATTGACAGCGGGAAATCGAATCATAAGGGTCTTGGAAGTCATTTGAAAAAACAATACGAATATTTAATTTCTCTATTGTGGCAAGCACACTTACAATATTTTTTACAACCGACTTCAATATAAATTAAAGTTAAAAATGGGGCAATTAAAAATAAGTATTTAAAATTAAACGCGATAAAATATGTAAAAATAGTTATATTCACTAAGTAAATAAATAATATTTATTTGTAGCTACCATAATATACAGTACAAGAAACAGAAGATAAAAAATATCCCGACAAATAATATTAGGCTGTTGTTTTTTTGTTGCAGCACTGTTATCTGTTGGTACTTTTTGCAAAATTCACAAGCAATCATAAGGCTTAAAGTCTAATTATATTTTGGAACTGGCTTAAAATAAAAAAAGATTTTACAATCAAAAAATATAGATAAAAAGGAATACAAAAAAGAAAAGATGTATTTAAAATAAATATTACTATTTAATTATAACATAGTAACAATGTTTTATAATAGATATAATAAATGAAAAGAGGAAATAAGATATAATAAAACTAATAATAGTTGGAGCTTTGCCGACGCGCCTGGGGATTGCTGCTTCTTCATTATTACTTAAATATATAACATTTCAAGTGGATTTTAATACGAAAAAGTGTTGCATGTGAATTATTAGCGGAAACGGTGAAACAAGAGGTCCGAAGGTGATTATGTGAACCTAAAGTTATTGTGTATAATGTTATCATGTGTGTTAAGGAGCCTTGGCGTTTTTATGATCGCGGAATGGGTAGGTAGGTAATAAGTGGGGACGTCGCTGAATTACGTGCTAATTGACCAACTTATTATTAGTATAAGTACCGGGTTTTATTGTAATTAGATCATTAGTCTTTGAGTTATCGTCAACTAAACAAGTCAATCGCGACAAAAATTGTGAAATATGGAGAAAATCGAGTTCCGTGCCGTTATAAAGTTCCTTACTATGCGCGGAAAATCAGTTCAGACTATACTGGAAGTAATCTCTGCACGACAACGCGCCTGTTCACAAGTGCCATGTTGCGATTACTGCCCTGTAGAAGTCCTGACCGGGCCCTCAGTGATTATTATCTATTTCCAAACTTAAAAAAACAACTTCGTGGGAAAAAGTTTTTAAGTGATGAAGAAGTGAAGGAAGCAGTTTCTGCGTATTTTTTAGACAAATACAAATAATTTTTTGAGGGTATACATAAATTAATTGAAAGATCCCAAAAATTTATTAGGGTTACAGGTAAATATAATGAAAAGGAAAAATAAATTTGGATTTTTATTTCCACTCCTTACCCCCCATTCCGCGAACTTAAAAACGCACCCTCGTATTATCGTCACCGGCTACCTGCTGGCTCAAGTTGCCTTCAAAATCTCCAAAAAAATTCACATCTGACGCATCAATACTTTATGAGGAAGTTTCTTGTTACTTGGCACTAGCAAAAAGTACAACCGTGCGAGTCCATTACCAAAAAAAAAAGTATTAGTTTAAATATACTTTTATTTAAGTTAACAAAAGGAAATTAATTTAATATGACTAACTGCGTTTCAATATTGAATTTTTCTATATACTGAAATGAAAAAGTAACCAGATGATAAGTGGCTACTGCATCCCAGGGACACCTGCAACCGACTTCAAATATGAAAATCCACAGATGCGTTGTAATCTCTGAGGACTAAGATGGAATGCCTCGCAGCCTGCGACGGTAATTTTGTAAGAACGGAATAGTCAGAAATTTATACAAATAAATGAAATTGAAGTGTGTGTTTGTAAAGTAAAAATAAAAGCTTTTTGCTATATGAAAGTATATACGGTACTTAAAACAAAAAACAATTTTAAAATTTTTGTTTGTTTGTTCCGGTTAATCTCCCAAATGGTTGGAGTGATTTTGACAGAACTTTCATTATCAAATAGCTGATGTTATAAGGAGTAACTTAGCTACTTTGATGTTAGAAAAAGAATTTGGGTTCTATGCAAAAAATAAATTAAAATTAAATTTAAAAATAAATTAAAAACAAACCGCCGTAACTTATAAACTACTGCGTAAGTCCAGCGGTGATTGGTCGCATGTTTTATCACATGACGCAATCGCTGGCTCCTTAAGTAGGGAGAGGTTGCGTCAGCGGTCTGTATAAATAGGACTTGTTTTGGCTTGCCGCTCACTTAGCGGTCAGCCACCGCAGAGTCTAGATCACCTGAAGATGCCTCTTGTAAAGGCGAAACACGTTTCGTATTGTCGTCAGTGCTGTTTATTTCCTAGCGCAGTGGTGTTGGGAGTAGTGGTGCTGGGATTAGTGGTGACGGTGATAGTGCACGCTATTGATTAGGTACTTTTCAAACTAGGTAAGACACATCATTTTTTTTTATCGAGCGGATGTATGCGAAGTAATTTTTTACCAACTTTAATATAATGGACTTCGGCAAAGTAACGTCTGATTCTATTAATTTAATTAAAACTACTGAAATCTAATCGTTAAAAATAAACGCGGAAGGTATCGCGGGGGACAGCTAGTATTAAAATATATGTACCTACTGCCTACCTAGGTAGAGAGATACTACCTGCTACAGATAAGAAAAAATTAAGTGTCACAGGGGATGGTATTAACGCTAAAAGCAATTTCTTAAAACAAACTTTACATCCTACTACCTTTTTTTTTATAGGATCGGGTGACAAACGAGGGCACAGTCCACCTGATGGTAAGTGGTTACTGTGACCCATAGACATCTACATCTATCCTCAATAAAGACTCAAGATGCAGATGCGTTGTCACCCGTGAGGACTAAGATGGAATGCCTCTTTGCCAGTAAAAAGGGTCTCCGGTTCTCTACACTCACCATACGAAACACAGCAGCATTAAGCTGCTATTTTACGCTGGTTTTCTGTGAGATCGTGGTCCTTCCCCGTTCGAGCCGACCCATTCGTGCTACAACCATAATATAGCTGCAGCATGGCTCTACCACGTGGAGATACCTATCTATACGATTTAAAAATTATTAGATACCTGAAACAAAACTAATATGACTGTCTCCTAACACCACGTCCATATTTCTACAGTTTGAATATAATGTGAGCACTGTTGTATGCAAATGTTATGTTTGAAGTTGGCTCAAGTTACCCGATGGGAAACGTAATCTAGCTCGAAATTCAAACACGGAGGTTCTTGTGATGTCATCATCAAGAGAATATATGGCAGTAATTTCTGGTAATTCCACTAAAATAATGCCTCTTAATATAATAGACATATTCTAAATAATCTTTCTTCCGATAATTTCAGAACAACGATAACATAGATGTAGCGTTGCGTATATTTTAAGTGATGTCGAAATTAACCAATTCCATGCTCAATTTTTTGTAAGAGCATGCACTCACGCACATATATGCATCCAAAATCAATTGCAACTAACCCACGTCGTGTCATTATCAGAGAATCCACTAGCCAATGTAATACATCATCCCGCGGGTGTCGTTAAAGGCAATTAAACAGGAGAAAGGAACAGAATTTTCCTAATAACAAAAAAAAATTAATAACTTATTTATTTTTTCCCTCCTCCAAAACGTTACTATGGAGTGTATCGCCCTTACTAGGCAATCCACGGGGGAGACCTATGTGCATTTTGACAGGCCGTAACGGTATGGACCATACAGACATGTAACGATTATTTGTTGTTTTACTTGTATTGTATCATGTGCATTCCCATCCGATCAAGTTGACCTATTAATTATTGATTAACTAAAAAACGAGACAAAAAGATACAATATGTATCCTTGTAAGTGTTGTATAATAACAAAATGAACACGTTCATTATCTTTTATTTATCAAATACCCTTGTAACTGGCTTACTGACAGAAAATTCTTTTGTGTAAACTCTTCTTCATGTGTCCCTCCGTTGTTTGTGTGTACATAAATTGTTAAGTAAATAAATAAATTAGAAACATCACTTAGTTCCATAAAACTGACAACATGACATTTTAAGTACCTACTTGCTAAAAAGAAGTGGAATGAATGAAAAATGTTTTACATTTAACGAAAGAAACTTCATTTACATTGCGCCGGAAAATAACTACTTAAACGCATTAAAGATCCTTCACGACGGATTCGAAGGAAACAATACTATTTGCATTAATGCAGACGCTAGTCTCGGTTATTTCATTTTCTTCTATTTGTATCAACTTCCATGTTCAATGTTTAAAATTACAGCTGTCTTTTTTTTACATGGGGGAATAACTACGCATACCCGCCTCGCGAGGGCAAGGACGGGTTATGTCGGACTCGCACCGACTAAAACCCCATGGTGTTCCACCCTCGTCGCATTTTGGCAGGGCCACGGGAACGCTTTCGTACACATCCGCGGCCCCACCTGCGCTGGCCACCCCATGGCGGACTCTCCTCGGGAGATGGCTACTCCTCCCCCATCTCCTTCTCAGGTAAGGCGCACCAGAACACATGGCGCGCCCTCCTCCTCGGCCCTCCAACTTCACATGCGCAACGGACCCCCCGAGTCTGATACGCGGAGGCCATAGGGCCAGGAAAATCGAGCGCTTAGTAGCGACCGCTTTCCCAACCCCAGCGGCGGATCTGGTCTATGGCTCCGCCGGCAACCAAGATTCGGCTGCGGAGGGTAGGGAGAGCGGCGCCTCGCAATACCAAAACTCCACTCCCCCCGCAGCCCCACCACAGCGAGTGGCGCATCGCCACACCAACACTCCTCTTCCTCCGTGACTCCATCTCGGCTGCAGCGGTAGAGGGAGCGGACACCCCTCTCACCGCAACCCACCAACACACATCCAAAGTGGGCTCGTCAAGCCCACTCGGAGTGGCCACCTCGGGCCGGCCCTACACCTCGGCCCAGCCAAGGGGTTCCTCTTTGTTCACCGCGGTTGACCAAGCCACGGCTAATAAGCCCCCCCGCCACGACAAGGCGGGAACCCGTTCGGGGGGGCGGGGCGTTATTATTGTTACTTATTGACTATTCAATTGGATGACTTATTTGAAGTTAGTTGTTTTGTTCAAAAAATAACTACAGAATCGATTTTTATAATAAAATATTCAGGTTATTCATGAGAGCCAGACAGAGTAAGAATGAAATTAGTTTGGAGACGATATCATTATTTCTTATGACTTGTGTTGATTATGTGGGATAATGAAGTTCACTAATATACTACTATATCAATAAACGTATATGATATGTAAGCTAGTGGGATATGGATGTAAAGACTGTGTAAGAACCTCCGAAGGAGGCAGAGTTATAGCCGAAATAAGAATTTAAATTTTTTGATTATTGGCCATTTTGACCCCCTAGGATGAGAAGTTTTTGCCCCTATTCAACCACAACCCGCATGTCATCCTCTACATGATAGGTTATTCAAACTGACTAGGCCTAAAGTTCGAGTCACCCCCCAACTCATTTCTAGTCTTTACTTCCAACAAGTGGGATGCGGGAAGTAAAGACCATGTAAAAACGTCCGAAGGAGGTGGAGTTATAGCCGAAATAAGAATTTTAATTTTTTTGGTTTTTGGCCATTTTAACCCCTAGGATTGTAATGAGAACTTTTTGCCCATATTCAACCATGACCCCCATGACATATTCTACATGATAGGCTATTGAAACTGACTGTGAAGACTGTGTATGAAATTCCGACAGAGACGGAGTTAAAGCCGAAATAAGAATTTTTATTTTTTTGGTTTTTGTCCATTTTTAACCCCCTAGGAGTGTAATGCGAACTTATTGCCCCTATGACATCCTCTACATAATAGGCTATTCAAATTGACTAGGCCTAAATTTCGAGTCCCCCCCCAACTCATTTCTAAAGTCTTTACTTCCAAGTAGTGGGATACGGGAAGTATAGAATGTGTAAGAACCTCCGAAGGAGGCGGAGTTATAGCCGAAATAAGATTTTTAAATTTTTTGGTCTGGCCGTACTCCGTGACATACAAGTAATGAGGCGATTTACTTATCGCCATTTTGGCGCTGATAGCAGAAGTGAGCGCCCAACTAACTAATAATAGAGATAAGACACAAAATATATCGATACAAATTCTATACCCAGGCGTACCATTATATTTCTATATCATTTTAACATAATGCCATAAATAAATGTTGCATTTAATACTTATGTCTAAGACACAAGCTTTACCTCATGTAAAACAAAAATCAACGCTGCGTTAATCTATGTATTTCTTCGCAACTATAGAACGGGCTAGGTTCCGGGTCTCACCATTGTGTATGTATGGTTCATTCAAGAGGTTTAAAAAGGCCCAATGAGTAGGAAAAACTAGATTAGGTAGTAACTACAAAATAAAAGTAAATATAATTTTGTTAAGTTTTCATTGTTAACCAATAATTTAGTCCTCGTTATAGAGAAAATCAATCTGTTAAAATATTATTCCTATTTTAACAATACCTATAGGTACAATTATAATTTTACAAAATAAATTAGATTAAAGAATATCATACCACAAATCATTGGCGTCATAATCAATTTACTTCCGACACCAATTCATAAGCTTTATGCTTTTAGTCTTAGTTTTAGTATAAGTTCAGTTGAAAACCTGTGAAATTAATAAATATTTGATAATTATCTGTTTTCTTAACTATAACTTTCATCGTTGTGAACAGAAAATATCGATAAGTATTAAAAGGAATTCGTCAACCCTATTGAATTTTATTG
Source organism: Parnassius mnemosyne (assembly GCA_963668995.1). Classification (NCBI taxonomy): domain Eukaryota; kingdom Metazoa; phylum Arthropoda; class Insecta; order Lepidoptera; family Papilionidae; genus Parnassius; species Parnassius mnemosyne. The sequence goes on from CAVLGL010000148.1 coordinate 50,468,166, forward strand.
TTTTTTCAAAAATAGGTTTAATAAAATAAGTGACAGATTTCTAAGAGCCTATGAAATCAAATAATTTTAATTTTTCTATATTTAAACAGTAAAACTTGTTACTTGTGGAATGCTACCAAAAAAATATCACTGTTACTAAAATACTTTTTATTATAATACTAACAGGAAACATAACTGAACTACACAACACACACACTTTTTCTCGTTTAAAACTTAATTAAATTAAAACTTAAATTCAAAGTTAATACATTACAAAAAATTAGGAATATTATTTATTGCAATAACTAAAACTTACTAAGCGAATTTGAATAAAACTAATTTTACGGATTTTACCGCGTATATTAACTTATTTTATATTCCCGACGTTTCGAGCACTTTACATCACCCATGGTCACGGGGGGGGACTGAGGTGTATGACGTCCCAATGTCATAGTTAACTACGGCCACCTCCAGATTAAAAACTATTAACTTTCGTTCCGATCTACGCAGTATGAACTTACAGTATGATGAAGTCCTGCAGGTGTATGCTTGGGTTGGGATTTAATTTTATTAGTAATGGGATCCCAAGCAGATGGTAGTATTTTTGAATTTTTTATTCAATATAGATTATTAAATAACTAGGAGTAATGGGAGTGTAAGAATATACACTACCTTATATGGTCCCGTGGGTGTCGTCAGAAGGCAACAGAGGGAAACAACCCAGGGGATGGGCAGCAGCGTCTTAATAATAACATCTTGAATCAAAAAAGCTGCGGCCAAGCGAGGCAACTATGGCAAATATCCCCCTATGATGCAATCTATGCGAGAGACCTATCAGCAGTGGTCTTTTGATAGACTGTTACGTCAAATTCACTATGAAAAAAAAATTGAAAAAAGTTATAGCAACTACAAGAAGGTTACCGGCTCAGCATATTACTTCAGCTACAGCGCTGATGTGACGTCGAAGCCACATGAGGCGACTCGCAAGCGATCGCCACTACTATATATTATTATTTACTCTTATTAGCTGATGAAAAAGAAAAAATAGCTTTATCAGGCTTTCATCAGCTCAAAAAGTCCACCAATGCACAGGGGACTGTTCTGAGGATTGAAGATCGCAGTATCAGACGTCTTGTGAACCAGTGATAAAAGTAAATAATGACTTCGAACAAGTATTATATACTGTATTCAATATGGGTTACAAACCCATATTGAATAAAAATTATTCTATTCTCTCACCTTTGAACCTGCTTTACACTGTCTTGGTATTACATGCCAGTTGTATCTCATTTGCAATGTATTACTTAATAAGGATTTTCTCTAGTAATATCATATCTATTTCTATCATAGTGTATAATTTGACGTGACAACGTCTTACAATTCGATGAAGCTGGCTGCACGCACGAAAAACATGACTCATGCGGCGTTACCTCGCTCGGAGGCGTTCCATTTAAGGCTTGAAGTGCAAGCGAGAGCGCGGAACGAGCGACAAAGAGGCACAATCGGCGTTGTCACGTTCAACTATCGTCAGTAAACCGACTTTACAGACAATCGATTTTTTTTTTAAGAATAATCACTACCCCATAATATATATTCTTACACCGCTACTACGCGGTACATTCACTATACAATATATTACAAAAACCCTGTTGTTCCCGTGAATAAAACCACATGGATTTTGGAAATACAAAATTATTTAAATTAAATTAATTTTTTTTCTAAAGTAAAGTTATTTTTATATGTTTGTAAACTATTTCTGATAAAGTACTTAACGCGAACCATAGGGTTTTTGTTACATATTGTATGTATATATTATTCATTTATACGTTTACTTAACTTTATTTTATTTAAGCATTGAAATTGGTACTCTAAGTTTTGTTATGAAAAGCCTCTGAGTGAATTAATTTACGCCTAGTAATTCAAAATCATGAAACCGTGCAAAAATAACCAATTTAACTGCTGAATACAAAAGGGTTAAAGCGCCTCAATTACGTTAAATTGATCACTGAGAACTGTCACAGTATAATTGTCGTTCGATGTTTGCCGCCCTTATATAGTCCCACCAACTTATCTGTGAACTGACAGCTGCGGCAAAATTGTGAACTACAGCCGCCATTTAATCAAATGTCACTCGATACGTCATTGTTTTGAGAGTTTATAGAAAAATAAAAAATGCCGAAAACCATTAAAAGTGATGCCCGAAACATTATTTTATAAGTATTACACTTTTGTGAGCAAGAAGCTCGAGGGTAAGCACCGATAATGCCTTTCAATCAGGTCTATAAAAGAGTATCAGCTGCTACAGGTCAGTATTGCTATGTTTTGTTCCTTCCTTCCGTATTTCCGATAAATGGATTGGTTAATGCAATTCATTTCTTTTTCAGATGTTAGTCTAGGATTCATTTCCAAAATAGTTAAAGAACCGGAAACCGCATAAACCACAGGAACGCAAATTACAAAGCCCGGTAAAAAAGGCATAAAGGCATATTATTTAATTAAAGTTTAAATTGTTCAATTATGATATTTTTGTTTCTTCTTGTTCTTGGACATATATCTGTTAAATCTGTGTTCTAGTCTTTTTATTCCGTGACTAATTTATTAACCTAGTATGTGGACTCTATGTAAGAATATAAGACCCTTAGATGGGAATATTCCCGAACTGGCAACACTTCAGCGCAGAAGCGCCAAGCTGTCAGTTCACAGATAAGTTGGTGGCACTATATATATAGAGGCCAGTGTTACCGCCCGTCACCGCCGCTCAAATTGTTTTGTTTACTTTACTTTATTTACGTTAAATACGACACTCATTTGTAAAATTAAAACGTAAGCACAAGATATACAAGATGCTGTTTCTATTATGTAATGGAATGCACTGTCATCTATTTTGATCAGTGGATATTTCACATATTTGTTAATATTAAATTCTCCTTGGTTTGTGATTTTATAGATTTTGATGTGCTCTTTTCCAATTTCTACTTTGTCACCTGGTATATTTGCTGATCGCGTCGCCATATTGGAAAAATGGCGCCTAAAACAGTTTTTTGACAATATTTCCTTTCCAACTCATTTTACGATAAAACATTTCTATAATAAATTAAACTAGAAAATATTTCCTACAATTTACGTCATAAACATTTTTTAATCAGTAGTTTTAGCGTATGAGCACCGCAACTTATATATATATACTTTAACAAAAGCTAGAGTAAGTAGCGACTATTTGTATCGTGGTATCCCCAGTAGGCCTAATCCACATGAAATGCACTATTCTTCAAGATGACATCATCGATGAAAACAGTATCTTAGAATATATTTTTACATTTTACGAGATAGATCTCCGCTACAGCTGTATAATGGTTGCAGCACGAATGGGTCTACATCGGTGAAGACCACGCTCTCACAGAATACCACTGTGAAATTACACAATGCTGCTGTGATTCGTAAGGTGAGTGTAGAGAAGTGGAGACCCTTTTACTGGTAAGGCTTAAGGTTAAGGCATTCCATATATATATATATATATACATATAGCCCTTAGGGTGACAACGCATTTGTATTTATATTTTAAGTGATGATAGATGTAGGTATCTCTCGCACTGGTTATATTACTCCTCATGGAAGTCTTCAACGTTATAGAGACGCGATGTAACTATATCAAGGATACAGTACGAATGAGTCGGCACGACCAGAGAAGTAACATGCTTTGAATTATCATTACCACCATCATTACAGCTCTTCACAAGTCCACTGCTAAACATAGGCCTCCCCCAAGGAATGCCACAAAGCACGGTCCTGAGCCACCTGCATCAATCGACTTCCTGCATGTCTTACAAAGTCGTCACTCCATTTAGTGGGGGGTCGCCTCACGCTTTGAATAGCACGTGTCAAATAGCAGTATAATGCCGTGTTTAATGGTAAGTAACGAAAACCGGAGAATCCTTTTATTAGTAATAAAATATTTCATATCGATCCTCAGAGGTCACAAACACATCTGCATTTTATCAGTTGAGGATAAATATAATTGTCTATGGGCCACAGTATTTACTAACCATCATGTGGACTGTGTGCTTGTTTGTCATACTTACTTCTATAAAAATGTTTATTTTATTAATTAAAACTTTAGCTTGGTATGTATATCGCAACTTATTGGTAGCAAGCGTTCTCTCAGCGCTGCACTGTAGCAAAAACGTAGTCGGCTACGCGAACGCTACGCCTGCGTAGCTTACATATATTCGTAGCTTGCTTGCCTTTTCAATTACATAACTTGTTTCATTTTTGCTTTATACCGCAGAATAGATAACAGTATAAAATCATGTATTTAGTTTCTAACATTTTAAAAACTTTTATGGTAAAGGAAAACTTCTTGTGGACACTTACTTTGGAGTAACCTGACGTTGCATTTACTGCTGGTAGGAGGTGGTGAGTCTTCCACTTACTTAATAGCATATACTTGGTGTACGAGTGTTTATAAACAATTTATATGTAAAACGCCTTTAGATACAAAAAAGTGTCTAGTTTTGAAGTAACCTTCCTAATAGACGACAAAACAAAAAAAAACTAAATATACTGCGGTACAGCTGGTATTATCAAACATTACAGATATATTTTGCTCGTTCACCAATACCTATGTGATGTAATTATTTTGTAAATTTAAAATAGTTGCATATTTTTTATTTCATATTAGAGATTCGTCGCAGTTTCGTCTGGATAATCTATTAATGTGGTTTTATTTACATTTAAGATAAACAAATATATAAAAAATCTTCAAGTTTTTCTTATAAAATATAGTATAGATTTCGTTTATAACGTTAATTTTACGAACATATGTTCGTAAAATCTCCTCGCAATCATTTCAGCCATTCTGAATATTAGCCCAGACAGACAGACAGACGTAAATTTTAGTATAGTTGCTTATGTCTTAACAACATCTAAATGACCGCCTGATCTTAATACAAGCCGGTCCTTTCAATGTTACAGACAGACACTTCAATTTTATTTATGTGTATAGATAACTGAAGTGACAAATAAACTTAGAATCCAACTGAAGGTGTCGCAAATGGTATTTAATGGCGTTTCTTTTATAGGAGAGGGGGCAAACGAGCATGCTCACCTGATAGTAAATGACTACCGCCGCCCATGAACAACCGCAACACCAGGGGAACTGCAGGTGCGTTGCCGGCCTTTTAGAAAGGAGTAAGCTCTTTTCTTGAAGGTCGCTAAGTCGTATCGGTCCGGAAAAATCTCCGGTGGTAAATAATTCCACAGAAATGTTGTACGAGGAAGAAAACTCGTAGTAAAACGCACAGTGGTGGACCACCAAGCATCCAGATCATGAGGATGGTATCGTGAATTTTGACGCAATGTGCGTTCGTGAAATTTGCATTGTCGCCTCTGGGAAACAACATAGAATGCCTCACCGCCTGTACTATCTGTACCGGCTCTTTGTACCCTTCACACTGGAACACAGCAGTGCTAACATTGCTGCTATTTGGTGGGAGAAATAGATAAGAGAGTAGCACTTACAGACAGACTCCTTTGCATGAAAGAAGGCAAAAGTAATTTTCACATATTTATAATTATTTATTAAATGGCTTTATATGAAAATAATTAGTTAATTAATAAAGCACGTATGCTACTACAATCATCTTCTATAAAACGCCAAAATGCAAAATTGAATTTTCAAACGAAAGAAAAAGCAACAAAAAAGCCAATAGCTTCATTGCACAGCTCTTCGGAAATTGATACTGGAATATTAAACACAATGCAGTAGAAAACATACCAACGGATCATTTTTTCCACTATTTAATAGCAAAACTAACATCGACTGTGTCTGTTTTGGATTACGTTTTTACTCGGCAGCCCCAGGAGGGTAATGTTTTTCGAGAGTATGTATGTATGTAAGGTGTAATAACCATGTACATGATGTAATATTTCACCTTACAAGAATAATGATAAAAGTGATAGTTTATTTTATGGGTATGTAGAAAAATTTGAAACGGTGACTTGCAGTTGGTGCTTTATCCATTACATACTATAAAAGTCCAGTGCTGAACATAGACCCCAGTCATAGATTGCCTCATAAGGGGATTTTGCCATAATTGTAATGTTACTGTTGATTTAGTAATTTCACCTATCAGTGCGTCACGTGCTCCTGGTAGACTATCTTGTATACATACTCGTACATCCATTACAGCCTATAAAAGTCCACTGCTGAACATAGGCCTTCGTCATAGATTGCCTCATAGGGGGATTTTGCCATAGTTGTAATGTTACTGTTGATTTAATAATTTCACCTCTCAGTGAGTCATGTGCTCCTGGTAGATTGTCTTCTATACATACATCCATTACAGCCTATAAAAGTCCACTGCTGAACATAGGCCTTCGTCATAGATTGCCTCATAGGGGGGATTTTGCCATAGTTGTAATGTTACTGTTGATTTAATAATTTCTCCTCTCAGTGCGTCATGTGCTCCTGATAGATTTTCTTCTATACATACATCCATTACATACTATAAAATTCCACTGCTGAGAACATAGGCCTTCGTCATAGATTGACTCATAAGGGTGATTTGCCAAAGCGGCCACGCTTGTCCAGCGGGTAGGCAACCGCAGTTTTTAATTAGTTTTGAGTTGTTATCAGGAAGATGCTACCACGCATTGCCTGGTTCACTTTCCTTCTGTTACCTCTTACTCTTCTGTTGACTTCTTACCCGACCACGGGACGATATATGATAGTGAACATTCTTACAGCGTCACTACACGGTAAATGGTTGGCGCTTTATACTTGGAACTATAATTCCAAAATTGTGTTTTCTTTTCGGATCTGTGTAATGTTTTTCGAGGTTATGTAGGTATGTATATATTGTTTTTTTCTTGGCACGTTCTGTAGCCTAAACATCTTGATATCTTTTAACATGTGAGGTGTTGTTAGATTCGTTTTAATTGTGGGAGTGACATAGGCTATTAACATTTATATACTGCATCTGAAAATACAAAAAAGGGAGCGGAAGGTTTTCTTTAATTAAGTATGTTTAGTTTTACACTAGAAATTAGGTTGCGATATTGTTTTAGTTTATAAATCATTCAATATTGAAGTGAGTTTTCACAATAATACATAAATATGACGCATAGAATTATGATAGAATGGAATACTTGCTATTCAACGTAGAAGAAAACTGCTAATAAATAATTTTATATTACAGACAAGGCCGTCTTCAAATTTAAATTCAAATTATATTTTTTTGCCATAAATAGGAAAAATATTATGTATTTGCAGTAAAAATATACATGTACACACACTTTCATGTAAAGTTTTCCAAATGACTACCTTATACTGCTAAGACCATGCAGGGGCCATTGGACTTGTCTTTGAGTGCCCAAATGGAAATGGTAATTACCCCCCCCCCCCCCTTGTGAAGCAATCTATGAAGGAGGCCTGTATTCAGTGAACTTTGATAGGTGACCGTTAGTCATTGAATAAAATTGCATAATTTTTTTTATTAAATTTGTATAAGGCTCAATAGCCTACTTCCGGTCACCTATCAGAGTTCACTGAACACAGGCCTCCTCCATAGATTGCTTAATAGGGGGGGGGGGGGGGGGGGTAATACCCACAGTTGCCACGCCAGTCAGGAGGGTCGGTTACCGCAATTTTTTTATTCAGGCTTTGTTTTCCACGACACCCACGGGACGACATGGGTGGTGCATTTGCTTATACCGCAACTACACGGTCACGTTAATGACAAATGGCTAGCTTTTACACAATATGCTGGAAACAAATGTGTATTAATTGTATTAAGAATATTACATAGACATGCATTTCTACTTTTTCAACATGCTAGGCTGAAAACCCTGGGCTCATGTTAACTGTGCCCTTAAGTTACTGAACTGATTTGGAGCAAAAAGAAAACCCAGATGTTACGAAAGGAGATAAACCTAAAATATTAATTTTGAACATTTAAGTAAGAATGATTGTTAACTGACTTGAAATCGTAATATGTACATTCTAAATGGTTGAATAATGATTAAAGAAATTAAAGATGATTTTCAAAGACCAATTCATTGATAACCCACTTGATATAGTTCGTCAACTTTATTTTTTTAACATATGTCGTCTGGTGGTCGCCATATTGAATATTGATTACTTCCATGTCTTTAGTTAAGAAAAATCGATTACGTAATAATTATCAAAATCAGCCTGCACGTTTGGTCTCTAAAGCACCACAAAGGAAAAAACATTCATACATAATACATATTATTATACACATTACCCTCCTTTGCGTCGCGCAGTCGTGTAAAAAATATTAGAACGACAGATTTGCTAAATAAAAGAATTCTTAAAAATATATTTTACCCTTTTACTTTTTGAGTTTCGATCGACAAGTTCTGAAATAATGGAGACTCGTCGAATAGAGACTCTATCGACACACAATCCAGATTGTGTGTCTGGAAACGTTTAAAATAATGGTAGGCAATCAATTCTCTGATCGCATTTTATATATCCACACGGCCACACGGCTGTCCGTTTAATCGTCATGGACTAGATTTTTTCTTTTGCGTTTATTCTAAACCATAATTTTATCATATTATTACATCTATATATATATATATATTTAATTATAATTTAAATTTATGTAAATTATTATCTCGTAATTTACGACTTAATATAAAACTATAGTTAATGTAAACTTAAAAACTAAAAAAGCCTATTTTTAATAAATATGTATATCTAAATAGGTACCTCTATTATCTTATTAAGATAAAACTTTAACATCTTAACTTATCAATAAAAATATTATTATAACTTTTTGTTAATTTCAATGAGTCACTTTTTTTTTATTAGCAGTCACTTTGTTATAGGCCTTTTTTACGTGGTAAAGCCATGCTGCAGCTATATTGGTAGTATAGTTGTAGCAAAAATGGGTCGGCTCGACGGGGGAAGGACCACGCTCTCACAGAATACCAGCGCAAAATAACAGTTTAACACTGCTGTGTATCGTATGGTGAATGTAGAGAACCGGAGACCCTTTTTACTCTAAAAGAGGCATTCCATCTTAGTCCTCACGGATGACAACGCATCTGCATTTTGATTCGCAAACGAGGATAAATGTAGATGTCTATGGGCCACAACAACCACTTACCATCAGGTGGACTGTGTGCTCGTTTGTCACCCTATCCTATAAAAACGCCTTAATAAACATCTATTGTATTACTCTCTTGCACTCATTACATTTAGCGAATCTTAGAATAATACATCCTATTTGTGAACTTTTTTTCCTCTGTTTAACAGCACCATATTGTTTCATAATATTGTATTTTCTTTGTAAGTGTTTTTTTTGTGATCTTTTGAGAAAACTAATGTTTTAACCGCTAACTGTAATTTAATAAGTATAATCTACAATAAAGTAGATTCTACAACTCTTAAATAAATATAAATAAGTATAATAAATTAGGAATAATTTTATATTAGGTTTAGTTCCCCTACGGTCTTGTCGAATAAATCGTCCCATCGAACTATGAGAGTGATACAATATAACCCTATCCTACACAGATGGCTAGTCTCCGTCGATACTGGCCGCCGTGACCGCAATTCGGTCTGGAAAACATTGTTATGGTTACAGCACGAACGGAACGCTGCGTAGTGATAGTGTGAGAGAATCCACTATCTCCTATCATCCGGTGGGTGTCGTTTGAGGTGACCGAGTAACAGGAGATGGGCAGCAGCATGTTCTTTTGACAACCCTAATAAAACCAAAATAAAAACATAGCAACTATGACAAATATCCATCCTATAAGACAATCTTTGATGCCAAAAGCGTCGACCTGACCAGGAATCCTTGCCCGCTGTATAGAACGATGCAGTTTTTCGAATTGTGGATATAGAGAAACGTAGTCCAATTTTACTAGTAATCTGGCATTCTTTTTTTAAATAAAACTAATTTTACGGATTTTATTGCGTATATTAACCTATTTTTATATTCCCGACGTCTGTCGGAAGTCTGCAGTTTGTGAACATGTTCAAGATTGTCCCCGCCATTACATTAGATTTGATAGACCACAAATCCTCGCAAAAGAACACCGATTCCTCCCAAGGATGATTCGCGAGGCTATTGAAATTACAAAACATCCTAATTTTAATAGAGAAGATGGATGGGTGCTGCCATCTGCTTAGGATCCCATAATTAATAAAATTAAATCCAAACCCAAGTATACCACTGCTAGACTTCAAGATACTGTAAGCTCATTCTGCGTAAATCGGACCAAAAATTAATATTAAAAAACTGAAGGTAGCCGGGCTAACTATGACAGCAGGACGTCAAACACCTCAGTCCCCCGTGACCACGGGTACTGGAAAGCACGTCGGGAATATAAAAATAAGTTAATATACGCGATAAAATCCGTAAAATTAGTTTTATTTAAAAATGTGTAGTGTTCGCGTAAATATAAGAAATCATAATCTGGCATTCTATCTTACTCCTAATCCTTTTAACTTTTACCGAGAACAGATATAGGTTTATAGTACGAATGGTTCGGCTTGACTGGGGATGAACCAAGTTCTCACAGTTTACCAACGTAAAATAGCAGCCTAAGCTGTGTTACTTATTGTGAGTGTGGAGAATCGTAGTCTATTTTTACTGGTAACGTGCCATTCAATCTAAGTCCACAGATGTGAAACACATCGACTTTTTTATCTTTATCAAGGATTATTTATATTATCAGTGGCTGTATTTAGAGGCAATCTTGAATTTGAGCTTAAACTCAGCAATGTTATACGTGGTAGAGCCATACTGCAGCTATATTGTGGCTGTAGTTCGAATGTGTCATCTGGATCGGGGAAGGACAAAACACTAACAGAATACCAGCATGAAATATCAGTCTAACACTACTGTTTCGTATTGAGAGTGTAAAGAACAAGAGACACTTTTTACTGAACACCAGGCATCGTCAGGTCAGGGGAGACATTTGCATTTTGGTTCTTAATTGAAGATAAATATAGATGTGTATGGATGGCCCATAGCATACACTCACAATTAGGTGGACTGTGTGTCACACGTATACTATAAAAATACCTAATCAACAACATTTTGACACAAATACATAAAATAGAAAGACCTTTTTCACTGTATACGAAGTATTATTATTAAAGTAAAGCAGTTCGTGAATCACATTACGTGTTATGAGGCTCGGCTCGACTTCGTTTTTCTTATTAAATGTGTTGTATTTCAGAGTGTCTATCTCGGAAACAGTTAATTCCACACTGACCTATATTACTGCTTTTTATTTGATATATTACTGTTTTTCTTTAAATATCATTACCATTTCATGTTGTTTTGTTGGCTTATTATGTTCTTATTTTTTCCAAAATAAGTTTTTATAAGTACAATTATAGTTTACAATTTTTGACTGTCTAAACAAAAGTTATCGCCGTGAAGTGGTCGCGTACTTGAATATATACTACACCATTTTATTCTGTTGGTGTTAGCGACAGAAGGCAACTGAAATAGGAGATGGGCTATTCATAATAGAGCACCTCACTCTTGCAGAATACCACCTAAAATAGCAGTTTAATTCTGCTAGGTTTCGTGTGATGAGTGTACAGGATTGGAAACTCAGTTTATTTCCTACTACAACTTAATTCTCAATGGTGACAACGCATCTGGATTGTGATTCATAATTCAGAGTAGATTTAGATTTCTATGGGCACCAGTATGAGATGGATTGTGAGCTTGTTTGTCACACTTATTCTCTTATGCCGCAAGGTAAAATTATTTGCCATTTGTCTTAAATAACTTTTAGTATTTTACAATTTATATGATATCTTTGAGGTTTATTGGGCACAGGGTTGCCATATCTTAAATTTCTTTCAGGTAAAGTATGCTCCATCAATTTTTCTTCTTCATGCTCGAGCCTGGAGTCCATTTAACTTGCCGTTATCAACCCTGATATTTTTAAAAAAAATAAGCAGATGAATTAACAGCCCGCCTGATGGTAAGTGGCTATTGGACCAATGGGCACCTGTAAACAGTTTCAAAAATAAAAGTGTACGGGTACATCACCACTTCAGATAACTAAAATGGAATATCTCACGGTAGATACTGCAGCAGAAAGAGATTGGTAGCCACTCAGAAAGACACCTAAGTAGAAAATGTACCACTTAGTGTAGATTCGAATTTCAAAAATAAATAAAGCGCCCCCAATGCCAATAAATTTCATAATCTGACAGGCATTTGATCTCGGCGTCGTTTATGGTTCACATAAGTAATCGAAAACATAAAACCGGCCCTTCGCACAATGGGGAAGTAATGAACGGTGAAGCATTTTTACAGAAGGCGACAAAATGGCGCGGTCGCGCGTGTAATGTGAAAAGTATTTACGAAACCGCGCAATAACGTTCTGTGTCGTCGGGCGCGGGAGAATAGTGGCCAGTTTTGGGGTAATGGCACGTGATCGTAATAAAACGAGAATGAGCCGCGTGGCGTGGACAGTGTTTATTGCAACTTCTTTTTTTTATATTGTTAATTTTGAAAAGTAGGTTACATTTCTTTTATAATTAACGCTTATATAATTCGCGCCTCGGTTTCGCCTGGACCTATCTAATATAAAGTTAAAAGTTAAAGTTACAGCCTGTATACGCTCTACTGCGGGACATAGGCTCTCACTTCTTAGAGGGTCTATCTAATTTTTTTTAAAGAATAAGGGTGACAAACGAGCACGCAGTCCACCTGATGTTAAGTGGTTGCTGTGGCCCATAGACATTTACATCTATCTTCGTTTGCGAATCAAAATGCAGATGCGTTGTCACCCGTGAGGACTAAGATGGAATGCCTCTTTTCCAGTAAAATGGGTCTCCGGTTCTCTACAGTCACCATACGAAACACAGTAGCATTAAGCTGCTATTTTACGCTGGTATTCTGTGAGAGCGTGGTCCTTCCCCGGTCGAGCCGACCCATTCGTGCTAAAACTATACTATTAATATAGCTGCAGCATGGCTCTACCGCGTGAAAAATAATGTGACTTTATTTAGATTTAGGAAAATTTTAAATTTTTTCGGATAAATATAGTCTAGATTCCTCCTGGAATTGCTCTCTACCTGTTCGTTAAAACTCACCGCAATCATTATGAAATTGAGCAGCCATTATAAAATTTAGCCCGAACAAACAGGCAGATAGACAAAAATTTTAAAGATGGTTTTATATGTTATGTCCTAGTAGCATACAAATAACTCCTAGAATATATATATATATATATATATATATATATATATATATATATCCTAGTAGCATACAAATAACTCCTAGAATATATATATATATATATATATAGTTGTTAGTGAATGTTGTAAGTGGCAACAAAAGCATGAGGATTTAGTTGATGGCGTAAAAATGTGGTCACGGGATGACTCTCAATGATAGGATGGGAAATTATTATTAATATCATAAGAGAAGTGATGTAGTTTTCGAAAAGATTTTGTGATTAAGAACTATTATACGATTGAGAAAGAACGCGACGGTTGGGACACGTAAAGGAAAGTGACAAAGGAAAATGCTGTAGAATTGAGGGAAAGAGTCGGCAAGGGATATGTTCCTTAGATAGAAACTTATGGAACAAATTGGCGATATATTGAAGATGGACCAAATCACGAGTACCCTTAACTGACGAGTATGTATGCGTTGATACATGGATGTGAAAGAAGCGATAGAGGCGTGTCAGGATTGATGCAAATGGATGTCTGTAGTCTTTACCCAGTACTCCGGGCGATATGCCTGATGCATGTAAAAAATAATATAATATACATTTATAGCTGCCTCGTTACTGATCTTGAGGTCCCCTGTTCAAATCCCAGGTTGCGACAGCAAAAATCTGTTATAGAGTCTGTCACAGAATACCAGCGTGAAGTAGAGGCTTACCTCTGCGTTTCGCTTGGTGAGTGTAGGTGGCCGGAGGCCCTTTTTACTGGAAATGAGGCATTTCATCCTAGTCCTCACGGGTGACAACGCATCTATATTTTGATTCGCAAACGAGGATAAATGTAGATGTCTATGGGCCACAGCAACCACTTACCATCAGGTGGACTGTGTGCTCGTTTGTCACCCTATCCTATAAAAAAAAAAAAAAAAAAAAAAAAAAGAGTTTTTCTGCCAAGAAACTCTCAGTAGCAGTGACGACCGCATGATATATCTATTACCGGACGTAAACGAATTTTCTAATTCGATTACTGACTGGAGCCAACCTTATGCGAAACTTAATATGGATTTTGCATCTTTTGAAATGCTTAAATAAAATTTTTTGTGAGTTTTTTTTTAATAAACTGAAGTGACAAACGAACTTACAGCCTACATGGTTTTAAGTGACACTGCAACACCTGCAACCAACTTCAAAGAAGACTACAGATGCGTTGTCACTTCTGAGGTCTAAGATGGAACGGCTTACAGCCTGCAATTATACTGGTTTTCTATACTCTTCAGACTGGAACACAGCAGAAGTTGGTACTGTTACAGACAGATTAAAGGAGAGAAATACAAAGATGGAAGTTCTACCATCTTTGTTGATTGTAAACCGGTTAAAATGACACAATTTTTATTGAATAGACCCATACAACAAAATACCTTGGGCTATAATAATGATTTAATGTAAAACATATTGCCTTATAGCTTTTACATAGTACCTTAAGCGTACAAAAGATCACTTTATATTGGTAAAATAAAACTAACGGGGCCGTGTAACATGACACGAATAAAATTACAAGTCATCTTAATTTCCTGCGGCGGAGAAATATTGTGTGGATTCTTTCTCGACAGCTAGTATCCGACCCCAATCCATTACTCATAAAAATCAACATCATGTTAAACGTCTATTGCCGGAAGTGAATTAATGTGATGCCCTCATTGTGATACAATGCACTTATTTTAAAACAAATCGATTCTCGAAATATTTCAAGGTCTCGAAGAGAAGAAATAGAAACTCTGTGATCAGCTGGTGTTAGTTCTATAATCGTTTTGCTACAAATCATCACGTCATTAAAGTGTGATCACATCATCTTAGCTTATCAAACGTCCAATGCTGAACATAGGCCTTTCCCATAAATTACCTCGGGGGATATGTGTGGTAAGTGAAACAGATACAGTGTAATAATAGTTGTACCTTTTTGTTGCATAATTGTCCGTACGTTGCTCACAAAAGGGCGCACTAAAAACCAGCTTCGTGATTTCGAATCCGATTTTTTTTTAATACCCTAGTTATGTTTTTTATACAATAAGAGTGACATACTAGCACACACTCCACCTGATGGTGAGTGGATGCTGTGGCCCATTGGAATCGTTTTTCCCATATTAATTATTACGTATATTTACTTTTTACTTTATGCTCGGAGTTTCTCTGCGTGATAAACTTAGGAATGAGGATATCCGCAGTAGAATCAGAGTAACCGACATAGCCCAACGGATTAGTAAACTGAAGTGGCAGTGGGCCGGCCATATAGCTCGAAGAACCGACAACCGATGGGGAAGAAAGGTTCTCGAGTGGCAGCCTCGTACCGGCAGGCGAAGTGTAGGGCGTCCCCCCACGAGATGGAGTGACGACCTGGTAAGACATGCAGGAAGTCGATGGATGCAGGTGGCTCAGGACCGTGCTTTGTGGCATTCTTTGTGGGAGGCCTATGTTCAGCAGTGGACTTGTGAAGGGCTGTAATGATGATGATGATGATGATTTACCTTTAGTTCCTTATAATATATATTTAGTTGGGTTAGATTATGATCATTGTTAAATAACTTTGTAATTTTAATTAAAAGACTAATTATTAGTTAGATTAAATCTCTTTTGAAATTGTTTAAATTGATAAGGTTCTACAGACTTTTACCAAAATTACTATTGTATTTGTTTGTTTGTTTCTGGTTTTGGTTTGCTTCTGTTATTAACTCACTTTCAGGTTTATACTCGCAAAAATAGCATGTAGTGTTTACCTTTAAATGATTTTATACATAATATGTGCAAGTAATATAGTAATTACACCCAATAAATAAATAAATAAATAAATCTAAATTTATCCTTGATTAAAAATCAAAATGCAGGTGCGTTGTTACCTCTCAGACTAAGATGGAACGGATCGTTTCCAATAATAAGGGTGCTATCCTGCTACTCATCATACGAAAGAGAGCGGCATTAAGTTGCTATTGAACGCTGGAATTTTGTGCGTCCTACCCAGGTTAAGCCGAACCATTCGTGTATCAACAGTAACCAAACTCTGTTAACTATAGATTTTGTATTTTTATTATCTGCTCAGAATAAATGTGTTTGCTATTGTTTTCTATAATATGTCGGTATACGAAAAGAAAATTAAGTCTTGTTTCCTTTCCAGATAAGCGTGACGGATGTCCAATCCGAGTGTTTGTCGTAGTTCATTATTTGTTTACGTTAGAAAAATAGAGGCGAGAGAAAGAAATATCGTAACTTCCGCTGAGTCACTTTTGATTACTGTTTTTCTTTCGTATTTGATGTGTATATTATTTATACATGTATACTACATGCGAGCAATTTATAACCTAGTTCCTAAGGAATCCTATAAAGAAAAATTTAAAGAAATTAATAATCATATCAACTTTGGCCTTTCAGTATATTTACGAAAATTTAATGTGTATACACAAAAACGTAAATCATATATATTTTATTATTATTTTTATTTCTTCAGGACTACAAACAAATGTGTAATAACACATACTACAGATACAGGTATTATAAAAAAGAAAATCAAGTAATTACACAACCAGCACCGTTATCCACAAAGTTATATCATAATAAGAGTAATATTATGTTGCACAGCAAACTTGTTGTATGATACCACAAGTAGATGAATAATTCGAGATTTTCCTGAGCAACACAAACACTATAGTGGCTATGCTAGCCAAAACTAGCCTCTATAATAATCTTTTTAAACTATGAGGCAATACTTTACTTAATAATACTTTTTTCTACCGACATCAAAAAGGAGCCGGTACTCAATTCGGCTGTATGTTTTTATGTGTGTTACATCATAACTTTTTACTGGGTGAACCGATTTCGACCATTACTTGAAAGCTGGTGCTTCACGTGTGGTCCCATATAAATTTGATCAAGATCTGATCAATAGTTTTTGAATTATTCTTAATAATTTTTATTGAAGTCGGTGGTACAAAATTTTTAATTTTTAATTATTTTATATACACTTTTTAAACGTTTCAAATGATAAAACAAAAAATGTCAAGATGAGTAAAGTTATCATTATATGATTTCATGATACGCCGTAACGGAGCCCGCTCTCCCGCCTTTGTTCGGCACATCTTAGGAGCAAATAAGCTGTGATTATACATATTACGAAGGCGTTGGGACCACGGGTCGGGACTGACAGATTTTGTATAAAAATAATTGTTCAACTTTTCATTTTTAGAGTGAAAATTGAGAATTTATCTAAAAAAGTGAGATATGATGACCATTTCCTAAAGCATTTATAGTTTAAAATCAAAGGTATTTACGTTGTACCAATTCCAACTGATGACTATATTTTTCATAATGTGGGTTCGAAACATCAGTAAAGTATTCAAGTTGTGACGTAATGAGTGACTTATATACTAATAAATACGTCGCAAGTCTTTTGAACAGATTATAGGTTCTTGTTACGAAAGCTCGAAGCTGAAAGTATTTAGCCGTAATGTGACTAATATGAACATCAAAATTTAGCTTCGAGTCAAATAGTTTTTTATTATGGAGACTATTTCTAAGGCAGTGTTACAAGGAGAGTATGTGAAATGGATGACATTAATATTTTTAGTGAATGTGATAGATTTACATTTTGATAAACTCAGCTGTAAATTATTAGCTGCAAAATAAGCAGACAAACGATCTAGATCATTTTGCAATCTATTACAATCTTCAGTTGTGTTTACTTTCTGAAATTTTCTAAAGTTGCTAGCATATAAGAGAAAATGGATGTTTTCGAATCAGGTATTAATGTAATTTATGAAGAGAACAAAAAACAATGACCCTAAAGGTTCCTGCGGTACTCCAGATGTCACATCTATCACATCCGAAGAAAAGCTATTGACCACAACCTTGTAGGAACAAGCACAAGTTACTTACACTAGCTACTCGACTCTAGAGTCAGTAATTCCTTCATGGGCCAATGTATACGTTATTACAACAAAGTCCCGGAAAATATGCAGGCCTTATATATCAAAACCATTTCTTTTTAAATAAATGAATTTGAATTTGAAAATGTGTGTTAGGTAAAAATTGTTTAATAAGGATTATTATACTACTAGAGAGTACATGATTGATAATAATAATAACACCTGGGAATGAGGTGATCGCTGCCATGCTGTTTTTAAATGTTTTCATACTCATTGTATTAAATTATATACTGTAAAATATTTTTAAATGTCCTGCTGGGTTTTTTTGTTTCTGTCTTGAAAAAACCTTTGTCCAGTGAAGAACCAGCAAGAATCCCAGCGGGATCATATTTGACAAGTAGAGTCATAGTAGGTGGCAATTAGACACCACCGGAGATAGATCAGGCGCGTTACCAAGTAAGTAAGTGGCGAGACAGTGAGTAAAATTAATTTTATTAAATGTAATGTAGTGTTCAATTTGTGTAGCGTTTACGTAAATATGTAACAAACGAACATATAATTCAAAAGCAAAGAATATAGTAAGTATATACAGGAACACGAAAGCGTCGGTTGTACTTTACTGTCGACTTTCGACAAGCGATGGTGCGATGTGTAATTAAATTTTATCAATGACTAGCTGCAATCCGGCGCGTTATTGCCTCATAAGAAATAACTGTGGAAATATAGTATAGTTTTAAATTTGGCAGAGTCATATAGTGTAACCGCTCAGGCTTTGACATTTTAAAGGTCAACTTAGTCAGATCAGGCCAAGGACATTTTTTTTAAATAAAGGTAAATATAACTTAGAGTCATTTTTCTAATTAATTTTATTAATATCTTATTCAAAACTAAAAAAATTATCAAAAATAATAATAATAACACGTTGTCGATAAATAAAATGTATTAAGGTGTTATCAACGATCGTGTAGTGGCTGTGTATGAATATTCATACCACTCCGTAGATCTCGTAATAGGCGACTAGACTTAGGGAAAAGTGTTATTTTTAAATAACCGTGAACATCTTTCCGGTTATCAAAAAGTCACAATGAAAAATCACCGTAACTTTTTCACGTTGATGAAGTTGGATAAGTACTTGGAACATTAAAACTCCTTATAACGTGACCTTATATATATATAAATTTTAGAGATCGGTGTAATGTCGGAAAAGGTGTTGAATAAATAGAAGACGTGGTTCCCAGTTGAAGACTATAATTATACTGATCAATAAACTTAAAAGTACATGTATTTCTTATACTACTAGTAGGGTGGAGGCACATGCACTACACCTCCCCCGATATTTTAAGAAAAAAAAAAGAAATGTTCTCTACTTACTTTTTTTTTACATTTTATTTTCGTGATAGATATAATAAAAAAATTGATTTATGATTACATGTAAATTACATTGTGAATTGAAATCTTTAATTATAATATTATATGAACCCTGAATCTTATTACATAATAATAAATTTAATATTGAAGATTAAAATAAAATACAATGTTACTTAGCCATTAAATTTATATAATTCCTCAATTGAGTAAAATAAAGCAGTTAAACAAAATATAAAATTAATTCATTAAAAAAAAAAGATTATAATCTCATGATCATGATCAGGTCAGGTTATACATAATATTATTGAGTCAATCCAGGATACGCATGCGATTTTTTTTGTACGTCATTAAACCTGTCGTATTTTGGTACCTACTTACCAACGTTACAACAACATGTTAACGTGATCAAGTAGGTATATATGTGGGCAACAATAATAATGCGTTTTGCAATTAACTTGACATCATACTATATGTACTTTATATCCTTTCTAAAACCCTGATGTCTACGAAAAGTTCTCATTGACTTTTTAGCATTTCCATCATACTCGTTTGCTCACCCGACTATCACTGAAATAGCTATCTACCAGATCTTGTGCTTTACCTATTAATATTCCAACTTTTTTGTTCATTGCTGAAATAAGTTAATATTTCAATTTACTCTAACCAGTGTGTATAAACACTCACTGAATTTATTTTTATCAGTCAAACCAATCAAAAAATTATACAATCTTTGCCATTCGACACAAAACTTTAAGTATCTTAACCCGTCTTATCACATTAGTGAAATAAAAGAAAAAGCTTGCCAAGGAATTGTTACAAGTGTTTGAAATAGGTTTTATTATAATCTAACTAGATGGTCATATAATATTAAAATATTCGAAACAAAATGCGAAAATGATCTATATTTTTTTTTAAAGATCTCGACCGATGATACCATTCTCCATAATTGGTAACGAATTAAAAACATAAACTTGTGCTCAATAATTAGATCGCATGTGCTCAATTGCTAAAATACAACATATTATATATTTGACATAATTAGGCAATATAATAAATATATAATATCTTTTTTTTACTATTTTACAGACATTGCAAATTTATATCATAATATAGTCTCGTATAATATTTAGGTACATATATCATTGTCAGTCAGAGATTGAGGCTCACAATATTTTGGTCACAACAAAATTTAAATTAATTAATTGCAAACATAGTAGGTATAATGAATTTCAAAATCGTATTAAATAAAGAAATTATTTTCATAATCCATACAACTAAGTTGGTATCACTCTACTATTTTCTCAGAAAATAATAAATTGTTATAGATAAAAGTTTATGATTTGAAAATTCAATCAATATTATACGGAACATAATTGATTACATTCCATATTATATATCCAGAAGAAAGAAGTCAGTGCAAAGCAACGTACCTAATCAATTTCGTTAACATAACAACAGACAGATCAAAATACATGTTGTGATCCCAGCTGCGTAAGCGACTTATGACACCTTTGTTTTAAATTCCAAAGTACACGTATATGGAAACGTTTGAGATTACATCGTATGATAGTGAACCGTGAATAAAATAATTTACCTTTCCTAATAGTTTACAGTTAAATATTTGTTTTAAACATTTTTTCTTAATTTACACAGTTTAGGTAGTTACATTTCATTATGATAATAGGTTTACATGAATTATCGAGTATTCATTATTTAAGTTATTTATGATAGTCGAAAACACATTACTACTTTTTTATTTTATGACTTTTATGGAATAATATGTTTACCTTAATTGAGACAGAAATTTAAAATATACAATATTACACACCTAAAGTTTGTTTAAACAAAATATTTATTAACATTAGACGAGACAATTTTTTTAAAAAGCAGATACATAATTTTATGTTTCGTTGTCCATAATAAAAAATACTATTATGTTATGAGACTTATAATAATAGAGTAGATACACTTTGGACTTGTTTTACTAACTATATACTAAATTTAGTTTAAAATTGTACAAATTTAACAGTAACAAAAAAACTAAGAGAAATTTAGGGTAGAGTTATTGAGAATATGAAAAAGTTTTGCAAATTCATATAAAATATATCTAAACAAAAACGTATTTATCATATTATTTAATTTTTTGTGTGGTTGTTTTTTTTTTATTTGGGCGATGATCCCCCTTATTACCTCATTTTAATTGTTCTCATGTCCCCGCATGTTAATTATTCATACTAACACATCTCATTACATTCCTTTTTGATTGTCAGGCCTATTTTTTTTTCATAATTGTTGTACGTACTTTATTTCTTTCTTATGTTTTGAGCTTTAGCTAGCTTTATTTCTTTTAGTATTCTCTCTCATTAATATTTATTTATTAATTAGATACCGGGAATCGGAGTATTAATTCACTTCATTTATATTTTATTACGTGATATTTATCACGCGGGTACTTTATAAATATGGGCCCCCCATTTACTTGGGTATTATATTACTTTTTCATAACATTCATTTCATTTTATTGGTACATAAACTTTTTTTATCATACTATATCAAGGTAAAACTGTACCTTGGGTTGTGCGCACAACCTTGAGGTCTACGTTTAAGTCATTTTAAAAGGACTCCAACAATTGTCACGGAGGAAAACTAAGTTCACACTATGATCCAATGAAGGATGTGACCTCTATGTACCATTATCAAGGGTAACAAATTTAAGACTTATCTGGTCCCCAACAGTACTAATATGAGTAAAGTCGTTCGCATCTCACTTGTACTGAAGGTATTGTTCCCTAGTACCCGTTACTTCCGATTTTATCATCCAATCATGGAAACATACCCTGCTCGAGGACTATATGCATTACCGGTGATGGACGTTCCCGTATCTCTCCATGATTTATTTATCAAGGTCATCTTTTATTTTATTTTGAATCTCATCATAATTTTTTTTTCTTTATCTTTATGGTACTTGCTGTTATCTACTTGACTGTATCGGTAACTTTTATATACTTTCATACTCCATTTCCATTACTAACTTTCATAATTCTCGCTCATAATGGTTTCAATACCAGGATTTTCAGCATCATCAAATATTTGGGTGATCAGTCCAATATTGACGAAACTTAGAAATTCAATCATTCGTATTCACACTTTTGAACACTCCTCTCATTCCTCGCACCTTTTAAATGTATACTTTTTAATATTGTACAAAAATGAGGTAATATATGACAACTTTTTATGTGATATAGTTAATATATCAATTTTTCATGTCCATATTTAACTTTGTTAAGAAACATTATTATTAAAACCTCTTTTAATGTTTATTTTTCTTATCACATTAAAATGATACTTTTAAATATTTTCTAACTGACACAGAAGTTTATAGTATAATTACATCGCATCGCTATTACTTTTAATTATATCGAAAAATATATAAGCATTAGTTATACATTTAATTTATATATAAAAATTTAGGATTTCTAGAAATTTAAGACACCGTATAACCCACAGAAAATAATTGGTAATTACTATTACAGCTAAGTTTACATTAAACAAAACAATAATTTATTTCCAATTTCGATTTTAAAGCATAATCTGCATATTAACTTTAATGTCACACATAAACATATTAAAGGTTATATATTTATTTATAGTTACTTTAAGGTTTTAATGCCTTTGGAAAAGAAGAAAAATAATTATGACTTATAATAATAGCAATTTTTTTTATATAAAGCCCTTTTCAAAATTGTATACTTACATTTAAATAAAATTTATTACGGAAAAAAATTGGGCTGAATTTAAAAATATATTTACTTTAATACGAACCTTGTCATTGTAAAATGTAACTTAATATTTTGTATTTTTTTTAATACAATACCTACTAAAATATTATAAATATTATAAAATTTTAAATATGACAAATATTTTCAAGTTACTTGCAAATACCGTACATTTAATATTTAATGCATTACTTATTTATTTAATATAAAACATAATAAAAAATAATTAAAATCAAATGTTAAATATTACGCTGATGCGATATTACCTCTTATATCTTCTTTTTTCTTTTCGGTTTAATTTTCATATCTTACTGGACAAAGTTCGATAAAGTACAACTGCTCCTTTCCTTATTAAATTAATTTGCCGTTTCTTGAGTTTTGGTCTTTGGACATTAAATAATTAAGGAATCACTTTTTATTCTCTTCATTCTTTCTTAGTTGCCTTCATAGTTATATTAAAGATAAATATATTATATTACTTCATATACGTTATGGTTTTTAATTTTTCAGTCAATTATTATTGTGGCCTCTTCTTGTATTATTATTTATTATTTTTTCGTCACATCCGGGTATATATTCCGTGTAGTCCGGGTATATAATTGTGTCAATTTGAGTAAATTACAATAATCAAATTATATATAATTGTAATTTTAATCATTTTGTAGGCCGCGGCGGTGCGCGTGCATTGATGCAGCGCACCGCCTGGCAGGGTCGCCATGTAATGTCGGAAAAGGTGTTGAATAAATAGAAGACGTGGTTCCCAGTTGAAGACTATAATTATACTGATCAATAAACTTAAAAGTACATGTATTTCTTATACTACTAGTAGGGTGGAGGCACATGCACTACATCGGGATTGTAATCTCATGCCTCAACGCACAGTATGAGTTTAGTGACTTCTTGAGGTTTTTGTGGTATTACTTAAAAACTGTAAAAATTTATTTAAATCTTTGGCAACATTCACAGCTAGAAATATTTTTTAAATGTGGAAATACTGTTAGTTTTTGCTAAGTGCTGTCAGTCTTGTTTTGACAATGCAAATAAGTTTGGTGCTGAGAAGGTCTATTTTGAATTTTTTTTATACGATAAGGGTGACAAACGAGCGCACATTCCACCTGATGGTAAGTGGTTGCTGCGGCCCATAGACATCTACATTTATTCTCTGTTACAAATCAAAATGTAGAGAACTAAGATGGAATGCCTCATTTCCAGTAAAAAGGGCCTCCGGCCACCTGCACTCACCAAGCGAAACACAGAGGTAAACCTCTACTTCACGCTGGTTTGAAATAACTTAGGTTTTATTGTGTGTTTATTATATATTTGTGAATTGGGAGATAAAGGTAAGCAATATTCTATAATTAAAAGCAATTCGCATTCGGTGTGTTCGTTGGCATAGCAGTAAAAATCTTTGTTGGCTAGTTTTATGCATGAGAAACAAATCACGCCAAAATTTATGCATGTCTAGTATTTTTTTAATCTATTTTACGCTAATCTAATTAATCTATTGACTCACTAAATAAATTAGAAGCTGGCCATTACATTTTACAAATTGAAAATGTAAGATTAAATTATGAACCCACAGATAGAAACTTATTTTTATTATTTCCACAGTGACATTTACGGCAGATCTATATAAATCATTGCGGGATTCAGATATTATGGATTAAATGAGAAATATGCTTAAAGGGGAAGACAAAGAATAAAAACCGAAAGCAAAACTACCATCTACATTTTACGATGTCGGTGTAGACAATGCTGGGTTTCAAAAAAGTCAGAGAAGATACAAGATACTTCATATTTCTGTCCCGATTGTCCCAAACAATACGGGTTTTGTTTGAAAGATTGTTTCAAAGAGTACGACAACTACTAATTGTTTATTTTTAATTTTTAATAATAAAGTATTATCTTCATGGTTTTATTTTTTTATTTTCCGTAGTGTACCCTAATTGTCTAATGAAATTTTGATTATCTACCTCCACACCACATAAAACCACAATTATATATAATATGGTTTTTAAGGGGGAGTAAATTAATTAGATTTTTGTGTTTGATTAATAAACATTGTTTCATAAATTCGTACCATATTTTATTGAGCTAAATCATACTTTATACCTACCTAATATTTACAAACACTTACATAATCAAGTTAATAACTACAAGTACAATAATGCATAGGCATCAATCTTGGCTCATCACTATTCAACCGCTCTAACTATATATCAGTATCTATAGAACATCTGCTTATGCTTGGCATAATGGGCAATGAGCGATACGCGCGCTCTATACCTTGCTTATTTGTACCCTAAATTCTGAGCACTCTTATCTATGTTTCTGAGGAGTCCCTTCTAAATATTACTATACTCTTTGGTGGAGTTTAAAAATTTGAAAAATTTAAGACCGATCGGTCAGACCGTCGCTTAACAGATTAATCAGGAATGATAATACATTCATTGAAGTTGAATGATATATAACTTTCAAATAAATTTGTCGGTACCTTTAACCTTCGCGCAAGAGTAGGCAATAAGTTGACAAAGTTTTAGCGCAATCTTATGAACGGTATGGCAGCCCATAAAATACAAAGAAACAAATATTATTTTTATATATTAGGTAACCATGATTAAAAAAAGTTTCGTATCTATCATTGAAAATAATATACCTTTTTAATTTATAAAATATTTAATAACCATCCAGGTAACCCCATAAGTACCCCATAAAAATATCATCAAAATAGGCCAAGCGGTTTAGGAGGAGAAGAATTACGAACACACGCACACCGGAATTTTGTAGTTATTGATTTATTGAAATAAGTATGTCGTAATATTTATTACGACATACTAACGAAAGTCGATGATTCTTGAAATTGTTTTATCGATGTGTGTACTTCTGGACTTTCCAAATTAATAAATACTTTTATTTGCTTCAGCTTAAATTTAAAGTACAATCGACAACGTAGAGTAGCGCCAAAGGTGCAAATACTTTGTCAGCAATTCTGTTAAGCGATTATTACAAAGAGAGTCAGCTCGGTGGTCGACATACGACATTTGATGAACAAAAACAAAAATATTTTTGTAAATAAATTCATTAATTTTAAAATATTTTTTATATTAATCCTGACGAAAATAATTGGAACGATAAAAATGGACAATCATACAATGCAGGGGAAATTACTACTGAAATATTTTACCACAAGCGATGCTCGCGTGGAATGTGAGAAGTATTTACAAAATGGCGTCACGATAATTTGTGTTGCGGAACGTGTGTGATTCGTAGTCCGCTGTGAACTGGTGATTGTAATAAATAAAAACGTACGAAATATACCGAAGTATATTGTATGTTTATTTTTCTCTGGATGGGTAATAAATTTATGTTGTCCCAACTGTTGCCGTAACTTAATTTGCATATTTAAAAAACAAATTTGGTTGCATTCGTTATGCATTACGCCGCCACTATTTTAACTTCCTCCATCCAACTATTACAGCTTAAAGTCCACTGCTGAATATAGGCCTCCCCCATAAAGTGCCTCATAGGGGGAATTTCGCCATAGTTGCCACGCTTAGCAGGCGGGTTGGCAACCACAGTTTTTATAGCTTTGAGTTGTATAAGGAGGATGCTGCTGCCCATCTCCTGTTTCAGTTTCCCTTTGTTTCCTCTTACGACACCCACGGGACGATAAAATGCAGTATATATTCTTACACCGCCACTACACGATTAACTTCCTACTTTGTAGCTGATTATTAACTAGACTTTTTTCAAAGATTTTTTCAAACCTAGAGTACATACCTAATCGTTTTTTTCATTAATCGGGTAATTTATGAATAAATTAATCAGATTCATTAAAAATGTATTCCATTAATAATTAGTGGAATAAAATTCTTTTGTATGCGTTTTGATAATTTCTTTAAGAACTATGCAAGACGTTTGGGAGACAGAAGGTCTTCGATGCGCAGATGTTTTTTGATGATTGCCACCCTCCTACTTCCGCCAGCCGCGTCCCGCGCTTAATCAGCGAGTTAGTCTATTTGAATTTCTACGATCAATTAACTATAAAATTGATTATTTCTATTAAGAGGGGCAAACAAGCATACAGTCCACTGTGGGCTGATGGACTGTACCACTTTATTGTAAGTGGTTACTGTGGCCCTTCTATCCTCGATTAAGAATCAAAATACAGATACGTTGTCAGCTCTGAGGACTAAGATGGAATGCCTTCTTGCCAGTAAAAAGGGTTTCCAGTCTACACTCACTCTTCACTCCACTCTACATTCACCATACCATAGCAGCATTAAGCTGCTACCCATGTCGAGCCGACACATTTGTGCTAAAATAGTTGCATAATATATTTACTTCAAAAATGTGATGGACATTATAAACGCAAAGTTTCGCACGTCGATTTAATTAATTTTTATAATTTTCTGTTATCGTTAATCATTATAGAATATCGGCAAACCGTCTGCACATGGATTAGATAAACACATGTCTCCTTTTAAAACTTTAGAATTGGACTCTGTAGACCTTAAAACCTGGAGATATATTGAAAGAAATTTTAAATATCAAACTTACTGCAACAGCTTAAAATTAAAAATTAATAAAATCTTGTAAGAGTTGACATTTAAAGTTAATAATAATTCATTAACCTAAACTTAAAAAAATCCTGGAATATAATAACGCCCTCACATAGGCAGTTCGCTACGTTAACATTTTCTTACACATGCTATAACTGTTTAGATGTTATTTACGCTTCCATGGCAGTAAAAACTTTCTAACATGTTATATTACATATATTCGTATAACATTTTGTAACTGTATTCGGATACAATCGCGATTACATTACTCCCATACCATACTTCACACACCTCGCTGACCGCAATTAAACAAAAGTTATAATTTGCTAGCGTATCGCTATTTATTATTTATCATTCCTTGATTAACATTGTTATAACATTGTAGAATTTTATTATTTTCGCAATATTTTGTGATAAAATGTGAATTTGTGAGGAAATTAATCGGCATAGAAAGGAGAGAATTTTAAGTCGAATAGTTACCTGCGAATACAAGTGGATCCCATACAACAATCACAAGCATTCATCACTGTGGTTAGATTCAGGCGCAAAAACCAAACTGTGCCCGAAACAAAAAATTGTATAGCTGTCTAGCTATACAATTTTTGTTTGATTTGTTGGTATATTGTTGGTGTTATTTCCCTGTAAGTTCTTGCCATCTTGTGCCACATTTACTGCAGATCGTTGTTGTTGCGAATTGCAAATGATGGTACTGGAAGCTGCCAAGTTCTCGACAATACTATAACGAAACTATAATACTCAAAAAAAAAAAGAATAATAATAGGCATTGAAAATAGCGTATTTTAACAACTTTTTATTTAAAACAAGAACAATTGAAAAAGAATTTCACTATTGATGAATTTCTTTGCAAAATTTTCGTCCAAAACTCAAATAAACTGTATTTTATGGTTCCGTAGCTAAACAACAAGGAACCCTTATAGTTTCGTCATGTCCGTCCGTTCGCAGTTTTACTCAGAGACCCTCGATGCTACTGTCTGTAATTTGGCATAGTTATAGATATTAATGAAGCCTACAAGACCGTTAAATAAAATATTGAAAACATTTTTATTTATATTTTATGATCCTCCTTTTACCTCCCATACAGGTAAAGGGAAGATGATTTTTTTACCCGTCTATTCTATCTTGTGATGTGTGATTGAATAGTTCTTTCAAAAATATTTGGGGTGTGGAACAACATGTTTTCAATTCAGGGAAAAATTTTTGCGAAATATTTAGCTTTAAAGTGGTATTTTTTATTAGAGTCATGATGTGTTTTTGGAAAAGTCTGTAGTTTGTGATCATATCCTAGACGGCCCCCGCCATTACATTAGATTTGATAAACCACTAATTCTCGCGAAAGAACAGCGATTCCTTCCAAGGATGATAGGAGAGGCTATTGAAATTAAAAAACAACCTAATTTCAACATAGAGGGAGGCTGGGTACTTCCACCTGCTTGGGATCTTGTAATTAATAAAATTAAAACTAAACCCAAGCATACCACTGCAAGTCTTCAAGATACAGTAAGTTCATGCTGCGTAGATCGGACCAAAACTAACAATTTAAAAATCTGAAGGTACTCGGGGTTAACTCTGACATCGGGACGTCAATCACCTCAGTCCCCGTGACCATGGGTGCTGTTACGCACCCAAAACGTCAGGACTTTAATAAAAATAGGTAAATTTCACGCGATAGAATTTGTAAAAGTAGTTTTATTCAATGTGTAGTGTTCGCGTAAATATATGAAATCGTGAATATTTTTGGAAAAATATTACAAACACTGACTGAAGCATTGCATTTTATATTTTCTAAGGTATTTGGGAAAGAAGATAGAGAGCGGTTAGGAATGGCATTTTTGCCAGAGCAACCTCCGGCGGCATTTACCCATGCCATTGTCTAGAGAAAATTTATTTAACTCATCGCCCATACCTAGTTAATATTTTCTTTATATTGCCTCTTATATATCTTAAAACAGTTGATAAAACCACCGCATGCCGTAATCATTCTGTAACATGTAATTTTTTTTATTCACATAAGTTTTAACTGGATATCCCCACCACGTTCATTCTGCTATTTTAATAACATGTCCAAACATGTCGCTCGACTACTCAAATTTTGCGAGCAAGCCAAGCCTGATTAAGATGAATGGAATGCTTTAACAAGATAGCGGGCGGCAAACGATGCGACGCACCCGCTTGACATCGCTCATTAATAACGTGTCACACGCCAGGCCACTGCGACACCTTATAACGTAGTAAGTTTTTTATTAGTGATTGATTGTAGCAACAAATAAAATTATATTTTTAAAGTCAACGATTTACATTATATATTTTTATAGAATAAGGGTGCCAAGCGAGCACAAAGCCCACCCGGTAAGTGGATTCTGTGGCCAATAGAGATCTATAACTATCCTCGATTAAGAATCAAAATGCAGATATATTGTCACCTTAAAATGGAATGCCTCGTTTCCGTTAAAAAAGGGTCTCCAGTTCTCTACTCTCACCATGCGAAACACAGTAGCATTGAGCTGCTGCTATATCCTTATAACAGATTTTAACGTGGTAGAGTCACGCAGCAGCTATATTAGCTATACATATAATAGCTGTAGCATGAATGAGTCGGCTCGTTCAGAGTAGAACCACACGCTAACAGAATAGCAGCGTGATACAGCAGAATAATGCTGCTGTGTTTCGAATGGTAGTATATGTATCGAGTGAATTTAATGACGCTTTTCATCTTATACCTTAAGAGTGACAAGCATCTGCATTTTGATTCTTAATCAATCACAGATGTAGATTATTACGGGGCATAGCATCCACTTACCATTAACATATGTGTAATAAATTTATTACACATTTGTCAGTAATCAGAAATGTATAACATAATATAACAATCGTTACAGGCAAGTAATTGGTTACACCAAGTTCTTAAATTACATTAGTATACTATGTTGCTTAATTGAGTTACATTATAGCATCATGATGATTCCAAGATTTGTAATGAAATGACATATACGCTTAATTTATAAAATTAATTATTTTCAAAAAATACTCAAGCGACTATGCGCTCGATTGTCAATTGTCACCCTTATTCTAAATAAAAATTCTCTAGTTAAAGATCAATCTCACTTATATTATATACTATAATAAACATTATGTGCTATGTGGTGGTGGAGGTACAACAGTAAGAGAATCCTTCACCCCATTTCGTCTCGGGGGTACTGTAACTATCGAAAATGCCAGAAAGATATCATGGCTTCCGATAGATGTTATTTTACTAGAATTTTTCGTCCTCACACGATTTCTTTGTGGAATTGTTTACCACCGGCATTTCTTCCGGATCAATACAACTAAGGGACCTTCAAGAAATGGGCTAACTCCTTTTTAAAAGGCTGGCATCGCATCTGCAATTCCCTTGGTGTTACAGTTTTTCATGGGCGGCGGTCGACACTTACCATCAAATCTACATGCTCGTTTACTCCCTCTGCTATAAGTATAAAAAAAGAGTTACGTTAGACGTAAAATATACAGACCGGTGACGGGCAGCAGCGATATGGTCGCCAATTGTATCTTTGTATTCTGTTTCTGTTTCTATTTCAAACGAACAAACAGTCCACCTGATGATAAGTGGATGAAGTAGTCATTGAAAAAATAATTTTGGATCAATTGTTAATTTTTTTTAATACAAATAAATTACTTCATAAAAACCAATTTGGTTTTACAAGGGGTCGCTCGACGTCTGACGCCGGTGTTGAGCTTATGAAATATATTTTTAATACCTGGGAGAATTAACAAGATGCCTTAGGTATAGAATAGAATAGAATAGAATGATTTTTATTCAATATGGATTATTACATAATACTTATTGAAAGTCATTATTTTATTTACCACTGGTTCGGAAAATACCTCTGTCCTGGGAAGAACCAGCAAGAAACCCAGCGGGACTTTTTTTTTAAACATAATTTCACTTAACAATAACTTTGATTATACAATTTTAAATGAATTTTCATAGAACCAGCATGGTGGCGATCACCTTATTCCCAGGGGTTATTTTCATTCATGTAT
This sequence comes from Parnassius mnemosyne, assembly GCA_963668995.1. Taxonomy (NCBI): domain Eukaryota; kingdom Metazoa; phylum Arthropoda; class Insecta; order Lepidoptera; family Papilionidae; genus Parnassius; species Parnassius mnemosyne. The sequence continues at coordinate 50,500,002 of CAVLGL010000148.1, forward strand.
TCCTTGATATTATAATAACCCTTTTTGTACAGTTTTTCTTTAATAAAACTTTTAAACTTGTTTATTGACAAACTTTGAACATGTTCTGGGATTCTGTTGTAAAAGCGTATACATTGCCCCATAAATGAATTACTAATTCTGTGGAGTCTTGTAAGTGGCATTACAAGCTTATGTTTGTTCCTAGTGTTTAAGGTATGAACATCCTTATTCTTATTAAATCTATTTATGTTTTTATGTACATACATTACATTTTCATAAATATATTGCGATGCCAATGTTAATATGTTTATTTCTTTAAATTTTTCTCTAAGGGACTCTTTACAATTTAGATTATAAATCGCCCGTACGGCTCTCTTTTGCAAAACAAATATAGCTTCAATATCAGTCGCATTACCCCATAGCAAAATTCCATAAGACATTACGCTATGAAAGTAACTAAAATACACTAACCTAGCTGTCTCAACATCTGTGAGACTTCTAATCTTTCTTACAGCATATGCTGCAGAACTAAGTCTGCTTGCTAATTTAGATATATGGGGGCCCCATTGAAGTTTCGCGTCAATAGTAATACCGAGAAAAACAGTGGTATCCACAAGACTCAACTCCTCCCCATTTAAGAGCACATTGGTTTTCGAATGTTTTACATTAGGTATTGTAAATTTAATACATTTTGTCTTATTGCCGTTTAAGAGCAAATTGTTGGCGTTAAACCAATGTACTAGTTTCGATAGAGCATTATTTACATCGTCATATTTAATTGACTGCCGTTTCAGTTTGAAAATTAAAGAGGTATCGTCAGCAAATAATACTATATCGTGATTGTCCCCTACAAGATAAGGTAAGTCATTAATATAGATTAAGAACAGGAATGGGCCAAGAATCGAGCCCTGAGGAACGCCCATTGATACTACCGATCCGGAGGAACATTTACCATTAATGACGACTTTTTGAGTTCTGTTACTTAAATAAGAAGTAATAAGTTTAAGCGCCAAATTTTTTACACCGTAATGTTGTAGTTTCCTGATTAATGTATCATGATGAACACAATCGAAAGCCTTGGAAAGGTCACAGAAAATACCTAAGGCATCTTGTGAATTCTCCCAGGCATTAAAAATATATTTCAACACCGGCGTCAGACGTCGAGCGACCCCTTGTAAAACCAAATTGATTTTTATGAAGTAATTTATTTGTATTAAAAAAATTAACAATTGATCCAAAATTATTTTTTCAAAAATTTTACTGAGAGTTGGTAGTACAGAAATAGGTCTATAATTAGCGGGGTCCAATGTACTACCAGATTTAAATAAAGGTATTACTTTACTATACTTCATTAAATCAGGAAACACACCAGAATCGATACAAGTATTAAAAATAATAGCAAGATGAGGTGCAATTAAATCTATTATGGACGCAATCACTGTAACGGAAATCCCCCACAAATCTGCGGTTTTCTTTACATCAATGGTTTTAAAGTATTTTACAATATTATGCGGTAATACTTTTTCAAATCTAAATTCTTTTAAACAGGTATTAACATTCTGTTTAAGTAATGATTCGGCGACAGTTGGAGAAGCATTCAATGACTCTGTTGTCAAGATAGGAACATCAGTGAAATATTTCTCAAACACCGCTTCAACTTCTTGATTTGATTTAGTCAATTCATTATTAATTTTTAATTGATAGTTTGAATTACGAGGTTTTTCTTTACCGGTTTCGCTGTTAATTATACTCCACGTCATTTTAATTTTATTCTTAGCTGTCTTAATTTTGTTACTAATATGTAATGATTTGGCTGTGGAGCAAACTCTTTTAAACATTTTAGAATAATTTTTTACATATTCTTTAAAAGCATCGGAAAGATTATAGGTATTCTATATAGGTATAGGTATTCTCTGTGACCTTTCCAAGGCTTTCGATTGTGTTCATCATGAGACATTAATCAGGAAACTACAACATTACGGTGTAAACAATTTGGCGCTTAGACTTATTACTTCATTTTTAAGTAACACAACTCAAAAAGTCGTCATCAATGGTAAAGGTTTCTCCGGATCGGTAGTATCAATGGGCGTTCCTCAGGGCTCGATACCTTATCTTGTAGGGGCCAATCACGATATAGTATTATTTGCTGACGATACCTCTTTAATTTTCAAACTGAAACGGCAGTCAATTAAATATAACGATGTAAATAATGCTCTATTGAAACTAGTACATTGGTTTAACGCCAACAATTTGCTCTTAAACGGCAATAAGACAAAATGTATTAAATTTACAATACCTAATGTAAAACATTCGAAAACCAATGTGCTCTTAAATGGGGAGGAGTTGAGTCTTTTGGATACCACTGTTTTTCGTGGTATTACTATTGACGCGAAACTTCAATGGGGCCCCCATATATCTAAATTAGCAAGCAGACTTAGTTCTGCAGCATATGCTGTAAGAAAGATTAGAAGTCTCACAGATGTTGAGACAGCTAGGTTAGTGTATTTTAGTTACTTTCATAGCGTAATGTCTTATGGAATTTTGCTATGGGGTAATGCGACTGATATTGAAGCTATATTTGTTTTGCAAAAGAGAGCCGTACGGGCGATTTATAATCTAAATTGTAAAGAGTTCCTTAGAGAAAAATTTAAAGAAATAAACATATTAACTTTGGCATCGCAATATATTTATAAAAATGTAATGTATGTACATAAAAACATAAATAGCTTTAATAAGAATAAGGATGTTCATACCTTAAACACTAGGAACAAACATAAGCTTGTAATGCCACTTACAAGACTCCACAGAATTAGTAATTCATTTATGGGGCAATGTATACGCTTTTACAACAAAATTCCAGAACATGTTCGAAGTTTGTCAATAAACAAGTTTAAAAGTTTTATTAAAGAAAAACTTTACAAAAATGGTTATTATAATATCAAGGAATACATGAATGAAAATAACCCCTGAGAATAAGGTGATCGCCAACATGCTGGTTCTATGAAAATTCGTTTAAAATTGTATTAACAAAATTATTGTTAAGTGAAATTATGTTTTTAAAAAAAAGTCCCGCTGGGTTTCTTGCTGGTTCGTCCCAGGACAGAGGTATTTTCCGAACCAGTGGTAAATAAAATAATGACTTTCAATAAGTATTATGTAATAATCCATATTGAATAAAAATCATTCTCTTCTATTCTATTCTATATCATAGACATTTTATATCTTTCCTCCATTAAGAATCAAAATGCAGATACTTTGTCACCTCTGAGAAATAAGAATGCCTCGTTTCCATTAAAATAGTTCACTGTTCTCATCTCTGGGCCGGAGCACTCAGTACATGCTTCTTCCCCTTGATCGCATCCAGCGCAGAGGTGTTCGAATCGTCGGCGATTTCTTTCTGATCAGCTTGACCTTCATCTTGTTGCGAGGAGATGTTGCATCTTTTTGCGTATTCTATCGCATCTACCATGGGGAGTGCTCAGTGGAATTTTTCGGACTAATTCCATTCACTCAATTTTATCACGACAAAACTCTTAAAAATATTCATATTTAGCGTCGGTATTTTATATTCGCGATATATCGATATTCGGTATTAATTTTAGAGTATCGATTCGTATCAATTTCGAAATATTTTAAAATATTGTGTGTACTAATTGACAAAACATTAAGCAACAAAAGCTGCTACAAAATCATTCATTTGCTGTTTATCTGTTACATTGTTTTTGCTAGTATTTGTGATGATCGTAAGAAGAGTAATGAAATATCGAATAAGAAACTAAGTTAGGGAAGAAAGTTAAGCTTAGAAAAAAGAGATTTCACGTATATTATACAAAAATTTTGTTATACTAAATTAATATTTTGTTTTATAGTAAAATTAATTAGGTATTTCGAAAAAATAAATAACACGTAATACAATTTATCTTAATCATATTTCACGCCGGCACATCGCTTGAAAGTTTACAAAATTCGAATTCGGCCTCACATGGAATACTGTTCTCATCTCTGAGCCGGGGCACCCCAGTGCCAGCTCCTTCCACTTGACCGCATCCAGCGCAGAGCGGTTCGAATCGTTAACGACCGAGTTCTTTTTGATCGGCTCGATTCACTGGAGCTGCGTAGGGATGTTGCATCCATTTATATTTTCTATCGAATCTACCACTGTATAACATCGACTTTATGTATAAAATTCACGTTGGAAATCGAAATTTCAAATACGGCCTTTTAATTTTTATTTTTAGGTAATTATAATAAAAATAGTAACTTTTTGAAATATAAATATTTACTTGTATCGGGACCTGAGTTTCGTAGCGAAACTAGATTCGCAAAGAAAAGTGAAAGTACCAGTATGTTTATTTCGCAGCAGACTTGAGTAGTTTTGAAGAGTAATAAACAACTTGATTTACGACTTTGTAAGTGAGTTTCTTGAAGCGCCAACACTTTGAAAGTTAATTATGACGGAATTTGATTAATCGCGGTGCGCTCGGGTGCGCTGATTTCAGTAGACGCTAGTTTTAGTGGACTCTAACCGTCTGAGATTCGTTACATGGAATATAAATGAAGAGGGCTCGGGATTTCAAGAATTAATTTCAATTTAGTTTGTACACTTTTATGTGATTTGCTGTAGTTACGACATACGAGAATCTATATAGCTCTCCTCATTTACACTCTATATATATATATATATATATATATATATATATATATATATATATATATATATATATATATATAATGTTGTGAGAGACTTAGAAAAGTGCGTAGTAGTTGTGGCCTAAATTAAGAATACGTGGGGTACACTGAAAGTTGCGTAATTCAGAAATTAAACAATTTATATAATATAAACACTTTTTCATTAGTTCAAACCATTTTTGAAGACATAACGACCAATGGTATACGGACATGTTTATTACATGGTGGTTGAAAGCTATCACGGCCACTTCTGGCTCTGTGAATGTTAAACCTCTCATTAGATCTACGATTTTTGGAAAATACAAACAGAAATAGAAACTTTATCGACCAAAATGGGCGATATATTGCAGATGGGCTAGAATAACAGTAACCTTTACCGACGAGCATGTATGCCTAGATATTAATACGTATACCACCCCACCACCCCCTTCGATCGCCTTGATGGCGGGGGCTTAGTAGCCGTGGCTTAGGGCCGTGGTGTAGACCCGGCCAGAGGTGGCCAGGGGAGCTGTAGGGAGGGGTGACCTCATCCCCTATCACTGCAGCCGAGGTTTTTCAGACACTGAGCAAACAAATGCTTACGTACCAGTATTCAGTATTAACTGTCTTTTGATCATCAAGTTAGGTTGTAGATTTTTACATGGTAGAGGCATGCTGCAGCTATATTACTGGTAAATTTGTAGCACGAATGGGTCGGATCGTCTGGGGAAGGACCATGCACTCACAGAATACCAGCATAAATAGCAGTTTAACGCTGTTGTTTAAAGTTTCATATGATGAGTGTAGAGAACCTCACGGGTGAAATTACATATGCATTTTGATTCGTAATCGAGGATAGATATAAATGTTTATGGGTAAATAAAAACTGAATAAACGCGAAAACAATTTTGGGATCATTTTTCATGACTTTAAAAGTTCACTCTCTCCACAACATTCACTCTTACACTGCTCGTCTTCAGAATGCTTTTGGGAGGGAAGCACCATAATTAAGCACCGTAATGGGTTCGTACGTAGAATCTGATCTTGGCCGAGGTTCCCTCCATGATGAAGGTTGTCAAGATCAACCCTCAACTGCGATCAATTAGTCAAGTGTTGCTAATATCAGGCGACTAATTGAAGAAAACCTATTAGGAGATTTGAGAACATTTGGGTATTGATGATAGCCAAATTAAAAAAAATATCTACACTTAAAAGTTAGAAAATTTTATTGTCGGTGGATTCCTTGTGAACACAACCTAGAACATAAACGGGTTGTAAATGAGTCGATTGGTGTATAAAAAATCTGTTAAAGTAAGATCACTGATATATAATATATCATACATATATCATATAATCAAGTATGTATGATATATTATATATGATCATATACATCATATTAATGCAGTGTACATTGTGACAGGAGATGAGACATGGATGTATTGTAACACTACGGAAAGAAAGCAACACTCTTCTGTATGGGTATTCGAAAGAAAGCAAAGCAAGAAGCGTGGGCAAAAATACTTGTATTTTTTTTCCTAGACGGGTCCTGTCTTCACGATTTTCTATGGGAAGGGTGACAAACGAGCACACAGTCCACCTGATGGTAAGTGGTTACTGTGGCCCATAGAGATCTACATCTATCTTCGTTTGCGAATTAAAATGCAGATGCGTTGTCAGCCGTGAGGACTAAGATACAATGCCTCTTTTCCAGTAAAATGGGTCTCCGGTTCTCTACACTCACCATACGAAACACAGCAGTGTTATGCTGCCATTTTACGCTAGTATTCTGTGAGAGCGTGGTCCTTCCCCGGTCGAGCCGACCCATTCGTGCTACAACTATACTATTAATATAGCTGCAGCATGGCTCTACCACGTAATATAGTCATGCCAGTATGCTACGAGTTTACCTAAGCGACGGAATATATTTGTGATATTTCTTAATTTTATCGTTTTAAAACCTCGTCACCTTGACCTTAGCTGTTCTATTAGTTCGACGGAAAGTTACTTGTAGCACAACAGCTGTTGGATGGACTGTAGTCACCTCTTTGGTCTTGGGGGCCAGTGTGTCTTCGCTTTCATGTGCATGTTGATGGGCGGACTTAATGCCTTATGACATTACCAGTCAACCCTGGATGATTGGAGAAACTATGGCAGGTGTAAACAATTCACTTCATCAAATTGATTAATAAGTAGCTGTGATATAAGGTAGATTAAAATGCAAATGAATAGAATATAGTTAATAAGATACACATACTTAATATCTACTGTTACTGTTACAGTCTATTAAAGTCCATTACGGAACTTAGGCCTCCCCTATAAATTGCCTCGTAGGGGGGATAATTGCTACAGTTGCCACGCTTGTCAAGCTGGTAGTGACAGCTGCGGTTTTTTGTTTTTGTTGTTATTAGGAAGACACCGCTGCCCATCTCCTGATTTGTTTTCCCTCTGTCGCCTCTTGCGACAGCCACGGGATGAAATGGAGTAGTGGATATTCTTACACTCCCACTACACGGTATCTATTCTTTATAATAAAAATAATACATACAAATTTTTAAAATGGTTATCGAAAACTTTATTAAATTCCACTCTGAAATGGAATAAAAGGTGACTGAAAAATATATTCATGCCATAATTACTTTTGTATCGGCTGTCGTGGTGCATTCAAATGAATGGAAACCCAATTGATTATTCATGAATGAAACGGTTTTTACGAAAGCTAGATTGGAATGGCTGAACGCATTTATTGAAAGTTTCATCTACACTGTGATTGATTTATCTAGTGATGGTTAAATGGACATAATATATTTTCAAGGATTGTATATAAGTTATTATTGTAACTATTTAGTAAAAACACTTTTATTAACTTAAAATTTTTTAACTGCATTAGCATGGCTCTATATATATTAAGGTTGCAGTGTAGGCAGGCTCGATTGGGTTATGATCAAGTTCTCCTATAATACCAGCATGTAACAGAAGAAGATTGCCGTGTTTCGTATGGTAACTGAATAGAACCGGAGACTCCTTTTTACTGGATTAAGAACGCGTCTCTATTTTGATTCTTAATCTAAGGTACTAACTTACCATCAGGTGGACTGTGTGCTCGCTTGTCACCTCTATTCTCCGATTGGTAGTTCGGAGCTATTCTATATATGCTGCTTTAACTTTGGAAATTTGTTAGTGCGATTTAGGCTTCGATGTGTTTCGCTTGTGGCGCGACGACAGCACCGCCACATCACCCCCCTGCTCAGACCGGAGGTCGATAATGCAGTCTAGATGTCGACGAATTTGCAGGTGCCAGGGAATTGCCTTGTAAGTCTGCGGTGAGTCGAGATTAAGGTAAGTAATCTGCGAGAGTGCCGTGAAGCAGAGGCGAGCAGTAAGGTTCAGAGCCATGCCGAACACTGTAGCGCAGAGAGTAGCTTGGAGGAACAGGAAGCATTATTATTCCAGTGCTGCGATGAACCTTTGTAAAGCTAGATGGCTTACAGAATGTGAAGACTGCAGACAATATCTGCTCGGGAGCGAATGAATGGAGTACTTGAGGATGATAACGAAGGTTTGAAGTTGTAGTTTCCGAAGCTTGTTGGTTGCGTGTCCATACCACTTCGGGGTCACCACTGTGGCGGGTGGAAGAAAAAAGGGAGATCACCCGCCGGGCAAGGTGTTATGCCCGGGGAGCGGCCAACACTCCGATTGGTAGTTCGGAGCTATTCTATATATGCTGCTTTAACTTCGGAACTTTGTTAGTGAGATTTAGGCTTCGATGTATTTCGCTTGTGGCGCGACGACAACACCGCCACATAAGTATTAATAGAGAGACCCAAAAAGAACTAGAACATGCAAGCTGAACTTACAAGTGTAGAGCTCTCAGCGCACAGTTGGCACGTGTTTATCGGACATCGTCTGCACATTCAAATGGAATAGCAAACGAAGCAAACTGCTACGAACTGCGGCGTCAGCCTTAGAGTATACACAAGCGTAGCTTATTTATGTATATACCTAGGCATCTATTTTATACATATACGGAATAGCCACCGCGTAGTAGATTTTAGAACACCAGGCAACACGCACTAAAGATAATATAATATAAATTTCTAATATCTATGCAAATATACAAATTATTTTCAACAGACCTTAAACCAAAGGCTCATTTAAAAGTTTATTTGATTTTAAAAGTGAGGTTTTATTATTTAGGGATACTTAAGAAAATTCGACTTTATTAAAAAGTAAAATCTGATATGTAAGAATAACTAAAAGTTAACTTTCGATAAAAAGTAAAAGCCGACTTAGAAGTAAAATTGAATAAAATAATTGTCACATAATGACATAAAGTTTCAGAAGTCAGTGCTAAGAAATAGTGTATAGAAAGAATGAATTTTATGTGGAAATTTCTTTAACGTCAATATACACTTTTTTTTAAAGGTTTATTTTTGTTAAATCGTCGCGCAAATCGTCCAAATAGTTACATTTATTACTTCATTCTCTGATTTTCATCTTATAGGGTAATCTAAAAACAAACTTTTATGGAATTAACGCTCGACCGGGGAATCGAACTCCGAACTTTCGTTCGAAATTATATTGAATCTATTTACTTTTAACATAGATTATCTTTTTCTTCGAAGTGCCTTATACAATTTAACAGCAATATCTTTAGAATAAAAATTGTTTATTTTTATAAGGAATGAAAATGATAAACTATTTTTTAAGCGCGTCGCCAACAGTATATTATGTCCCCTATAAATGCGACGAATGTACGTGACACGGACTGAGCGCACTAAGAACATAGATTAACGGGAAAGAATTTCATTTATCCTGTCACAAATATGACAACCTTTCGTTTTTGATAGGAGTTTGTAACTTATTAAATGCTTTTCCATTAACGTTTTCAGTTACATCGCAAAAGGATTATTTATTTATTTATTTTCAATCCTAATTATAAAAAAAAAGAAAAGAATCTACAACAAATACACATATATGTAATAAATGTAATATTATAAATAAACAAATATATATTCCTATATCACGATACTATAAATCTTCTCGTCTCACTTATATTTTAAGAGTTTTGGGTGAAATTATTAACTTTAACTTATTTATTAATTTTTGAGCCCGACGATACCCTTTTCTCCTGTATCGTGGAGGCAATTTACATATATGAATTGCTTACGGACAAATATCCAGACCTGGAACAATTATTTGTAGGCCATACAAATACTAGCCGTGCAAATACAATACAAGGCCATACAAATACAAATACGAGCCGCGGTAGCTCAGATGGTTAGCGCTCGCTGTAAGCTTCACAGTCCTCGAGCAACCCGGGTTCGATCCCCGCCGGCACCAATGAAATTATTTATTGCAATTTTAAGTGCTGATTTACCACGTGCTCGGCGGTGAAGGAAAACATCGTGAGGAAACCTGCATGTCTGAGAAATAAGAAAAAAAATATTTCGAAGACATGTGAAGTTCGCCAACACGCATTGGGGCAACGCGGCGAACATTTTCTTGCCCTAAAACCCTCTCAGAAATGAGAGGAGGCCTGTGCCCAGCAGTGGGACGTAAATAGGCTGCAACTTTTCTTTACATACAAATACTTGTTCCGTGCAGGATCCAAAACCGTGGTCCTCAGCGCTGCGACTCAATAGCTTAGTATTCACTCCGCCAGAGAACTAAATTAAATCTTAAGTTAGATAAAACTGTAGGAAAAAATATGCCTTCGAGCTCAAAAACAAACATTTGCTAGCTTCGTTCAGAGAGAGCTTTGATTGCTCTGAACGAAGCACTTTATAAGTGGTAGAGCCATGCCCAGCTATATTAGAAGTACAGTTGTAGAACGAACGGGTCGGCTCGACCGGGGAAGGACCACGCTCTCACAGAATACCAGCGTAAAATAGCAGCTTAACGCTGCTGTGTTTTGTATGGTGAGTGTAGAGAACCGGAGACCGTTTTTACTGAAAAAGAGGCATTCCATCTTAGTACTGTTTGATTCTTTATTGAGGATAGATGTAGATGTCTATGGGTTACAGCAACCACTTACCATCAGGTGGGCTGTGTGCTCGTTTGTCACCCTATCCTATAAAAAAAACATAATATAAAAGACCTATCTACTACTAACTACTAGCTGCTTGTTCCATGCGTATTTTGTATCTTACAAAAGAAAACGTAGGAAATACATTCCGAAGTACAAAAGTTCCAGAAAAAGAGCGAGTATAATGGGGACAACGCTTTTGTATTTCTTGTTTAAAGTTTGCTGCATGGATTTGTAGGCTACTTACGTACTCGCTGCAGTTGCTACTTACTTACAGGTATAATTTTAGCAATTATCACTCTAATAAACACAGAGAACATGGAGCCCTTCACTATATTGCGGGACGCACGGAAATTCACAATGCTGTGTTGGTGCCTTAATTTATGGTAGTGAAAGCTGCGTGTGCTAAAACAGCCATGTCAGGCTTACTCTGAACGATATAGGTTGAGAAATTATGTGATAAGGGAATGTGTTGTGTGTGATTTGCAAAATGTTGTGACCAGGATTAGAAAAGGAACGTTTTAAAGGTTTGGAAAGAATGAATAAGGAAAGATATGTTTATCGACCAAATTGGTGATATAGTATAGATGGGTCAAATCAAGAGTACCTTTAACTGACGAGCATTTTTACGTAGGTAGGAAAGAAGCGAGAGAAGTGCGTCAGGATCGTGCCAAATAGAAGTTCGTAGTCACTGTAAGAGGCGTAAAAGTTTAAGTATGTATAATAAAAAAGTACAATGGTATTGAATAAAACAAATTTTTCGGATTTTACCGCGATTAATTTAATTTGTTTTAAACTTCTGATATTTCCAGTGCACTGTCACGATATCATATTTAATCACTATCAGCTTTCACAATTATTTATATTAATGGTAGACTGGGAGAGAATGCCTTAAGTTATTAAGTCCGCCATATGTACAATTTTTCTTTTGTGCATAAAAGTTTAAATAAATAAAAAAAAAATATTAGTCTTGCAGTGGTTTGTTTGGCTTTGGTTCTAATTTAACTAATTACACGATATTAAGCAGACAGCAATATCCAGCCGTCAATTGAAATTAGGATATATATTCTAATTCTAATAGCCGTTCGAATCATCCTTGGAAGGAGTCGATCATCTTTCGCGAGGTTATGTATTATAACAAATCCGATGTAATGGTAGTGGCCATTTGGAATATGGTTACAGAATGCACACTTCCCGGAGCGTTGGCTTTTCTCGTCAGCTAGATGTTATTTTGCGCTGCTTTCTTTTAATCTACATAAGGGATACCTAAAATACTTAAAATATTTTTGTTTATTGTGTAGTATTCACGTGAATATAAAAACTTATACTAGGCGGTGGGAAAGGGCTTCTATTCTAGGTTTCTGGTGGTCCATCTGGCTAGGTGTCACCCTCTGGACTATTTCTGCCGCCAGATATCAGCACCTGTACTACTGTCTTCTGGTCTGAAGAATACAGGGAGTCAGTATATGTAGTTGCAGGTTGTGAGGTATTCTGTAAGGATAAGAGATAATAGAATAAAAGTTAAAACTGAACGTTACTTTAATGTGAAAGGTGACGGAAGTATGGTAACAATATGGGTACGAAAGAGTAAGTTAAAAATAAAGTAGTTAAAATGGTGTGCAAGCGAGATAGATAATTGTAATTGTATAAGTAGGTCGAAAGAGAAAATAGATCATTACGTGTAATGGCGATATGTGTCTCCTTTCCATCTTACAATTCTATCTGTAGCCATCTTTGTAAGAAATGGGCTGTAACTGTTCACCCCCCCCCCCCCCCCCCCGCCGAACAGGTTCCCGCCTTGCAGTGGCGTGGGTGCGGTGCAGTTAGTAGACGTGGCATGGTCACTCGCGGTGAACTAAGTGGAACCCACATTGAATAAAGATAAACATAACCCAATTGAAGAAACCCAAACCCACTCCGAGTGGGTTTGGGTGCTTTCTTTAATTTTTAATTTTTTTTAAAACGTTACCCTCACACTAAGTTTTTCTCCTGTATCGTGGAGGCAGTTTACAAACACAAATTGCACAAGGACAAACATCTAGACCCGGAACAATTATTTGTAGGTCATACAAATATTTATTCCGTGCGGGATTCGAACCCGCGGGCCCCGGCGCAGCAACTCTAAGCCACTGCGCCACGGAGCCGTGCTCACTTCAGATATGTGTTGGTAGGCTACAGCGAGAGGGGTGCCCTCTCCTCCTACCACTGCAGTCGAGGTGGAGTCGCGGAAGAATGAGTGTTGGTATGGCGATGCGCCACTCTCCCTACCCTCTGCAGCCGAATCTTGGTTGGAAGCATAGACTAGATCAGCCGCTTGGATTAGGAAGGCTATGCCTCTGAGTGCTCGATTGTCTTGCCCCATGGCCTTCGCGCATCGGATTCGGGATAGTCCGATGAGCAGGTGAAGTTAGAGACCGCGGAAGAGGGCGCGCCATGTGTTCTGGTGCGCTTTATTTTTTATTTTTTTTATAGGATAAGGGTGACAAACGAGCACACAGTCCACCTGATGGTAAGTGGTTGCTGCGGCCCATAGACATTTACATCTATCCTCTGTTACAAATCAAAATGTAGATGCCTTGTCACCCGCGAGGACCAAGATGGAATGCCTCATTTCCAGTAAAAAGGGCCTCCGGCCACCTGCACTCACCAAGCGAAACGCAAAGGTAAACCTCTACTTCACGCTGGTTTTCTGTGAGGTCGTGGTACTACCCCGGTTCAAGCCGGCCCATCCGTGCGACAGCAAAAGCTGCCGCGTGGCTCTACCACTGTTTAAACCTTTACCTGAGAAGGAGACTCGGGAGGACCATTCTTCTCCCGAGGAAGGGCCGCCATGGGGCGGGCAGCGCTGGTGGGTCTGCGGATGTGTGTGAAAGCGTTCCTGTGGCCCTGCCATATTGCGATGAAGCTGGAACACCATGGGGGTTTTTCGTTGCGAGTCCGACACAACCCGTCCTTGACCCGCGAGGCGTACATGTGAAACAAAAAAAAAACAACGGCTGCAACATCCACTTAACATGAGTTGAATTGTAAGTTCCTTTCTCACTTCTGTTTTATAAAAAGAAACAAATAGAGAGCAAGTACAATTACAGGTCATGCAGCATTCCATCTAGTCCATAGAAGTGTTCCGTTTTTGAAGTTGATCGAAAGTGTCCATGGACGGTTTCCATTCATTTGTCACATTAATTAAAAAAAACTTCGGTAACAAAATAATTGTTTTACAAAGATTTTCCGTTTTTTCTACTTTCATAAAACTGTACCAGTTGCGCTTCAAAGGAATGTTATTAGCACTTTAAAATGCAGCTGTTGCGTAAAAATTTTTGCGCATTGCAATACGGAGAAACAGTTAATGTGGTCAGGAGTCCAATGCGAGATATTTTTTCATTTGGAAGTAATCCAATTTTAGAATTCAGAGCATATCTCTTAAATTTATGCATAGATAAAAACTGCAGTTATGTTTAGTAAAGTAAAAGCAAAATTACACTTTATATGCCATAGGTCACTCCTGGGCACAGGAGTCATGAGTCACACTCATTTCTGAGAGGGCCAAAACGTCAGATAGTAAATACCTTCAATAAATGTCGTCAAAAAAGTACCTAGTAAGTAAAGAAGTTTTTATTTGTAGCATTTTATTTACCTTTATTAAGTGTAATTTTTCGATCCCTTTTTTAGTGGAATGAGTTCAAATATCGCCTTTAAAATATTTAGTTTATTATTTAATTTTAATTAAAACATTTACATAATATAGTGCACCTACCAATATTTTTCATTAACACCCAGTGTTGACTGGCAGAGAATGCCATCGCATTATGGTATTTTAAGGTAATATTTTTTTAAGTTTTAAGATAATATCAAAAAATCTAAAGAAATAAAAATCATATAATATGATCCTTCTGAAGTAAAGGCTATCTTATCTACCTACTATTTAAGAAGCGAATAGTAAGAATGTGCTCCAGACCAAATTTCGGTCACGGCAGCCAGTCTCAAAGAAGACTAGCCTTCTGCACGCAACAGGACGTACGTAAGCTACAAGTGCACTCTCTATTCCCTCACTCTCATAGCCCGATGGGACGGTAGCCCGACACGGCCGGAGAGATATCAGACGATGATACTTCTTCATACTAGGTAAGACACATCATTTTATTTTATAACGCGGATATTTGCGAAGTAAATTTTTGTAAAAGCTTTTAGATGATAACACCGTCAATTTTCTGACTCCGGACTGCGACTGAGAATATATTGAGAGAAAAATCCAATAACTGATTTTGGTATGATCCGGGATTTGACCCCAGATCAACAATCGCGTTTACGACGACTACTAGACCGACGAGTCAGTAAAAATAAATAATATAATCAGCTAATAAAATCATTTTTGCAATAAACGGGCTGCACCAGGCAAGTAATATACACAAGAGAAACTGCGGTCATAGTTACAAAAATAATTATTGCTTTTCCTATAACAAAAGGCTTGAGGGTGATATTTTGATTCAGTTAAACTCCTATAAGACCATGAATTAAAAGGGTTTATTTGATTTAATTTACGAAAACAATTTATTAAGGTCCGACTTTGCAACTTGAAGAATTAGTCTAAACTTCAGATAAACTTTATTCATAGTATAAAATATAACATAAACAAATTAAAAATTACAGTTGTATAAATAAAAAAGTTCTATTGTTTTATTAATATATTCATTAAGGTTATAATTTACTTGATATAATAACTTTTATCTGACTGTTGAAAATTTAGCCCTAAGTTATATTATAGAGTTGAGTACTAGAAGAATCTGAAATTTAATATATAATTATAAAAACTATAATTCTTTATTCTGGTACTAAGGACAGATTCAAAGAGAAGCTAAGAAGTGGTACCAACATAGAGCAACACAATAGGAGTAGCCATAGCGTTTTTCCCCAATACAGGACTGTCTGTCATTTTTTGCGGGGGGAGATCTGTGCACACAAAAACAATCGTCTGTTACTAAGAAACTCGCACATAACAATTAAAACAATAAACTAACAATTTCACCCACACATACATAATATATTATAACAGTAACGCTCGGTGACAGTGAAAACTCGGATACAGACAGTCCGATCCGTCGGTGGCCAGTGTTGCTCTTTGGGCACCAAAAATATTCCAAAGTGGACGAAGAAACTGTTTTTACACTGTTATATTTTTGTTTTGTACACCTACCATGATGTCTCACAGTATTATTGCGTTTTGAGTTTTATTGAATTATTTAGCTTAAAGATAAAATTATTGTTCTTCTTCTTCTTTATCACCTCTTACGAAACCCACGGGATGGTATGAGGTAGCGGATATTCTTACACCGCCACTACACGGTCAACAAACTAGGCGATGGACGGCAGAATCTTCCTAATAACAACGAAAAATAAAAACTGCGGCTGCCAACTCGCCTGCTTAGTGTAGCAACATTTAATTTATAGAATAAGTGTGACAAACGAGTACACAGTCCACCTGAAGATAAGTGTGTGCTATGCCCATAGATATCTACATTTATCCTCTATTAAAAATCAAAATGCAGTGCGTTGCCACCCCTGAGGACTAAGATAGAATGCCTCGTTTCGAGTACAAAGGGCCTCCGGTTCTCTAAACTCACCACGAAACACAGCAGGATTAAGTTGCTACTTTACGCTGGTATTCTGTGAGAGCATGGTCCTACCCCGGTGTAGAAACTTTGTCTGTCGTAATAGGTCAAAATAACATTTGTGTCACATCGTAAAGTTTTTTTTCTAGCTGGCCTGAAAATTTGATTAACGTGTGCTTATTTATCAGCGCTGCGGTATCACTGTTACTGCATTTTTTCTTAATATTTTGTAAAAGCAAGTTGCAGCATTAGATAAATTAATATGTTTTTTCTTTCTTATCAATATAATATTTAATTCTAACATAGGCAATTGTTTCTGAATTATAAACTTCTTACTTTTCAGCCGACGAGATAAGGAGACTATTTACAGATAAGCCACTTTTGACCCTCATGGCGGCCTCCGTTATCGTTACAATTCACGATATTGTTATTACAAACCCTTTACAAGTTTGCGGACGTGGAAGTCAAAAGACTCAAAGGAGAATCGTACTAAATTTTAAAACTATTCAGAGTTTGAACTGTGAAACTTAGAAGTAAAATTGTAAATGGTTAATGGGTCGGCACGTCCGGAAACGTACAATGCTCTCTCGGAACACCAGCTTTAAATCTTATCGTTCTAATTCATCCTTTGTTATATCTAGATATTTCTCGGTGTTCTTATCCATCTTTATTTTCTTTTCTATGCATATAAATAAAATTGAAGTCTATATGTAATATGGGGTATGCACATAAATGGAGTTTATTCTTGTGGGTAGCACTGTTTTTCTAGAAATTACTATTGACTCAAAGTTTCAATGGGGGCCCCGTATATCTAAATTAGCAAGCAGACATAGTTCTGCAGCACATTATATTGTAAGAAAAATAAGAAGTCTTACCAATGTTGAAACAGTCTTATGTAATTTTGCTATGGGGTAACGCGACTGACGTTAACCATAACTACTTGTTCTTCAAAATAGGGTTTTATGGGCCATTTATAACCTAAAATGTAAAGAGTCCCTCAGTGAATAATTTAAAGAATTTAACATATTAGCTTTGGCATCGCAATATGTTCATAAAAGAATAACATATTATGTACATAAAAACATGAATAGCTTTGATAGAATAGAATATTTAAGCTCGAGTCTATCTCTGAATACCGCTAAGTCCTTATAAGTGTAACACTATATAAATTCTCCTTTCAAATGGATGTTAGTAATAAAAGCACGACGTGATACGTGTAGGTTTTCATTTTTTGCGTACGAACAGAAAACTCCTATACTCGAGAGAGTCGTTAATTATATATACGCATATGAAATCTTCTCTGTTCACCTTTATTTTCATACATATAAATAAAATTGAAGCATCTGTCTGTAATATCGAAATAACTGCTTCCTCAAGAAGCTCAAAAAAAGTACGTGGTAGAGCCAAGCTGCAGATATATTAGTAGTATATTTGTAGCACGAATGGCTCGGCTCGACCGGGGAAGGACCACGCTCTCACATAATACCAGCTTAAAATAGCAGCTTACTGCTGCTGTGTTCCGTATGGTGAGTGAGGAGAACCGGAGTCCAATTTTACTGTAAAAGAGGCATTCCATCTTAGTCCTCACGGGTGACGACGCATCTGCATTTTGATTTTTTATTGAGGATAAATGTAGATGTCTATGGGTCACAGCAACCACTTACCATCAGGTGGACTGTGTGCTCGTTTGTCACCCTGTCCTATAAAAAAATGTACTTATTCATACGCTATGAATACCGACTTATTCGTGCTACAACTATACTACTTATATAGCTGCAGCATAGCTCTACCATTACATTGTTAAATAATTTACTAGATGTCATTATATTCAGAATAATTCGCGAGTGCGCGCACTACAAATAAATAAAATTTGACCATAACCGGATAAATGGTATAGGATCAGGCTTTGACGCATTATTAGTCCTCGAACGGATTCTTGCCCTGCATGGGGCGGTCAACGCTGGTGATGGGATGGGTGCTAAAGCGTTGCCGTAAGCTTGCTAATATGCAGAGAAGGTGTAACACCCGACATAACCCGTCCTTGGACCCGCGAGCGAGGCAGGGTATTAGTGAGCATTTCCCTATCTAATAAAACTTCCTTTGTTTTTAGTTGTCTGCAGGTGTCCATGGGCTGCAATAGTGACTCACTATGATGTTGACTGTAAGTTCATTTCTCAATTCAGTTTCATTAAAAAAGAGCACTATGATTAAAGATAATAAGGCATATCATCTTAGTTCTGAGAGGTGACAACGCATCTGTGGTTTTCTTTGCTTGAAGTTTGTTGCAATGAGGGCTAATAATTTTCTGCTCACCAGATGTCGTTAGTTGACACTGAGGTAAAGTTTTTGTTACACAATGTCACTTAATTGAGAAGTTAGTTTTTAATAAAGGGTTATCAGTTTCTAGTGTATTATATTAATATACAAAACAGTGCCTCAGTGGCTTGCTCTTTAATTTTTGCACATTTTTACTTACTTACTTATCTTCACGCACAATCCCTGACGGGGTAGCCAGAGAGAACAGATCGCCAAGTGTCACGATCCTTGCATACCTCTTTCGCTTCTTTCAGATTCATTATCTTCTTCACACATGCACGTCTAGGTATCCGAGTACTCTTGACCCTACCCTCTTCGAGCAATTTGCTCTCATGGTCTTCTAAAGTTAGTCTCGGTCTACCTCGACACCTTTTAATATTAACTTTCGCGCTATATATTTTCTTCACCATTCGGTCTTCACTCATTCGCGCAACGTGCCCAAACAGCCGAAGCACGCCCTTATCAATTTTTGTGATAAGGTCAACTTTCAAACCTGCCATATTGCGAATCTCTTCGTTTCGCTTTCGGTCGGCCATGGTAACGCTGCACATTTTACGAAGAGATCGCATCTCCACTGCATTCAACTTGCTTTTATGCTTCTTCTGGCATACCCAGGTTTCGCTGCCATATAACAAAGTCCGTACCAACACAGCGTTCTGTATTGCAAGGCGTGCCCTCTTCACTACGCCTTGCCTTTTGACTAACGCAGTCAGGGCACCATTGACTTTGTTCCCGGCAGCGACACGCCTGTCCACATCTAAATCACATCTTCCATCCCGACTAAAAGCACTCCCCAAGTATACAATTTTATTTACCTGTTCTAGACATTCCTGATTTACCCATATTTCACACTTCGTTCTCTCTTCGTCCCTTTCAAATACCACATTTTTACTTTTTAATTTTTTTTTAATTTTTCTACCTCTATGAAAAATCTGTGGTTTGGTTTATTTATTTTTAATCTCATTAATATAAAACATATAATAAATATTTAATAATATATTTTCTGAACCTGAGGTACATGAAACGGGGACTCATTAGTTTGACCGGCGGTCGATATAGAGACGCTCAAGTGTTAAAAGTTATTAACTGGAAAATTAAAGTGAAGCCTATTGAAATACCGTAAGTCTGCCGCTCACTGTCTCTTAAGCTAAATATTATACCTCACTTTTAAGTGGCGCCGCCCTGGTGGCAGATAAAGGTGTGGATGCCCTCATTGTCCGTGGGCTGCAGTAGCCACTTACGATCAGATCTAAGTTCGTTTATCACTGAAGTTTAATAAAAAAATATTGTCACCCTTGAAGACTAAGATAGAATGCTTAATTACATACCATTTAAAGGTTTGCGTGTAATTTTGTACACACGTACAAAGTGAAACTCCTTTAGGACATATTATTCATCGTTTATTTTATATGTTGACAGTCTTCAGATTAATTTTACGCAAAAATAATAAAGTCCACTAATCGTTGGCCACCTTTAGCTTACCCGCATCGCACCGCTCCACCAGTCTTCATCAGCGATTTTGTCCATATGCATAAATTACATACTAATAAAACAAACCACAACCTACCTTTTTCATAACAAGTACCTAACGTAGGCAAAAGAGGTGCTCTTATACCTGATACTAAGTGGGTGCTATTGCAAGGCACCTACACCTATCCTCGATTAACAATCGAGGATAGGTATATATTGAAAACCAGCGTAAAATAGCAGCTTTACGCTGCTGTGTTTCGTATGGTGAGTGTAGAGAACCGGAGATCCTTTTTACTCGCAAAGAGGCATTCCATCTTAGTCCTCACGGTGACAACGCATCTGCATCTTGAGTCTTTATTGAGGATAGATGTAGATGTCTATGGGTCACAGTAACCACTTACCATCAGCTGGACTGTGTGCTCGTTTGTCACCCGATCCTATAAAAAAAAAAACAATCAAAATGCAATCGTTAATCTTCTCTAACATTAACTATTCGTTGTACTCTTGGATTATATAAAAGTACTTTAATTTCCTGACAGTTACGTGCAACGAACTGTCTACTCTATTTCCCTTAACACCTCAGTTATTGTTTGCTAATAACTCGTTGTCACGTTGCCTTTAGTGAGGAAATTGCTTCGAAATGCGAATGGACAAGTGTGTGTTTGATTAGTATTTGAAGGCAGATTTTAACGAACGTAGAAGTCAACCGGTTCATGGGCTTATTGCAATTTAAAAGAGTTTCCAATTCTATCATTCACCTTAAAACACTATTCTTATATTTTATGTTGGTGTTCTGTGCGACTGTGGTCTTTTCCCGCTTGGGCAATCATTTACAGATTATATCGCGTTTAATTTAATTATTATTTCCAATAATAAGTCAAAGCCAGATTGATTTGCTAACTTAAAGATTGTTTCAAAATTGAACAAAAATACTATCACCGCTCAGAGAACACAAAAGAGCACTCAGTAAAGATTCATACCATTTTGTCAGTGAGATAAAAGACCTATGTGTTACTGACATTAAAACTGATTGTAATTTCGTCTATGATCAGTTTTGATGTTCAGTTATGATTTACATGCCTGCTTGTTGAAGAATGCATCGCGATTGTAACTAGGAAGCAAGAAAACACAACATGCCCGCGGAATATTATTGTCTCATAGGCAAGTACAGTAAGTAGGCAAAAATGTCGTCTTTTACTTCGTATTTGTGTAAGGTTTGGTGTCGTAAATAATAATAAACTCAGCAAAAATATTTCTTTAAAATGGATTATTTTGAAAAACACTTTATGCTTTTATTTTTCATCATCTATTACATTTTTTAAAGAAATAGCGACGAAATTACTATATTTTAATTAATATTAAAATAGTTGACAACCCTAGCTAGTGCCTCGCAATCAGATAATACATCCAGTTAATGTGTCTCACTTATGCATTCAGTGCGCAATTGAACGCTTTTAGGTGAACAAAATTCAATAACTTCGCGTAGTGGCGAGCTGAGCGACTGAATACGTAAACGTAATATTATGTTGAGTATAACTTATTTACAAGATTTATACATAAGAGTATTTGTTAGCGGTTTGCAGTCTTACTTAATAAGTGCCACATGAAGTCGCTATAGTTTGTGTATTTTTTAAAGTTTAATATAGCATTGGCTACATGGTTTTTCGCTTCCCTCACCGTTACGGCCTATCAAAAATCTACTGCTGCTATTGTTTTTTTATTTTTTAGTTGTGATTTGGAAGACGCTAATTTCCATCTTTTTTCTATCGACTTCAAGCAGGAGGAGGTACTAAATTCAACTGTATCTATATATGGTGCTATGTGTTACCTCATAACTTTTTTCTGGGTGAACCGATTTCAATGATTCTTTTTTTATTTTATTTGAACAAAATTGCATTGGCAACTTCTGATGTGGCCCTTGAACGCTTCTATGAATAACGCTTTTCAGTTATACAGGCTGTCACCAGCTGGACAAGAGATGGGCTTCTTGATTCCCTAGTCTTTATCAGGTCTGTGGTTACAACTTATCAACGAAGATATGCGTCGGCACGCTCTTTAGGCCATCCTATGGAGCCGTCTAGGAAAAGGAGGGTGCCAGACTATGTAGATGGGGCTGACCATTTAATTATTTCCAGTGCAACTCGGAGACGTTGTGCCGAATGCCATAAAATGCTACGAAAAAATGCCGAAAATGTGATGTCGGCTGTCATACTAATTAGTTAGCAATTTTCCACTCCTAAATATATGATAAATGCTGATAGAATAAGCACTATTATATAATAAATATTCTTTAAATATAATAAAAATTCCTTTACTACCTCTATAACAGTTATTTTATTAATTTAATTTTTAAATTAATTGAAATTGAAAATTTTTATGGACGTTGTCTACCGTGCTCAGCGCCCCAAAATTGGGGCGGTGAAAATATCCGACATGGTATTTTTTTTATTATTTAATTTTCAGAAAACCTTATTGTTGTGCTAATTGGACTTAGAATTAAAAAAAAGTTTTTCGAAAAAAAAATTTGAACACATACGGGTTAAAATAGTTAAGGGGCTACTCCATGCGAACGACCTTGAGCATTTTGCCGGCGGCACGTCGCTCGCTTCAATATATTGCTTATTTGAAATATGTACGACGCCACCACCTATTGTATCAATGAACTAATTTATGGAAATACGCACAGCGTACAACGTTAAATGTATTTTAATTTTTTTATTCGGTATATTAGTTGCATTATATTAGAATTATGTATTTTCATATATTATCTAATTATGAAATTTTATAATTAATTATATATTAAAAATAAAGCATTGAAAATTATGTGTTTAAAAGATACCTATTCACTATAAGTAAATAAATAGATAGCTCGCCTTTTGTACAAATATTTGGTGCAATAAAGAATAAATAAATAAATAGGATGTTTCGTAGATGTGTTTTTGATTATTGTAAATTTTTACGTGTCACGTATTGAAAAGTAATATACCTACCTACTAATACAAAAATCAACAAGAAGTATAAGGGTTCAATCTTTCAATTTCAATTGTAAAAAAACGTTACCCCCACACTAGGATTTTCTCCTGTGTCGTGGAGGCAGTTTACAAACATAAATTGCACAAGGTCAAACATCCAGACCCGGAACAATTATTTGTAGGCCATACAAATATTTGTTCCGTGCGAGATTCGAACCCGCGGCCCCCAGCGCAACAACTGATTGCTAAGCCACTACGTCACGGAGCCGTAGCCAGGTTATAGCTAAAGTGACCATACGTCCCGTTTTGAACGGGACTGTCCCTTTTCTCGGTCACCTGTCCCATTGTCCCCAAACAAAGCTCCGGGACACAAAATTGTCCCGTAACTCGTTGGATGGAAGTATTCAAAGTCAACAATCTTCAACATAATTTTTTTTAATCGAATATATTTTATGTCTACCTGGTACGAATGCTCCGGTAGAAAGAGTATTTTTTTATTTTGAATAAATTGTGGACGTCTGAAAGAAACACTTACGGTTCCAGAGTTCTAAAGGCGATGTTGTTAACAAAGATAACAATAAAAAAACTTGAGCAGAATTTTATTTTTATTTAAAATCATCACCAACTTTATTAAAGCAAATTTAATCCACTGACAAATGTAATTAATCATCATCATCATCATCATTACAGCCCTTCACAAGTCCACTGCTGAACATAGGCCTCCCCCAAAGAATGCCACAAAGCACGGTCCTGAGCCACCTGCATCCATCGACTTCCTGCATGTCTTACCAGGTCGTCACTCCATCTCGTTTAATAATTACCGTCTATACCGAATATAATTTTACAGTGAACACTAATTGTATAAAGTTATAGTTTTTAGAGTATAAATAAACCCATGTCCTGTTTTGAGTTAAAAAATAAATGGTCAGTTTAGTCTTTTTAGTTAAATTTAGTTTTAAAAATTTTTAGTTAATAGTAAAAAGTAGGTATATTAGTACCTACTTAGATACTTTTTACCGAATTATAAGTATAGAACACCTTATTTACTCAATTATTTTTTGAAAAAGAAGTAAAAACAAGCAATAAATAATATACTATATTTTAGCAAAAAACTATAATTTAGTAATACTAATTATAACTTAGTACATAAATGAAAAACTCATAACTGACTTTTTAGCCCGACACAGGATTCGAACCCGGGACCTCATGATCTGCAGTCGCACTACTACAACCACTAGACCAACGAGGCAGTACTATACTTAATAAGATAATGGTTGGGTGATAATATTGAATTAGCCTTTTATAGTGTAAATTATAATATTTGTCGAACTTTTAATTATGGATTCGAACCTTACATGCTAATGGTGCTTCATTTTTTTATTTGCATTTACTTCAAAGAAAATACACGCAAAAAGCTTCATCGCGCAGTAAAAAACACAACAAATATATGTATAACTAATACGAAAAATTATACCCAAAACAAACAAATAATACTACCTATAAATAACCTAATAAGTAATAATATTATAATATTATCGACTAATAAGATGACGTGAGCGCACACGGCGCTGGCAGACGCTCTAACGACACGGGTTCCACGTCGAAGAGCTCAGGGCTCACTGACTTTAGCAAGCCCGTGAGCAGTGAATACGCCCAGATTTTAAAATAATTTCTTAATAAAATCAAATTTTGGTCTTTTGAAAAAAATTTTACTATAGAAATGTTCATTAATAAATTGCCTATCCATTGGTGTAAATCGCAAAATAAAATAATACTTACTTTACGAGGAGATGCATGTTATCAATAATAATTTCACATTTATGTGGTTTCGTTGTAAGGAGATTATATTAATATTTATTCCTTTAAAAAAAAATTGGATATAGCTTTTATGGAGTCAAGATTATGTAGAAATATAATGTGTTTTTTATTTGTTGATATATCTCTTAAATAAAAAGTAGATAGCTCCTAAAAATCGCACAAATAACGACTAACGCGACATTTTGCTCAACCTGCGCCTTAATGAATAACTCCTAATCCTAAAGGCCTCCAGTACACGTTGATCGAGCGCGCTCGCCAAGCGCAGATTTTCGAGGTGCCGTTCACACGTTGGCGTGTTTCATTCTGCGTCGGTAGCTAGATGATGATGGACGTTAGGACGATCGCGGCCGCTTCAATATACTTGTACAGCGCTTTCGAATTTTATTTAGGTGTGCACAAGAGAAGAGTGATTAAAAAAAGATATTTATCATAAGGTAGTAATAATATATATCATTAGGTAGGTATCTACTCTGAAATCGCAACTAAACAAACATGTATTATTTAAGCAGGTAGTACATGAAGTGAGTATCTGAAATTTTCAAGCCACCTAAGCGAACAAAAAACTTAAGGTAAATCACCAATCACAGTACTTGTTTCTTCGTTTCCACTAACAATTCACCTCGCATTTCTTTAACGTATTACAACCTACTTCAAATCATAATCCAAACGGTAAGACATAGGAGCTGGAACCACCGGCGACGGTCCAGTTCCCGCCAAAATCTTTTTTTTACATCACCAGTTGAGTGAAGAATAAATATTACTTTTCTTTCTCTTGATTGTTGCAAACGGACCTTTGGCCACTGTGCCAGTTACAAGTTCAAAAATATTATTTTATTTTTTAATTCAAACTATCACAAAGGTATATTATATTATCTGTTCGTGCAAAATACTAATACGTTTATATAAAGAAGCTTAATTACAAATTGAATTATTTGAAATATCCCTAGTGACGTCACGAGTGGACGCGTCAAATTATCTTATTTTCAGACCTCGTTACGAATATCCGTCGGCCGTCCAGCGCAGATGGAAAAAGTTGCTTTTAAGTTTTAACACAATTCTGACAAATTATTTCCTGTTTCCATTAAGCATATTTTTTAAAATAAGGTGATAAACGAGCACACAAATAACCACGGTCGATACTGTGACTCATCCTCGATCAAGAATCAAAATGCAGATTCGTTGTCATTCCTGAGTACTAAGATGGCATGAATTAAAGATCTTAAAAATTACAAAACATAAAACATAAACATAAACACTCACGCCTGTCACCCAGAGGGGTAGGCAGAGATTATGGACTTCCATTTGTCACAATCCTGACACACCTCTCTCGCTTCCTCCACATCCATATACCTACGCATACACGCTCGTCGGTTAAAGGTACTCTTGATGGTTCCCCGACATAACAGCCCCGGACAGAATAGCCCCGACAAAACAGCCCCGACAAAACAGCTCACCGACAAAACAGCCCCCGTCAAAACAGTCCCCGACAAAACAGCCCGTAAACAGGTAGTATAATATTATTACTTTGCTAGTTGCATTGATAATCGTGCTTTTTATCTTCAGAGTATATTACATAATGAAAATATAATATAATAATAATAATTATTTCTGTGAATATATTGTGGAATTTCATATTCAGCTTTCAATTTAATTAACTTACCTATTATGAGTAGGTTCCAAGAAGGGGCGATCTACGTTTCAGCCGATTAGCAGATTTGAATAAATGTTATAATAACTTATAGTCCGTTCATCGCTTTAAGAAAGTAATTTGTAATGTGTTTACAATGCCTATTGTACCTCTTGCGGCGATAATCCTCTTATTGCTATTGAACGAGTATGGGTCATTTAGAAATACGTGGGAAGTGTTAATAAATTACTTAATTGTTCTATAATTGCAGCACCAGGTAAGGGGATAATCCCCCGTAAAAGAAAAGTTAGTTTCTTAAACCGATGAACGGACTATATCTATTATGAGTAGGTTCCAAGAAGGGGGGATTTACGTTTCGGCCGTTAGCAGTAATATATAAGAACATCGGGACACACAAAATAACTATAGTCTTGTAGAATTTTGTCTGGTGAAGATCATGGAACTTATTCAATCGCAGAAAGGCAAAGATTTACTGTTGAGCGATGGGTACCGGTATCGTAAGGCGAGAACTAATACCGATGGCAGTGTATCATGGAGATGCGCCGAGACACCTTGCCGAGGACGTGTCAAAGTGTCATTGGAAAATGTCGTAGTAAATGTGACTCGACACAGTCATGCTCCAGATCCAGCTAAAAATGAAGCAAAAAAATCTGTGTCTAATATGAAAAGGCGAGCAGTGGACACCCTTGAGAAACCAAGGCAGTTGATTCAAGGATCGACAAGAGGGATAAATTTGGAAGCATCAGTCCATTTGCCATCGTACAATGCATCTCAGAGAACTGTTGAGCGTATTCGGCAAAGGCGTGAAGTGTCGTGCCCAAACCCAGGCTCTGTTGCCGATATTAATATTCCTGTTGCACTACAAGTCACTTCAAGAAATCTAAATTTCTTGTTATGGGATTCTGGACAGAATGATCCTCATCGCATCTTCATGTTTGGTACTGAAGAAAATTTGGAAGTTTTAGAGGAGCACCGGCACTGGCACGTAGATGGAACCTTTAAAGTAGCCCCACAATTATTTTTACAAGTATTTACCATTCATGCATTGGTAGATAACCGTTCTATTCCGTTGATTTACGTGCTTCTACAGGATGAACGAGAAGAAACATATGTTCGAGTGTTTCAAAAATTGATGGAGTTGAAACCCACTTTAAATCCAATAAGCTGCTTATCCGACTTCGAGAAAGCGATCCAAAATGCAGATTGCCAGGTATTTCATGGTTTTCAGGTGATGGGTTGTTTATTCCACTTAGGGCAGTGTTTATGGAGGAAAATCCAAGAGCTACATCTTGTAGAAGAATATCGCAATGACGAAAATGTGAGAATGCATTTGAAAATGTTACTAGCGTTATCTTTTGTCCAAGAGGGCGACGTAATCACTGCTTTTGAGGAGCTAACCGAAAGCTGTCCACGAGAAATTGATGCAGTCATCGATTACTGGCAAGATACTTATATAGGACGGCAAGGAAGAAATCGGAGAGCAGATCCAAAATTTCTTATTCATGTACGGAATGTTCATGATAGAGTGCACCAGGGCCTTCCGCGTGCAAACAACTCTGTAGAAGGATGGCATCATGCTTTCCAACACACCGTTGACTGTCACCATCCATGTATTTTCAAATTAATAGACCACTTCAGGAAGGAACAAGACCGGGTAGAAATAGAGTTGGAACGTTTTCGAGCCGGCTTCAGAAATCCCGAAGCTTCCAAAAAGAAGTATGTGCAACTTAATCGTCGATTGGAAACTCTTATGGGAAATTATAACAACGACGACCTTTTACCGTATCTCCATGGAATTTCCAACAATCTGACATTATAAATTGATATATTATTATATAACTTCATTTATTTTTATTTTATAATAATTATTAATAATTGTAACCTTTGTAATTAATAACCTTTGACGAATATAGTTTGTAGAATTTTGTTTGTAAATATACATTATAATATAATTTTATACCTACATTTATTTTTGTTTTTATTTCGTGTGTAGACGATGCAATAGTTTTGTTGAAAACAAAAAATACATAAAATGAACCAAAAAAAGTCACGTAAAGTATTAACATTCGTTTTACACCACTTACAATTTTAAATTTGATATCATTTGTAGAAAACATTATTCAGATACATTTGCAATAGTTGGAATGAACAAATTGTAAAGTATAAATTTTTATAAGGAATAATTTCTTGCTAAAACTCACAATAGAAAAGTTTCCCATATATCGCCAACTGAAGTAGATACACGGTATAAGTATAGTTATAAATTCTATAGATATGTATGGTATTTATTTTGACTTGGGCTGTTTTGTCGGGGGCTGTTTTGACGGTGGCTGTTTTGTCGGTGGGCTATTTTGTCGGGGGCTGTTTTGTC
Organism: Parnassius mnemosyne; assembly: GCA_963668995.1. Classification (NCBI taxonomy): domain Eukaryota; kingdom Metazoa; phylum Arthropoda; class Insecta; order Lepidoptera; family Papilionidae; genus Parnassius; species Parnassius mnemosyne. Next base: position 50,528,875 of record CAVLGL010000148.1, read on the forward strand.
GGGGCTGTTTTGACGGGGCACGACTCTTGATATACTCTACTTTGATCTTAAAAATTAATTTGCTTATATCCACATAAAACAAAATAATGTGTCTTACCTAGTTTGAAAAGCACCTCCCGCCCTCCTTCAATTGCGTGCACTATCCCTAATCACATCACCACAGACTTAGCGGTCAGCCACCGCAAAGTCTACTTCACTTGAGAACGCCTCGTGTAGATGCGAAACACTTGGCGTATTATCGACGGTGGTGTGTCTTTCCTAGTGTAGTGGAGTAGGGGAGATGTGATTAGTGGTGACGGGGATAGTGCACGCAATTGAGGAAGGGCGGAAGGTGCTCTTTGAACTTGATGAAACACATAATTTTATTTTATTAGGCGAATATAAGCAAATTAATTTTTAAGATTTTTAATATAATAGATTTCCGCAAATTAACGCCTGATTCTTTCTATTTATTGTTACCGATAAAAAGGATCTCCTGTTGTCTACTCTCACCATACGAAACATTATGCTGCTATTTTACGTAGGTATTCTGTGACGTGGTCGTGGTCTGAGCGTGGCCCTTTCTAAGTCGAGCCGACCTTTTCGTGCTACAGCATATAGGGCAAGGATTTCTTATCTGCGTTCAAATATTATTAATGCAGTTCTTTAACTTAAAGTAATTCTACAAATAAAGCGATCTGTTATATAGTTTTATGAGGCCACCGTGGATACTTAACCTTTCTGGCATTCTCCATTCCGACAGAACAAAAATCCCACTTCAACAGCTTAATACTAGCTACTACGAATTCCTGACTCCTAAGAGTCAGCAATTCTTTCACGGAGCAATGTTTTCGCTTTTACATCAAATTCCGGGAAAAATATGCAGAGTCTATCGTAAAAACGAGATGGAGTTACGACCTGGTAAGACATGCAGAAAGTCGATGGATGCAGTTGGCTCAAGACCGTGCTTTATGGCATTCCTTGGGAGAGGCCTATGTTCAGCAGTGGACTTATGAAAGGCTCTAATGATGATGATGATGTAATCGCTACTATGCTGTTTCTAGAGTGATATTTAATTGTACTATATTACTATATAAGTGAACGGCAGGGTCGGGAAGGGACGCCCTAGACGAAGGTTTATCGACCAAATCGGCGATACATTAAAAATGGGCCAGATTAGGAGTACCCTTAACCGACGAGCGTGTATGCGTAGATATATGGATGTAAAAGAGGCGAGAGAGGTGTGTCAGGATCGCGCCAAATGGAAGTCCGTAGTCTCTGCCTACCCCTCTGGGTGACAGGCGTGAGTGTTTATGTATGTATGTACTATATTTTCAAATTATTATAAATTATGTTTTAAAAAAAGGGTCACGCTAGGTTTCCTGCCAGTTGTTACCAGAGTGGATTTTTTCCGAACTAGTGGTAAAAGCATAAATGACTTTCAATTATTACTTGTAATCTATGTTGAATGAAAGATATTTCATTTAATTCTACCAAACATTACTTCCCTCTTTTATCCTCACATATCGGGTCTTGTCTTCGCATACATTTATAAGAATTGTTTCTAATTCTTAAGCAACGTAATTATTCTAAGACAAAATGAATACTGTTACATTTATCAATTCAAAAGAGAAAACTAAAGTAGTTAATTAAATAAAAATAAGTACTTGATTGATACAGAAGAGAGAAAATAATCTTTAAAATTTTAATCCGTTGTAAACTGCCACCTCATGCGGTACCTTGAGGATCACCAGCTGATTAGTGACCGCCAGTACGGTTTTCGTCGGGGTCGATCAGCTGGTGATCTTCTGGTCTACTTAACTCATAGATGGGCGTTGGCAGTAGAGTCCAAGGGGGAGGCATTGGCCGTTAGTTTGGACATTGCGAAGGCCTTCGATCGGGTTTGGCACAAAGCGCTTCTTTCGAAGCTCCCTTCCTATGGGCTTCCCGAGAAATTATGCAATTGGATCACCAGCTTTCTTGCAGATCGGAGCATCAAGGTCGTTGTAGACGGTGCATGCTCCGACTACAAGCCTATTAACGCTGGTGTTCCACAAGGCTGCGTGCTATCACCAACGCTGTTTCTTCTGCATATCAATGATATGTTGCAAGCCGGTAGCATTCATTGATATGCGGATGACAGCACTGGTGATGCTCTCTACACCGGCCGTGCCAATATTTCTCGGGAAAACGTCACCGAGTACCGGAATAAACTTGTGTCTGAAGTCGAGTCTTTGCTGGACAAAGTCTCGGATTGGGGGCGACTAAATCTAGTCCAGTTTAATCCTCAGAAGACACAAGTTTGCGCGTTTACCGATAAAAAGAACCCCTTTGTCGTATCTCCTCAGTTTCAGGGTACTCCCCTTGTTGCCTCAGCCAGTATCGGAATCCTTGGCGTCGACATATCGAATAGCGTGCAGTTTCGTGGTCACTTGGAAGAAAAGGCCAAATTGGCCTCTAAAAAGCTTGGCGTGCTCAGCAGAGCGGGACAGTATTTCATGCCGGCTCAACGCCTGCAACTTTACAAGGCGCAGGTTCGGCCTCACATGAAATACTGTTCCCATCTCTGGGCTGGGGCTCCCCAGTGCCAGCTTCTTCCACTTGACCGCATCCAGCGCAGAGCGACTCGAATCGTCGACGACCGAGTCCTTTCCGATCGGCTCGACTCATTGGCGCTGCGAAGAGATGTTGCATCTCTTAGCATTTTCTTTCGCATTTACCATGGGGAGTGCTCTGAGGAATTGTTCGGATTAATCCCAGCCGCCAAATTTCACGAACGCACATCGCGGCAGAACTCCCGATACCATCCACACCATCTGGATGATTGGCGGTCCACCACTGTGCGATTTAGAAGATGTTTTCTTCCTCGCACAACTTCCTTGTGGAATAGCTTACCACCAGCGATTTTTCCGGACCGATACGACTTAGGGACCTTCAAGAAAAGAGCCTACTCCTTTTTAAAAGGCCGGCAACGCATCCGCAATTCCCCTGGTGTTGCGGTTGTTCATGGGCGGCGGTAGTCACTTACCATCAGGTGAGCCGCATGCTCGTTTGCCCCCTCTCCTATAAAAAAAATATCATTTTTTTTAAATTTCGCACGTCCAATAGGGACCCCTTGACCTAGACCTTTAAGATATCTTAATTTTAATTTGAAGCATATTACAGTTTACGTGATAGAGCTATGGTGCAGCTTTATTATGGCTTTAGCACGAATGGATCGGCTCGACCGGGGAAGGACCACGTTCTACATTTTGATTCTTAATCTAGGATAATTGTAGATGTCTATGGGCCACAGTATCCACTTAACATCAGGTGGACTGTGGACTCGTTTGTCACCCTTATCCTATATAATAAAAAATTAAAAATTTTGTGCAACCGACTTCAATATAAATTATTAAGAATAACTCAAATACTAGTCAGACCTTGATCAAATTTATATGGCGACTACATGAGAAGCACCAGCTTTCAAATATTATAAGAATCGTCTAAATCGGTTCACGCAGAAAAAGGTTATGAGGTAACACACATAAAAAAACATACAGTCGAATTGAATCCTCCTTTTTAAAGTCGGTAGAAAAATATATAAAAAAATTAGGCTAACTTATTTCATAAAAATATGTCAGTGAACACAGCATGCGGTATCTAATCGTATAATATTACTTAACAAATTTTGATATTATTTTGCATCAAGAAATATACATTAACGTACAATATATAAGAGTTAGTTTACAAGTGTTATTTCCAAGCAATATTGTGTCGTTTATATCGAGCTCGTCTCGAGGCGATTGGATCCAATCTCCTGTAATAATAGGTCCCTGCTCGACGTAGTCCCCTGTACGAACATCACTCCCTATATCGATATACTAACGGATGACCTCTTCTATGTTATTCAATGTATATACATCCAAGATTATATTAGTTATTATTTATCATACAATAAAGAGAGTAGATATGAAATAATTTTCTAATGTAATTTGTATCTTATTTGTATGAGATGAAAGAGTTTGTCGATGAACAAATGGATAAGTTCAAAATCAGGTGAAGGTTAACATTGAATAGAATAGAATCATTTTTATTCAATGTAGATTATATGAATACTCATTGAATAAAACTATTTTTACGGAATTCATCGCGTTTAATTACTTATTTTAATTTGCCAACGCAGTGGCAGTCTATTGATGCCCTTCTTGAAGAAATCAGCTGGATGGGAGCGGGAGACAACAAATTCTTCAAAGGCATTTTGTACTACCTCTTGTGTATTGAATTTTATTCCCGCAAAAAAGTTAACCAATTTTTGGAAAAAGTTGAAATCTATAGGCGGAAGGTCTGGGGAGTACGGCGGATGACGGAGAGCTTCCAACCCCAACTCTTGTAACTTGGAGAAAGTCTGTTATATAGTATGGAAACGCCGATTGTCGTACAGAAGCAGCGGGTACGAGCGATCGACCAAAAGCTGGTTGGAGACGTGCGAGCTTTTCCATCATTTTGTTGAGTTCTTCATAGTTCACATCTGCATGCGCATCCCGTTACGTAAGAAGCTGTGATGAAGTTTATTTATTTATTTATATTTCCTACTAACATTTACCATTACAGGGAATAACCTAAATCGATAAATGTAGCATCTCAATTCAAAATAATAATAATAATACAATTAAAATATGTTATTGGAATTCATCATAAATCATAAAGTAATAATTCAAATGGTAAAAGATAATAATATTAATAATTATAACACACAATAACTAACTTAAATAACAACACATTACAATCAATTGTATAATTCAATTTGAGAATAGCATATTATAAATAGTGTCACTTTTGCGAACTCACTCCGTGAACACGAAAATAGGTCCAACTTCTCAGCAACCAAATTTAGTATGTGTATCGTTCGCGTGAGGGGGTGTTGCGTATGAGTTTAGTCCTGCCGCGCGGCACCGCATGCAAGCTCGGGCGCCGTCGCCGCTGTACATACCCATCAGGCACGCGTAAGCCTATCCACTGCAGCACACCCGGGTTGCTAATTTTACCACGGAACACCTTTAAAATGTAGGTTACCAGCGCTAGATCCCTCCTAGTTTCCAGCTTGTTGTATCCAACCATGCCTAAAACAAACAAGGTTGGATACATCAAGGGATAGAAGGGATAAACCCCATAAAGCTTATGATCAAAACAAATCGCGTGAATTTATTCTGAATGATCTCTAGCATAAGACTGTATTTATTTTAATGTGGAGCCCATATTGCTGAGTCACACTCCAGCTGACTCCTTACAAGAGCATCATACAGCAATGAGATGGCTTTAATGTTAGTAAATTTTACTGCTCTGCTAAATCCTAGCCGTTTATAAGCTTTCACACATATGTTCAAGATGTGCTCCCGGAATGTCAATTTGATATCCATCTGTACCCCAAGATCCCGGACTGATTCCTCCCTCTTCATTAGCTCGCCATCGACCTTATAGTTGTAATAGATTGGTGCCCTTGCACGACTAAATGATAGAATAGAGCATTTTGAAATATTAAACTGCAGTTTATTTTTGTGACTCCATTCAACTACTAGGTCGATATTTTGCTGAAGGTGGCGACAATCATCCTCACTCTTGATGGCTAAAAGAAATTAGAATTCTTAGACAACTAAAAATTATTTTGATTTGAAATGGCCAGAACTGCAGAACGGTAATATCACAGGCAAATACCTATTAATAATTACAGGCTCAGAAACATTCCGTTTTAATCCTTAAAGAACGGTGGCAACGCCTCTGTCACCATTTTGCTTGAAGTTGGTTGCAGATGTCCTCAGATTTTTATACAGAACTAGCGATCTGCCCCCGCTTCACACGGGTGATTCCTGGATCTTGACAATAACGCCATCTGCCGGGCTCGATTGTGAATCCAAACCATCCAGGGACTCACTTGAACGCATGAAAAATTCATCAAAATCGTTCGAGCTGTTTTCGAGTTTTAGCGAGAGCAACAGACAGTAATTGATTTTTATGTATAGAGATAAGGATGACAAAATAATGCTGTGTTCCATAGACATCTACAACTATCTTCAAGAATCAAAATTGAGACGCGTAGTCACCGCTGAAAACTAACACGAAATGTCTCGTCACTAGTAAAAAGACCCTTTCCCTACACTCACCACACGAAACAGCAGAAATAAGCTGCTATTTTATGGTGGTATTTTGTAAGAACGTGGTCCTTTCCACGGCTGAGTCATTTCTGCTCCAACCATAATATGACTGCAGTGTGGTTCTACTACGTATATAATCCATATTAAGGTAGCAAGGCATCTGTAGCCTTTCTTTTTCGAATCTGGTTGCAGGTGACCGTGGTCTGCAGTAACCGCTTACCATCACTTTTTCTGTAGTTCGTTTATCTAATTCATCGTCATCATACAATCTACGAAAGCTGAATATAGAACTACCCATTGATTACTTTATAGGAGTGATATTAGCCTTGGTTGCTCCGCTTGGCGGGAATCCATTGGTGTTTTTTTTTTATTGAGTCATTAAAGGGACAATGCAACAAAAAACAAAGGCATCATTTTCAAAAAACACTTATTCCATCCATAAAAAAGAAATCTTTGCATAAAAGTCCGGTAGGGCCTACACTAAGGTGTTATTATAATATTCGGGTAATAATAGTAGTATTTAAAACAATGTAAGTGGTCCGAGTCGGCTGGAGGTACACTGTCTTCATCTTCTTACTCTAAGTAAAAAACTAACTCAATTCAAAAGCATCTTCCCATAACCGTTCACCGTAATAGATTTTTATTCCCCTCGAATATTCAATTTCGCTCAATTCGATTTGAAATTCAATATTTGAATATAAAGACGTACACACACTCACACACAATAATATGAATACGGTACGGCAGATTCTGTCGACCGACTCAATTTATAGTAATCGGTTTCAAACATTACTAAGCAATTGAAAAATGGTGTGTTTCTCTGCTATATTGTTAGATTATTTTTATGTGATACACTAAGTAGCCATAGACACGTGTTGTACGTGGTAGAGCCACGATACAGCTATATTATGGTGACGAGAGTACCGGGGACGCGGACATGCTCTCACAGAATAACAGACTGAAATAGGAGCTTATTTCTGCTGTGTTTCGTATGGTGAGTGTAGAGAATCGAGACGCTTTTTACTGGAAACGAGGTATTCCATCTTAGTCCTCAATGATGACAACGCATCTGCATTTTGATTCTTAATTACGAACAAGGGCTTCGTTTCTTTAAAATATCTGTAGTAAACAGTTGTAATGGCATTAATTACTTTTAAAGATAAGTACTTTAAAAACCAAATTAGTATGTGTCTATGTAAACTGTAGTCTGTCTATGTGATGTGTAATGCTCTGTATAATACTTATTCAAATACTTGTAATTTTGACACAATGCACTTATTGTGCTAAACTGATATTTGTCCAGGTGCAGTTCATGCATTATAAGGAGAAAATCATAGTGTAATGTTTAAGAAGATAAAGTGGGAAAAATAAAGGCTTATAATATAATATTTACCCAAACTTAAAGTATGCAGCATTCAAAACATTCTCCTGTAAATTAATGTTTCTAGACGCTGATATGTTTTACTTAGGGACTATAATTGCATTTATATTTCTTCTAATTTCTATAATTTTTTTTTATATTGCTGCTGGTGATGAGAAGACAGTTCAGTGACGAAACGTAGCTAGTGTTCTTAGCACTATACCGAGGGGAGGACAGTATGATAATTTAAGTTTTTATTAATAGTTTTAGTTGTCTTATTATATAATGTAAATATTATAATGTTTTGTACATAAATCTATTTTTAAATTAACTTAAACTTAAATTAATTTAAATTATAAAAGTATATACAATGGATAATAATTTATTCAGGAACTACTAGGAACTACATATATACTCATACAGAGAAAATAAATATATTATATAACATTTACTTAACCGTTTTACTTATAAAACCGTTAATTATAAGGTAAAAAACAGAAAACAAGTCAAGACCACATAACTTATTTAATGACTCTGTATCTGTGGCGCAGTAGCTTACATTGAGTTGGGGCGCTAAGGGCCTCGGGTTCGAATCCCGTATTTGTATTGCCTCCAATTAATTGTTCCTTGTCTGTATGTTCGTCCTTGTGTAATTTATGTTATCTTTACATGGTAGAGCCATGCTGCATATTAATAGTATAGTTGTAGCACGAATGGGTCGGCTCGACCGGGGAAGGACCACGCTCTCGCAAAATACCAGCGTAAAATAGTAGCTTAATGCTGTCGTATGGTGAGTGCAGAGAACCGGAGACCCATTTTACTGGAAAAGAGGCATTCTATCTTAGTCCTCACGGCTAACAACGCATCTGAATCTTAATTCGCAAACGAAGAATTAATTCGTATCATTCGAAGCATATAATTTGCAAAAGATGTAGATGTCTATGGGCCACAGCAACCACTTACCATTAGGTGGACTGTGTGCTCGTTTGTCACCTTTATTCTATAAAAAAAGTAACGTCTTATAAACGGCGCCGGCGAAATATCAGCGCAGTGGTTATGAAGCCGCGGCCCAATGCTGTATCGGATGGCTATTTGTTGCTGCATTAATGTTAATGTAACATAAAGTATTTACGTGGTGTTATGTATTATCTAGCTTCAAATAGAGATGTTTATTTTTTTCTTTCTTCGTCTAAACTGTCTCTATGATACAGCAGAAAATCCTATTCTTCCACGGAACGACATACATAACTTTAAAAAAAAACTTAATATAATCTGAATTCACGCATACATTACATGACGTGCGTATTTTAGGTTCATGCATAAAATTAGTACCAACATAAAGCACTTGTCAGTGAAGGGGCGCGTAAATCCTCTTTAATGGCTTATAGAAATGGACCTCGAAGTAGTTGCACTAATGCAGCACTCTCTGGATGGCGCATAAACTGCGCCTTAGGCCCTTAATGGCACATTCAGTTTATACTGTAGATGGCCGCTAATACTGCAGCTAAAAAGCTAGTAGGCCAATATATTGTTATAAGAATAAAATGCACAGAATTTACCTTATAATATTCATTTTTTTCCTTTTTCATAACAAGTTAAGTTAGGAAAATCTAATGTTATTGGGGGGACATTAGGAATTTCTCCTGCGTCATAGAGCTTACATCCGTAAATATCAAATGAACAAATAATTATTTATGAGCTATATTTGTTTTATGCAGGTTTCGAACCCGCGACCCCACAGCGCTGTAATATAGCCACTGCACTACCAGGCCGTCATAGTTAAATAGGAAATGACTACTTTGAATGTTTTAATTCATTCACTCATTACAACCTGGCTCCGTGGTGCAGTGACTTACCAATGAGTTGCAGCGCTGGGGGCCGTGGGTTCGCATGCCGCACGGAACTAGTATATGTATGGACTATAAATAATGGTTCCGGTTCTGGATGTTCGTCCTTGTGTAATTTGTTTGTAAACTACCTCCACGAGACAGGAGAAAATCAAAATGTGTAAAAAAACGAATCAAAAGAAGGAATAACAAAATCCTGTGAAAAGTCCACCGCTGAATATAGGCCTTCCTCATAATGAGCGTTAATAATCTAACGCTCACCAGATGTCGCTAGTTGGGACTAAAGTGAATTTGTTTGTCACGTACTAGTAAATGGCCGCACAGTGTCATCATCATTAAAAAAATAGTTTCAAAAAGTTTTTTGGTTTCTAGTGTATGCATATAAGAAAATTACAAAACAATGCGTCATTGCCGTATTCTTTAATTTTTTACACATTAATAACTTTTTTAAATTCCCATACTTTTAGGAATATGCACAGTTTGGTTTATCTATTTCTAATCTAATTAATATAAAATACTTATAACTAATAAAAAGAAACATTAATCATTACACTTTTCTAACAAACTAATTTCCTCCGCTGTGAAGTCTGTCCAAAATTTCACATCATTATTAAGTGGCGCCGCCCTGGTGGCAGAAAAAATCGTGGATGTCATTGACATGCGCAGAACATTCGCCTTGGTTGCTACGCTAACTACGCTTCGCAGGCGGGTCAGCGACCGCAGGCCACAGTTTTTATTATTTTGATTTTGCATCGGGAAGGTGCTACTGCTTGTTTGCAGTTTCATTTCTCTCCGTCGTCCCTTACGACAGCCTAATGTCTATATGGGGTACTGGCTGTAATAAAACAAAAGAGGTAGAGAGTGGTAGGTAATTAAACAAAAGAGTGACTTTCAATAAGTATTATCTATAATCTATTGTAATATCGGAAGTCGGAAGGTGCTGAAATGAAGGAGACGTGTTGCTTGTACAAGAACTTTAATTATACTGTCGCTATTCTATACTTAATACTAATATCATAAATGTATATTGTCGGAGGTAAAGGGGTGTCTACAGAGCACTACACCTCCCACCGACAAAAAAAATAAAAAAAAGGAATGATTACATTTTTTTTTATAAACTTTAAAAATATTTTCTTATACTTTGTCTTACATTTCAAGATTCTTTTATTTAATTCACTTTTTTTTTAACTTTATATATTTACTTTATTCTCCGGTAACTATTATTTATTTTTCATCTTACTGCATGGCATTAAATATGATTAATAATAATATTCATCAAATAATTGCGTCTTTTCTTTCAATTACACAGTTCGCGTATACATAATTAAGAAAATGGCTAATGTATATTTTCCTTTCCAAATCTTATAATTTGCTGAGGTCATTCAATTTAACCAAAAATTTAATTATTTGATTTAATTTTAAGATCAACAGAACAAAGAAGTCAACGTTAAGCGACGTAATCATTTTCAATAACAATAACATAATCACATAACAAAAGACAGATCAAAATACAAATTGCATTCCCAGCCGCGTAAGCGTTTTAATTACCAAAGTACGTTTATGGAAACGTTTACAATTACATCGTATTATGATCACGCTATTTTAACATAAGTTGTACAATGTTATAATTACATACATATTTGGATACATGTAAAATGATAGTTTTAAATTTCTTATTTATTATATAATTTTAGATGGTTACATTAATTTTACATCCATCAAAAAAAATGCGTTAGTTTTTTTTTCTTTAAATTACAATTTCTAGAAGTATTATATTTACTATATCGCTTACAGAAAATAATTGAATAATCACTGTAACACCTATCAACTTTACACAACAAAATATTTAAAATTACAAATTTTTTTTTTTTAATTAAAAACTTTACACAACAAAATATTTAAAATTACTAATAAAAATTTAATTACATAACTTTAATGTCCCTGCTTTTATAAAAGAAAAGAAAAGCTAACACTTATTAATAATACCGAATTGTTTTTACCCTTTTCAAATTGAATCTTGCATTTAAATGAAATTTACTATAGAAAAAAAAACATGTGATATAGGAAATGTGTCAATGAGAAGGACACGTTTTGCTGACTCAGTTCAATAGTTAAGCTTGATTTATTTTTTATTTTTACATTTGGTTAACTATTAGGTATTTATTTTACTTCTTTATTAGATATTCTTTATTACATAATTTTACCATAACTTTTAAAATGTTTTATAATGAATACACTTAAAATGTATCTGAAAATTATGGTATTAAACACTTTTTAATTTACTTATTAAATATTTTACATTGTATGGTGTCATAATAAATTTACATACATTATCAAGTATTTATTATTATAAATGTTATTTATCATTAATAGTCGTAAACGCAATATTACCTTTTTAAGATGTCATGACTCGTAAGGAATATGTTTATCTTATTTGTAACACAAATTTATGAAAAAATAGGCTATTACACAAATATAAGTTTGTATATCAAAATATATTATGTTATATTTGTTGTTTTAAGTATTTTTAGTATATAATAACATAATTTTAGGTTTCATTGTCTACAATAAAAGAAAAAACTATTAGGTACATTATGAAACTAATAATAATAGCGGATCGATACTGTTTCGACTTGATTTTAAAAAGCAATATATTATGTATAGACCAACTTTAGTTTAAAATTGTTCAACTTTTACATAAACAAAAAAAAACATAACATAAAATAGAAAATTTAAGGTTAAATTATTAATTTAAGGAAAAAATCTTGTAAATTCATATAAAATATACGCGAAATATATACGCGAAAATGTTTTTTTTTTCATATTTAATTAGTTATCTTTTTGTGTACATGTGGCTGTGTGTCTGTAATTACTACTTGTTTAATTTGTGAGTGTTAAATAATTGCCTGTATTTAATTAATATTAGTGGGCTGAAATGTGCGCCATGCACTGTACTTTATTGTATAAATATAACATTTTTATGCTCTTCTCTGATTACGTTCGTATCTCTAATTTATTTCAACATCTTCTTCCCTATTATTTTTTTAATTATGTTGAATTTTAAACTTTAGCATTTCATCATTTTTATAACGTAATTATTAATATTACTTGTGTAATATCTACCTATTACAATAATAATTTACATAATTATTTTATTTTATTTTAAGCCCTATACTCTATATTATTGCGATTATGGATAAAATATATTATTTGCTATATGATTATAACACGTGGATTATATTAGGTATTTATTTAATTATACATGTAGTTATGTGGATCGATCCTATAGGTACTACATGTGCAACTAGTAGGTAGCATTTTGGTAGCATCCTACTAAAGAAATGCAAATAACTACATATCTCACTTTATAGATTTGGTCGGGAATCCCCTTAATACCTTGTATACTCATTTTATTTTTTGTCATGTCCTTTTATGATTTTAAATTTTCTCATTTCATTGTACTTATCTTCATACCAGTACGGCTACTCCTATTTACTTTGTTTAAATTATTAGGCCTTAAATTATACATATATGTATTTATGTTTTCTTTTATAATTCTTGTATGTACATACTTCCTTTCCTTTCATAATAATTTATTCTTTTTGACCTTTTAGCTAGCTTAATTTGTTTTCGTAATTCTATATATTTATTTATTTATTAGATATCGGGAATCGGAGTATTAATTCACTTCATTTATATTTTATTTCGTGATATTTATCACGCGGGTACTTTATAAATATGGGCCCCTCATTTACTTGGGTATTATATTACTTTTTCATAACATTCATTTCATTTTATTGGTACATAAACATTTTCTTATCATACTATATCAAGGTAAAACTGTACCTTGGGTTGTGCGCATAACCTTGAGGTCTACGTTTAAGTCATTTTAAAAAGACTCCAACAATTGTCACGGAGGAAAACTAAGTTCACATTATGATCCAATGAAGGATGTGACCTCTATGTACCATTATTAAGGGTAACAAATTTAAGACTTCTCTGGTCCCCAACAGTACTAATATGAGTAAACTCGTTCACATCACTTGTACTAAAGGTATTGTTCCCTAGTACCCGTTACTCCCGATTTTATCATCCAATCATGGAAACATACCCTGCTCGAGGACTATATGCTTTACCAGTGATGGACGTTCCCGTATCTCTCCATTTACTTGTTTATCAAGGTCAACATATGTTATATTTCTATTCTGTTAATAAATCTTATTTCCTTCTTTATTTATACATGACCGTGTTTTTTTTTTACTAACATTTAATATCTGTTTGAGTGTATCGGTTATTTTTATTCACTTGCATGCTCCACTTCCATATACTAACTTGCATTATTCTCGCTCATAATGAATTCCACATCAGGAGTTTAAGCATTCATCAATATTTGGGTGATCAGTCCAATATTGAGGAAACTTAGCAACTCAATCATTCGTATTCACACTTTCGAACATTCTTTTCTTCCATTCCTCATATCTTTTAATTACCTACATTCTAATTTTGTACAATAAAAGTACAATTTTTTTTGCCGTTTTTAACTCTGTTAAGGAACATTAGTATTAAACCCTCTCTTAATTATTTTATTTCTTACTTTACTGTATTTCATTATTTTCATATTTATGTTAATACTATGACAGATCATTTCTTATTTATTTTCTGATATTATTATTTTCGTCTTTATTATAATGTTGTTATGATTTATTTTTATGCACCTCTTCATTTATCGCATATTGCTCTCTATTGTTTTAAGATAAGCTCATTGCATAACATTACATGTCATATTTATAGATATATCATTCATAAGAAAAGTTTAGCAGACCTATTATATTCACTGTGTAAAGATTGTTACATTTGAATTTTGAATTGAAATTGAATTTAACTTATCTAGATTAGAATCGTACACTATCTGATAGTTACTTTCAATTTAAACATAGGTAACATATTAAATACAGAATATTTAATATATAACTTTAAAAAATATATAATAACAAAAAGAATATAAATCAATCTCAAATTGATAAATAAAGTTTTAAATGGAATTAAAATCACACAGGTGCGAAGTTACCTCTTAATTTCTTCTTTGTTCTTTTTAACTCAATTTTCGTATTCTTCTGGACGAAGCCTGCAAAAGTACAACTGTTTCTTTCCTTTTAAAATTAATCTGCTGTTTCTTGAATTTTTCTCATTATATAACAAATCACTTTTTATTTTCCTCTTAGTTGACTTCATAGTACTACTTCATATTATACATTATACTTTTTAATTTTTCTGTCACCTTCTGTAAAATTATTATTAAGGCTTCTTCTTGTATTCATATTAAGTTATTTTTTCGTCACATCCGGGTATATATTCCGTGTAGTCCGGGTATATAATTGTGTCAATTTGAGTAAATTACAATAATTTATTTTTATTGTAATTTTAATCATTTTGTAGGCCGCGGCGGTGCGCTTGCATTGTAGCAGCGCACCGCCTGGCAGGGTCGCCATGTAATGTCGGAAGTCGGAAGGTGCTGAAATGAAGGAGACGTGTTGCTTGTACAAGAACTTTAATTATACTGTCGCTATTCTATACTTAATACTAATATCATAAATGTATATTGTCGGAGGTAAAGGGGTGTCTACAGAGCACTACACTATATTAAAAAAAAAGTTTCTGTTTCAGAATAAGCATAGAAAATATATTGAACTAAAACATCACCGGATAACTATAACTAGCTGAATGCTGTTTTTCGTAAGCTGCAATGGGTGTTACATAAAATATGTAAGTAACTCGGGCTATGCTAGTAACGGCTGCATAGTATAAAGCCAAAGCTTAAAGCTCAAATAAATCATGATTTACGATTTGCTACAAAATATTTTCGGAGCATTCAACTGAGAAAATTTGTGACTCGAAAACTACAACTTAACAGATAGTATAATTTAGGTATAGCTTTATTTATGGCACAAACTGTGGTAATATAATGTCATATATTTATGACCACTATATAATTAACAACTCTGTGGCGCATTGACTTACCATTGAGTTTCGGCGCTGAGGGCTGTGCGTTTAAATTTTACACGGAACAAAAAATATTTTTCATTTCAATTGGTTCCGCCATTTTTAATATTAGCCCGGACAGACAGAGAGACACTTCAAGTTTATTTATATAGATAGATAAAATATTTTTACGAATTTGTTACTCTTTATTTAACAAAATTTTGTCAT
Source organism: Parnassius mnemosyne (assembly GCA_963668995.1). NCBI lineage: Eukaryota > Metazoa > Arthropoda > Insecta > Lepidoptera > Papilionidae > Parnassius > Parnassius mnemosyne. The sequence continues at coordinate 50,544,399 of CAVLGL010000148.1, forward strand.
AATAAATTTTGCATTTATCTTAAGATTTTCCAGTTGAATTCCTTGCTTCATTGAATATATTTATGTAAGGTTTATGTTGTGTTGAGTGAACTCATCTTAAAGGAAATCTAAGGGAATATTTCATTTACAGCACAATGCCCTACAATAGATATCTCGTCTACGGACTACAATACATTCAGTGGAATGTAGAAATATCTAAAATCTCTCAATATCTGTACAAATATCTACTAATTTTATATATGAAAAAAAAACTGTAGTAAGAGTATTACTGTTTAATTAAGTTATCTATTTCAAAGTCCACATCATGTAATAATCATTACTTTTAACAAAAAGTAAAAACCGACTTCGAATTGTTAAAAAAGGAGTGATCTATTTGTTAACCTATTTAATAAAAAAAGAATAATCAAAATTAGTTCACAATCTGCGAAGGTATAATACAAAAAACATTCTCAAATTGAGAACCTCCTACTTTTTGAAGTCGGTTAGTAAATGTACAAAAATATTTAAAAAATGCGAAACCTACGCGTACGAGTACATAAGCCTGTCTGGAAATAAATTACCTGATTGTCGGACCACCCTTACCGATTATATATCTATCAAAAGTCCATTGCTGAACATAGGCTTCCCCCATAGACCGAGGGCATATTTGCCCTAGTTGCCACATTTGACAACACATTAGGGAGACGATTCTGCACATCTCCAGGTTTGTTTTCCACTTTCGCTTCTTATTCTGTCGACACCCATGAGTCGATACAGGACAATAGATATTCTGACTCTGCCAGCGCACGGTGACTTGTCACCTTCTGACTGCCTTGTCGGTCCAGTGGTCGTAAACGCGATCGCCAATCATGAGGTCCCGGGTTCGAACCCCGGGTCAGGCCAAAAAATCAGTTAATGGGTTTTTGTGTGAAGAAATTCTCAGTTGCAGCCCGGAGTCAGGAAGTTGGCGGTGTTGGTCCTGCACCTGACCCGATCTTACTGCGGTCGTGTCGGATTACCGTTCTATCGGACTATGAGAGTGGGGCCATAGAGACTGCACCAGCGCATACACTCTGACTCTATAAGCGTGTCGTGCTCAGATGGCTAGTCTCCGTTATGATTGAACGCCATGAGCCAAATTCGGTCTGGAAGACATGATTATTATTTTTAATTGATAAACTAACTTTTATAAAAAAAAATTGAAAGCACTTGACGACCTTAGTAACCATAAAGTAAAAAAGGGTACCCAGACACTGAGTGAAGCTTTATTGTATGAATATTGAAGTTAGAAAGAGTCAACAAGCGCAAAAAAGGCGTTGTATGATATACGTGTAGTGACGAAGAGTTTGTGAATCACATTGGGCATATTATAAGCACCGGTGTAGGTGCATTATTCTTCTGGAATGAGTTATATTTTTGGCTGACATTCTTAAAAAGAGTTTGTTCCATACTGTACTATGCCATTCAACTTTTTTCTTATTATCAGATAAATTGCCCTAATATATATAAAATGTAAACGACTTCATTCTCGGGTGGTAGAATATACAAGTAACACAGAATATTCAACCACATTGTTGAATTTATTTTCAGCTGTCTGTTGTAAGAAATAAGAAATTATTATTAACTAGCTGTGCCCGCGGCGTAACTCGCGTATATAGATTTTACATAAAGAATTTGTCGTTTAGGTAAGAGAATATTAAACGATTTATATCATTACTGTATCAATAAGTGGTAACAAAATAAATCATTATCATCAAAGTTCTAAGTAGTTTATGATAGAGCTTCGGTGTAAACGACGTTAGAAGTAGACTTAGACGGGGTGTACACAAAAAAGGTTACGGGGGCTACTAACGCGGGAAAAAGCAACATAGAGTTGGCCATGTGCAAAACAGTCAGTACTGAGGTCCACTCTTACAACGCGTAAATTTTGACCTTGCGCTATATTTACGGTCATCGCATAACACACGCTGACTGTAACTGGGAACTGAACGCGCTTAAAACTGAAAGGAAAGTTACTTCTTAATAGAGGGTTTTTTGGCAGTGCTGCCAGATCAAAAAAACTCATTCAGCGCTAGGACAACACAAAAAGCGCTAGATTTCATGAAAACAGCGCTTTAAAAAAGCCCTAGATTTCGCGCTAAATTAACTACAAACAAAGTTTGTGTTTTTTATTATAATTTATAATTCAAGAAAATATAATCATAATAAAGAAAACAACATTAAGTTTTTTTCTGGCAATATTTTTTGATGTATCAATACTTCGCAGGACATCGACTTATAATTATGGCAATTTCTGTCAACAGTAGTTAGTACTACTCTAAGTAACTTTTAACTTAGCTGTGCTCTAAACAACTGACTAAAACTGAATAAAACAAAATAAATGCGTTGCCAAAACCATGAACGAAAACTTTAATGAAGGGGATTTCCCCGCTTATAGTCGTCGATAAAAAAAATCAAGTTGATCATCCTAAAGGGGAAGCCGGGAGATCCATAGCACAGGGTATCCTAGTTTGGACTCGTTTCCCATGGTCTTTGTTTTGTGGAAAAATATGTTTGAAAAAGATAAACTGCAATGTACTATTTGTGGAAAAAAATAATAAAGGTCATTATTATTATTATTATCGGTAATGTGGACTAACAGTGCTGCTATAAAAGAGTTGATAACCCGCTAGTCGCTACAATTTTGAAATGTGTGCTAAATACACCAAAAAGCGCTGGATTAAGTGCTAGGTGCTAAAATTTCGAAATGCACGCTATACATTCCAAAAAAGCGCTAAATCTAGTTCCCAAAGCGCTAAAATGGCAGTACTGATTTTGCGTATATTATAAATACAATATCACGACATTTCGTTGCAATTTTGTTATTTTTGTTCGGGTTCCGTTGTATGGCTTCGATAGATACAAATTTCTTCAGTAAGTCTCAATACGATTCATCGGAGAAAAATCTCAACACAGCAAATCCGAAAAGTTTGTAATTTGTACAACTCCATCTATTACGTCCTTTGTGTGAGAAAACATCCTTTTTTAAATCTCTTTTTATGTTTTAAGTATAAATATATTAATTATTATGGAACGTTTTTTTTACACACAAATCTTTTTATTACTATTTCTGAGATTTTTATGGAACCATTGAACAAATTCGAACCTACATTTTAAAATAATAATCATTACTTTCGATAGAATTAACCAATTTTAATAAAACAAAGATTAAATGTAACTTGAAGATATGCTTTATGATTTTCTTAACGATTTCTTTGAAAAAAAAAAAGATGTTTACTTTAGACGTGATGCCTTCATATAAAAACAGACAAACAGACAGACAGATAATTGTAAAAATTATAAAAATGTACTTATTTAATTATTTTTAGTTCCCCATAATGATTTTAGTCACCAAAATATATATACAATGTACAGAAAGAGACACAACATGTTATCATCATTTTTATTATATGTATATATTTAATTAAAGAGAGATTGCGCTGCTAACATCAACTTGATGACTCAAACATAGCCACCGTTGAGCAAATTCCCTACCCATACTTCAGAATATTTATCATAACTTTTGATGGAATGAACTGATTTTAATGAAATAAAGACTAAATGTAACCCGAAGGTACACTTTAGAATTTCCTTAACAATTCTTATGATATAAATTAGTACTTTAAACGTGATACGTTAACAAACAAACAGACAGACAGACAGAAAGACAGACAGACAGAAAATTCTAAAAATGGTAGAAATGTATTTAATTACTTATTTTTAGTACCCCTCAATCACTTTTATTACAAAATTATAAAATGTACAGACATCTGCTATTTACAGTTTTATTATATGTATAGATATGAATAAGGGATAAAGTGATGTCAATTCTCTTAAAAGTTCTGTTTCTATTAAAAATTCTCGTAAGCTATCAGCGCCGCTAGCGGTGAAAAACGATAATGATATCGTCATATGACCATATTATGAAATAGCAACGTTGTGTTTAGTTACTAAAAACTTCAAAAGATTTCTATTCATTGATTTGGTCAAGCTATATAATGACACGGTCATCAAATAGTGTTAAATACACATTCATTTCAGTAATTTTTTCAGTGTTTTCACGAAATGATAGACTACTTTATGATATATGATCAATTCTACGATCTGGCCACGACTTACATAAAAATCTCTTTAATAAAACTATGATGATAATGAAAATTGTGCAACAATTGCAGACAGACCAATTTTTATCACTTTACATATATATTAGTAATTGAAATAAATACCTTATCAATTTTCATATTTTTGATAGACATCATTATTATCTATTGAAATTATTACACTTTTAAAATAAAATAACAAAAATACTAAAAAAACTGAACGTTACAATTTTTTAATAATTTAAAAAATCTAATAATTTAATCATATAAATGTAAGTTATTTATATTATTTCATATATTAGTAACTGAAGGCAAAATATACAACTTTTTCCATTTGATGATAGATGGCGCTGTTTTGAATACGAAATCGGTGTAGTTTCAAATTATTTTACCAAGATTATAACTATATTTTAAACTTTATTTACAAATATGGTAATATGGTATTTATTTGAAAAACACCCGTCATTCCGCCTATAACTAAGATACAACAGAAAATAAACATCTAAAGGAAATTAATATACTTAACCTTCCTTTTTTGAAGTTCCGTAATCGGATAAAAAGTAGCCTATAAGTTGCCCCGGGTTACTGACTACCTACATACAAAATTTCATGTAAATCGGTTCAGTAGTTTTTGCGTGAATCCGGAATACACAGACAGACAGACAGACAGAAAGACAGACAGACAGACAAAAATTCTAAAAACCACTAATTTGGCTTCAGAACCCTTTATTTAGTACCCTGGACTTGTTTTTTCAAGAATATATTAGAATTACAGACACGACTTTTCTACAGATTTATTATATGTATAGATTCTACTTTATTATTATTAATTCTACTTTACTAAAAATAAATAGCCTTGTAGTGACGACGTGAGAAAATCCACTACCTCATCAGATACCGTGGATATCGCAGGAGGTGACAGAGGGAAACTAAACCAAGAGATGGACAGCAGCATCTTCTTAATAACAACTCAATAATAATACCTGCCTGTCAAGAGTACTCGTAGTAACTATGCGTCAATCTATAGGGAAGGCCTGTATCCAGCAGTAGACCTATAATGGGCTTTAATGAATTTTAAGAAATAAGTTAAAAAAAATTAAAAGCTGTCAATATAAGTACCACTATTGGACGTAGGCCTCCCTCATTTCTTAGAGGGATTTTTGGCAAAAAGATGCTGCGCAGTTACCTTAATATGTGTTGGCAGATTTCACAGGTCTGAGAAAATATTTATTGTTGATTTCTTAGACATGCATGTTTCAAGGTTTTCCTTCACCGCCAAGAATATGGTAAATCAGCAGTTTAATTAGTGTCGGCAGGGATGAAACCCAAGTTGCTCGCGAATTGTGAAATTTAAAACGAACGCATAGTCCCTAAGCTATCACGAATCTTGATAATAAATTAATTGATGTAATTTGAAAACTAATTCATAACTAAATTACCCACTTGTAGATAAGTCTATATACTTGGTAGAAACACGTATAAAACCTATGTTCATATGTACTTATGTATTCATGCTACAACCATTATGGTTGTAGCACGAATTTAATTTTTTATTTTTAATTTTTTATTTTTTATTTTTATTAACGAATTTAACCTAGGAAGGACCACACTCTCAACGAATATCAAGGTAAAATAGCAGCTTAGTACTACTGTGTTCCCTATTTTGAGTGTAGAGAACCGGGGACCGTTATCACAGGAATGACGCATTCTGTCTTAGTATACAAAGGTGATAACGCATCTGCATTTTGATACTTAATCGAATATAGTTGTAGATTTCTATGGGCCACAACATCTACTTACTATCCCCTTATTCTATAAAAAAAAATTAAGAACACAAAACCGCAATTGGAACATACCAAATCTGCGTTACTTATGTGTGTAACATAATCGCACGGAGATGTTCACAATTTTTTCTCGGGGTCCCAAACGACCTGCTTCGTAAATTTTATCTCTCCATTATATTCCGTCCGAGGTGAAATGGAACGTTTTATTTATGGTTGTAACATCTTTCAATATACCCTCTTGTTTCACTTTTTGAGACAAGTAGAAGCGTAGACGAGAGTTGAGAGAAATTTATTTAGTAAATAGGTCTATAGATTAGCTTAGCTTCATTACTAGACGTGTGAAGAGCACAAATACACTATTTTATATGAGCCTTAACTGTGTAATAATATCCCATTTTGTCCCACGGGTATCGTAAGCGGTGACAAGGGGAATCTGAAACAGGAAATGGGAAGCAGCATTTTACTGATAAGAGCTCAAAATTATAAAAAACTACAAATGCCAAGCCTGCCTGCCAAGCGTGGCAACTATAGCAAAATCCTCCATTTTCTTTTGCAAAAAAAAAACAAATTTTGCATTTTTGTTGGACGATGACGTTGACTCAGCCGCGCAACTAGATTTAGTCTAGTGAGCAGCGAGGCTACAATTCGTTTTACTGTACGAACTGGACCGTGTGGACTTTTACTTTGACAGAGGGGAGCGCCTGCGTATGGCTACTTCACTCCGGACATTAAAAACCTAATTTTGACTACAAGTTAGTGAAAAACAAATGTCAAATATTTAATTTATAAAGTCCATCCCTGTCAATGTACAATTTAAGAGAAACGAAAGCGTTAGCTAATTAAATTGACAGTATTATTTCCGGTTACTGATAAAATAATTTTAAATCTGAAAAATCTCAAATATTGTCCCGCGCGTGAATATATTCAACAAACGAACTAGTAACGTTGTTAACGTATTCGGAGCCAGTTGGCTTTAATTTATTACATTGGCTGTGCTGGGTTGATAAAAACATAAATTGGTTTAAAAAAAACTTTTAACATCAGTGATAAAAATGTTTAAAAGAAGATTACTTATAAAAAGCTTTTATTTATTTATTTATTTTAGGAAAGCTTACAGACTAATATCTTCGTAAAGTTACAAAATGATAGGAATTACGAATTAAAAGTCTCCACATACGTATTAATTTCATCTTACATTATGCAAATTTAAAGTATTTTAGGGATTGCTCAAATAATCATAAAAACAATAACAAAAAAAACGCAAAAACTATAACAAAAAATCGCATAGTTTTACCTGCCGTGAGATAAAGGAGCTTGCAGTTTGAGTCATGCTAGTCGCAGCTGTGAGCGAAAAGCTCTCTGCTCATCAGTTTTCTTACAGATTTAGAACTAGTAGAAAATAGATCAATATCTAATACAGATGAAAGCACAATAAATTCCATTGCGCTACGTAGAAGGAAATAATTTCTTCTATTATTCGTTGAAGCAAGAGGTATATGTAGCAAAGAGCGCTGTCTAAATCTCTTAAGACACTATTTAGATCATTGAGCATAGTGCTTAGGTCATCTAGCGATTCTGCAATAAGGACTATATCATCGGTAAATTGAAGGTGAGTGATGTACTCGCCATTGATGTTGACACCGTATACTTTACCGTAAGCTTAAAAACTTCTTCCAATGCAGCGGAGTTTCGGGGATATAACGTCACCCTGCCTCACACCTCTCTGCAGTTGGATAGGTTTCGTACTCTGGTTGTGTTTTCGGATAGCCTAGCCTTTCTCGTTACTTACTGTACAAACACCAGCACTTTGATATACATACTTGGAGAATTTAGGGTCCGTCTCTGGCCAGTATAAAATACCTGTTCAATACTCACTCATTAAGCAGTTAATTATTGTGTGAGGAATTGTTAATAGATGTCGCAATTAGTAATTTGCAATTAGTATTGTGCTTCAGAAGGGATTTCAAGCTCAACGATAGGTGGCGCTGTACTGATAACATTTTATAAATCTTGGTGATGACATCTAGCGTAATTGTAAAGGATTTTAAAACCAAATATTTTTTACTTTGATTTGGTAAATGAGTTGATTTTATTCATTTTTAAATAATTAAATAATATACAAAGGCTTTAGAAGGTTTTTACCAATTTAACATTTTTAATATAAGTCAAAAATGGGGCAGGCGTTAATAACCACATTTGGAATCATAATTATATACCTATCCCTAATTAGATCTCTTGTTGCAACTATAAGCAAACTCGTTAAACTAACACAAACTTAACTGTGTTGTGTATTCATCTAGTTTACTAACAATACGGTGCTGAACATTGAATTAATATGTACTACGTACTAGAAGAGACGTCGAGACTTGGTTGTTTGTGTTTACAACACGCGTTTGAGCCCACAAGCTCAAGCTAACTTAGTCTGCGTCTAAAAATGTCGAGATGTGGTGGCTCTATCGTGAACACGGCGGCGCCCACCCCTCCGCTGCTTGCGATGGTCACATTCCTCACTCAACATAACTGATCTTTAGCTATCGAGTGGTGTAATTTGTATTATAGATCATATGTAGCAACACCAAACTGTATCGCCCGATTTTGTTATCAGCAGTTTTCTGTATTCCCTCCCACTATGGAAGCAAATTTAAAGACGTATCGTGAATACGTCTTCGGAGACACAAGGTACCCTTTGACACGTCAAAGAGGCAGTAACTACCCTTTGACACATCACAGGGAACTTAGTGCCTCCGCGGCCTACACTGCCGCACAGA